>JALPQD010000003.1:20414839-20559839 GCA_023101885.1 Typhlomys cinereus | reverse complement strand
TGTGAAGAGTTAAAGTGGAGTTACGCACTGAGCAAACCTGCAGGAGATTGTCTAGTTGGTGGAGGCCCAGCCCATGGCGGCTAAGACTAGTCCCTAGGCAGGTGATAAAATGGGAAAACTGCTTGGCATTCTTCGGTATTGTGGCCAGATGTGCTAGTCTGGCAAGTGAGGATTGTCTCTCTCTTAGCAGTGGATGTGGTGTGGCCACATCCCCTTAGCCCGGGATGTTAGGATGACTCTCCTGACAAGCTGCTCTAAAAACTGTGACTGGGCAATCGGAAGCAGAATAAAGCCCCTTGTTCCCATCAGTCACTTGGTTAACTTAGCAGCAGCGTGCAGGCTAACGGGACATCTGGCGGCAGCTTGGCTGCAGCCCCGGCTTACCCCCTACATGTGCGCGGCTCCCTCTTCCGTGATGTAGTCCCGCAGCAAGAGAGCGTCGCCTCTAGTCAGGCCCTGCCTGCGCTCTGTTTGGGGGATATCAGAGGAGGAAGGACGTCATCCACGAGTGTGGGTCCTCCCATTTCCGCAGTGCCTGTGGGCCTGCAGGTGTCTCTGTGGGGCACTAACTTGCAGGCATTCGGGTGATACCTGCGGTGGGTCACAGGGTAGTCTATTCTCGCTGTTGGAGGACCCGCCACACTGCTTTCCATAGTTGGCCGCACCAGCTTCCAGCAAGAAGTCCTCTTTTCCCGCCTCCTCCTCCCCCAAGGGAGAGCAAGCTTCTACCACAACGTCCAGTCTTACGCAGTGCCAGGGGAGAACCCAGGGCTCTGTGCAGGGCACGAGAGAACAAGCACTCCGCCAGCCCCGTGGCTGTTTTCACTAGTGACCAGCACTCTGTCTTAATGGGTAGCCCCTCCTGGACTGGGGGCTCCCCCAAGGTTGAGTTGCCGATCTCCATCTGTCAGCCACCAGAGACTAGCACAATGTGTGGGACGTCCGTAAGCACCGGGTGAGTGTTTACGTAAATAAATTAAGGAGTCAGAAATTTTTCCTTCCTTTTCTGTCATGTATGTGTGTATGTAGTGTGTGCAGTTGGCATGTCAATGGGCATACGTGGGTGGGTGTAGGTACACAAGTGCATTTGAAGGTGTGTGCCTGCGGGGGCCCAAGGGCGACATCAGCAATCACCCTCCATCGTCCTTCCACCTTATTGTCGTGAGTCGAGTCTCTAATTAAGGCCGGAATGTACCTTTAGGCCCAGTCTGGCTATCTAACTTGCTCTGGGGATTCCCAGGCTCCGCCTTCAGGACTTGGAATTATAAGAGGGCTGCTGCACCTGCCCAGCGTGGATCTGGGTGTCTGAACTCAAGTCTCTTGGCTTGTCAGGCCGAGGCTCCAGCCACTGAGCAATCTCTCCAGCCCCGAGCTGGAAATTGCTGAGCTCTAATGCACCTCATCCAAGGCTATTACCGTGTTTGCATGTATCATTGCTTTTGTGCTCCGTGTGGGACCAACTGCCCATCTGTCTGTTACGAATGTAAGAGGCTAGGAGGCCTTCGTAACGAATCTCTTTGTCTTTCTTTAAGGCCATAGAAGTTGAATCACGAATCCGGCCCCCACTTAATGAGACTAAGGTAAGAAGTCTAAACTTGCTTTTCCGTTTCTTGGGTGAAGGACGTAATGCATTGCAACTCCCTGCGTGGGCTCTGATAATGGTTCAGGCCAGGCTAGTGGCTCTCCAGCCTGCCCCCCCCCCCGGGCCTAGATCTCCACGTGGCTAGGTGACCGGGGCCTTGTGGCAAGGGCCACTATTTAGTGAAATTTTGTCTTTGTCTTCTGCGTTTTACTCCACCGGAAGGACTGATCTGTGAGTATACAATGCTAGTCATGACTTTTATTGATATAATGTAAGAAAGAAAATGATCAACATTTTATAAATCTTTAGATCTTAGCACTTCACCAGAAGCAAAATGCGAAATGTCAGAACTAGGCACAGGGCCTCTGGTTTGGTGTGGCACAATGACTGTGGGGAGATGGAAGGAGAGGCGAGGTGGATGGGGGTCTCTCCCCCGCCCCCCATCTTTTCCAGGAACTTGAAGTTCATTCCCCTGCGCTCCGAGTGGGCACGTTTCAGACCCTTGCACCCAGTAGGCTGATGTGATGTATGCCATCTGACCCCAAATCAGAGTTTCTGAGTGCCAGGCGGGCGCTGGACAAGCCCGGGCGTGGGGCTGACTCCCGACAGCAGGATGGTCGTTCAAGACCAGCCCAGGCAACAAAGCCAGACTCAGTCTCAAAAGAAAAAATAAATAAAAGAACCCCTACTGCAGACCACATACAAAATGGATTAGAAATGGATCGAAAATGTAACCGCTGCTGTAAAATCACAACATTCTTACAGGAAAGGTAGAATCCTTTGTGACCTTGTGTTGGGCGATATTTAATTTGTGTGCATGTATGTGGAGGCCAGAGGTTGATGTGGTCTTTTTCAGTCACTTTCCATATTATTTACAGAGGCGGAGTCTCCCCCTAGAGTCCTCTGCTCAGCCACTCCACCCACCTGCCTATCCCGGAGGTCCCGCTCTGAGTACCCAGTTGGCAGGTGGCCACCATGTTTGCCCAGATATCATGTGGGTTTGAGAGGTCTGGTCCTCACGTTTGTGTAGCAAGCGCCTTACCTCTTCAGCCATCTCCCCCCAGCAGCATTTTCTTAACCATTTATTAACTTATTATGTGCTGAATTATACCCACCCAGTTCATATGCTGAGGTCTTGATACCTAATATTCAAGAATATAGTTTTGTTTGGATACGTATTCTTTTTTTGTGCATGTAAGTGTGTATATAAGAAGGCACTTGAGTGTATGTCCAAGGGTAACCTCAGGAATCATCCTCTCTATCTCTACCTCTGTATTGTTTTGTTCTTGGGTTTCGCAGGCTCTAGCATTGGAATTACAGGCTGCCGACATTTCCATCCACTTTTTTTTTTTTTGGTGGAATCTGGGGATCCATCAGAAGTCAGGTCCTTCGCTTGTGACACAAAGGTTTTAATCACTGAACCATCCCTCTAGCCCGATGCATGTTCTTTTTATTTTTTATAAAATTTTAAATTTTATTTTAGTGATCTGTGGGCCAGGGAGTGCTGTGGGCAGTGCGTGCCACGCACAGAACACACATGGGAGTCAGAGGACAACGTTATGGGCTCTGTTGTCTTCTTCCACCTGCGTGTGAGTTCTGGGGATTGTAGTCAGGTGTGTCAGGCCTGTATAATAAGTGTCTTTATCCTGCTGAGCCGTGTCGCTGCCTCTTGGACAGAAGCTCTTTACAGAGGTAATTAACTTGAAATGTGGCCTTCAAGGTGGGTCTTAATCTTACTTGACTGATTTCTTCATCAGAAAAGGAAATCTGGAAACACAAAGATAAATCAGGGGTGAAGCCTACAGAGGTGGCTGTGTAAAGAAGTCGAGCCAAAAGAGAGGTCTCTGCAGAAATGCAGCTTGCCCACACCTGTTAATGAGCACCCAGTCCCTAAACTGACAGACAACAGACTTACAATGTTTAAGCCACCCCTCCTGAGGCACGTTGTTATAGCAACCCTAACAAACTGAGCTGGCTCCCAACGTGGGGAAAAGTCAGCTGTTCATCTGTAATGACGGGATAAATAAACTGATGGTATGTCCACGTAATGGAATAATCATTTGGCAGAGAAAAATGGGTAAACCCTAAAATATGATGTTGCAGCTCGCCTGCACGGTTGCTGACAAGTCACCATCCAATGGCCTAAGGGAACGAGGGGTTTATTTTCTCTTACTGGTTACAGTTCTTAGTTCGGATCCTAGACCCCATGTACAGACGCCAGGCGGAAGTGGGGGCGGCCTGCGTTTCTGGTCCTGGTAGGGCGGAGCCTGTGAATCCCGGGGCAGAGTAAATGAGGAGGTGGAGGCGTCCATGGTGGTTCCCGAATTCGTCCGTGGTTCTACACACACACATACGTATATACACACACGCACACACGCATACATGTACAATTGAGTAAATAAAAAAAAATAAAAAAAAAATATTCCATTTCCATGTGGCAGTGGAATCATTGGGTCATGTGGAAAAATTACAAGAAACAGCCAGTCTCATGGTTATATTATTTGACACTATCTTCTTCGCTTGTCTGCATTTTGTACAGATTAGTGCAGCAGTGTGCAGACAGCTGTAAATGCACACACATGGTGATGTGTGGCCAAAGCATGTTCCCTGCCAGAAGATGCTGAGTTAGTAAGTCCATGTCTGAGGCCAGGAAAGAGCTGATATTGATAAGGGGCTTGTAATTTATTAGCAAACTCTGGTGATCCCAACACTTGGGAAACTGTGTTTGAATCCAGTCTGGGCAACATGGTGAGACCATATCTTTAAAAAAAAAATCCCCATATAGTTGCCAAAAGAAATCACCATAAGGCTTAAGAGGGGACCCTCTACAGATACCGTCTCAGCGGTCAGGACACACCTTTGGGTGTGGTTTCCTTTGTCCCCGGCAGATTTGGTAATAGATCAGATGTGGCCGGTGGCCCCAAAGGAGCCCAGAGGTGATGCTCAGGTTTGTAGTTTTGCCGACAGGCCGTGGGCTTCGCCCAGGGCTCTCCCAGCCCGGGGCATGACACCTTCCTTTTAGTCCAGTGTCTGCTCAAATGCTGCATCCTCAGACAGCCCTTCCTGCCCTCCTGTCTGAGATGATGCCGTGCGGAGAGTTTGCTCAGCTGTGGAGGGAAAACAGAGCCCCCAACATGCACATGTGCACACGCACACGCACACACACAGGCACACACGCGCATGCACATGCACGCGCACACACACACGCATGCACTCACAGGCACACACACAGCAGCCGTGTATGCTGGAATTGCATGTATTCTGCTATTCTGTTTGCTTGCTTTGCTTTGTGTCACTGCACAAGGGTCTAAGGAGCCAGCAGGAATGAGGAGGGGAAGGGGGCTGCACAGCAGCTACGTCCCTTGGCTTCTGGAATCTACAGGGGGACCCTCTCGCTTTCATTTCTTTGGTCACATGATTGCAAGCTTGGTCACGTGGTCGCAGGTAGCTTGCAGAGGAGGCTGGGAATGTGGTCTTTGCTGTGCAGCGCCTGAGCTCAGCATTTCTCATTTCAGACAAAGAGGGGGGCGGACATCATGTGGCCCCATTGGCCACGCCCTGCTTGCTTTTCCCTCCTCGGCCTGACCTGATGGATACTTAGTGACTTGCTCCGTTTCTGCAGTGGGTAGACACTCTGCCTGGCTCATGGCCACGCTGGGAGTGACCAGGATTGTATGCAGGAGGTTGGGGACGTCTCAGATCTTTGCCAGCAACTAGATGGCAAAGTGGTGCTGGTTCATTGGTTTGCTTTTTGGTTTGTGAGACAGGGTCTCAGGTGGAGCCCTGGCTGGCCTTGTGGCGACCCTGCGGCTCTGCCTCCTGAGTGCTGGGGTTACAGGTGGCAGCTTTCCAGCCAGAGCAGGTTTAAGAAGGGAATGGAGGCTGTGGTGGGAGGTCACACGTTGCATTTCAGGTGTCCATGGAACAGAGAGTCAGTACCCGCGGGAGCTGGAAACATGGTTCAGAGCTTGGTCTCTTTATTTTTGTTTGTTTATGAGAGAGAGAGAGAAGAATGTCACTCATGTGCTATGAGTGGAGGTCAGAGGATAACTTTCAGAAGTTAGTTCTCTCTTCCCACCATATGGGGCTTCCAGTGACTAAAATTAGGTTCTGTTTGCAAGCAGAACCTTTCCCACTGAGCCATCTTACCGCACTATTTTTATTTATTTATTTATTTATTTGAGACAGAGTTTAGCTATACAGGCCTGGGACTCGAAGCATGCACCAGGCTGGCCTTGAATTTGGGGTGATCCTCCTGCCTCTGCCTTCTTAGTGCTGGGCAGAGCAGGCCCTAATTTTTTTTTCCCACTTGTAGTAACTCCTTCCCATTTGAGAAGCTTTTATGTGCTGCCAGGTAAAACGGGTGTCATGGTCAGGCACAGGTGTCAACTTGACTGTTGAGGGTTGGAACTCTGGGCACAGTTGTAGAGAGCTGATAGTTGAGTTTAGCCAAGAGCAAACCTGAAGGAGATTGTCTAGCCGATGGGGAAGACCCAATCTATGGTGGGTGGGATTAGGCCTTGGAATCAATCACGGAGAGCTGGTTGAGAGAGTTGCATCCTTCTGTTTACTTGGCCAGACATGCTGGCCTGGCAAATAAGGATCGTCCCTCTCTCAGCTGTTATGTGGTGATGGTGTGGCCAGTTCCCTCGGCCCTGGTGTTGGTACGTGCTCTCCCTTCACGCTGGATTAAGAACTGTAACCAGTAATTGTAAGAGGCAATAAATCCCTCGTTCCCTTAAGCCATTTGATGGTCATTTATCAGCAGCTATGCAGGCGACTGCGACAATGGATCTATAAAACAGAGCAAACATTTGTCATTAATACATTATAAAGAAATTTAAAACAATTCTTTGGTATATATGTAATTTTATCAATTATTAAAGACAAAACCAGATTTAGCTACCAAGGCCTTCCGTGTTTTTCAGAGTTGACTGATACTTGATTTTATGATTGTCAATTCTGAGAATGGTTTGAAAAGATACACAGGTACAAAACACAGACACATGTTAGAAATCCTGTCCTAATCCCAAGACAAAATTAATTTGACTTTTTAAATGTAATGTAAAACTCAAATCAAGAACTCGAACAGGACTGGAGAGATGACTCAGGCATTAAACTTTTACCTTGCAAGCAGAAGAACCTGAGGTCAAGTTCCAGATCCTATGTTAAAACACCAGGGCAGAAATGATATCATACTGCACTTCCTGCCTTGGAAGGCAGAGCCTGGGAAATCCCAGAGCAGTGCAAACAGGAAGTAGAAGCAATCCAGGATGATGCCTGAAGTCATCCTTGGGCCTCCACAGGTACACACAGTACACTCTGATACACACACACACACACACACACACACACACACATAAATATAATAAACAAATTAATTAATTAAGCAATTTAAAAAAGAACACATTTTTGAAATTAAAGATTATCAAATAATCCAAACTAAAGACGTGCCAATCTGAACCTTAGCATGCTGAAGAATGATAGTAGGAAAATATGAAAAGTCTTTGTTTTCCATTATTATACTGCCGTTTCTAGGAGAGCAGAAAACATTGTATGTGTAATAAGAACGTGGCAGTTCACGTGCAATGATCTGGAATGTCAGTTGAGGTGTTTCGGGCAGGCAGACAGCGGACTCTGGGCAAAGCATGCAGATTGTGTGTTCAGAATTGAGGCTGGGGGGCAGAGGGGGAAACACGTGATACAAGGATGGCCCCTGCCAGAAACACCTTAGATTCACGAGGCATTTGGTTTTGAGTTAATTTTTAGCCTTGCATGGCCTCTTACTATTGTCAAGTTTTTTTTTAATTTTTTTTTTTTAGTATTTATTCAATTGTGAGTGTGTGCGTATGTATGTGTGTGTGTGTGTGTGTGTGTGTGTGTGTGTAGAACCACGGACGAATTCGCGAACCACCATGGACGCCTCTACCTCCTTCTGCCCCGGGATTCACAGGCTCCACCCTACCAGGACCAGAAGCGCAGGCCGCCCCCGCTTCTGCCTGGCGTCTATACGTGGGATCTGGGATCCGAACTCAGGACCTTCCGCCTGCAAGGCGGAGGCTTAACCCCTGAGCCACCTCTCCAGCCCCATATTGTCAAGTTTTTTGTGACCCCCACTTTTAGTCGTATGCCCTGCACAACCCACAGCTGAAGCTGACTGTGAGCAAGCAGGTGTGTCCTGTCCCCAGAAGCCCCTAGGTGGGGTCCAGGACCTCCGGAATTCATGTAGAGCTCCCCTTCCGGTGCACACATCTTGACTGGAGAACGCCCCTCACGTCCGGCGTGGCGGTGCATGCCTGGGTTCAGCTTGCTGAGGCAGACGATCCCGAGCTGGAGGCCAGCCTGGGCTACAGAGTGAGACCCTGTCTATCCCATACTAACTAGGGGTGGGGGTGGGAGGCTCAGGTGGGCAAAGCTTGCGGGGCCAGAATCCCCTGGCCAGGTTTTCTAAACCTGCAGTCCCCTGGGGGCCAGGCTCCCTGGTGGGCGTTCTTGGCTCCGTCTCCAGGGAATGCCAGGAGGTCAGCAGCCCGCCCTGGCTGCTCGTCCCGCTTCCGTACTCAAGAGCCTCATGACCTTGGGAAGTCCCTCGCCTCCCTGATACCCTTCAAGACGTAGTTACTACCAGCGTCTACCTTGCTGGGTTGCTTTGCGGCTCAAGCAAGTTCATATAACAAAGAATTGACTCTGTTTTGGGTGCTGAGTATTGAATCTGGGACCTCTCAAGAGCTGAGCACACTTCTGCCGCTGAACTGCATCCTGGCTCCAAGAATTTAGAGTAATACCCAGTATGGAGTATGTTCTACCTGATATTATCACCTAGTGTTATCATGAAGTCAAATACATATGTTTAGTCTAAGACGCATCTGTTATTTTTACTTGTTTGGGTTAAAATGGCCTTTTCCTCATGATGACAGGAGATGGAAATGATAACTTTATTTTTCATATATTTCATTTAGTGTGTGCGTGTGTATGTGTGTGTGTGTGTGTGTGTGTGTGAGAAAGAGAGAGAGAGAGCACTGTGTGTCCTAGTGGAGGGAGGACCAAGGGTGACTTCAAGAATCATCCTGGATTGCTTCCACCTCCTTCTTGCTTTGCTCTGGGATTTCTCAGGCTCCACCCACCAGGGCTGGAAGTACAGGCTGCCACCTCCATTTCTGCCGGGTTTTTATATGGGACCTGAGATCTGAACTCAGGACCTTCTGCTTGCAAGAGAGAATCTTAACCCCTGAGCCATCTCTCCAGCCCAGAAATGATAACTTTTAAAAAGATCCTTTCTTAAAGGTCGGTACCTAACTTCTGGTGGCTTGCATGTTTCATTACCTGCTCAGGTATGGATTCAGACTGCGTGTGAGCACTTCCTGGGATTCTGTGGCATTAGTCGGAGGGCAGGATGGAGGAAGGACCTTGTGAAGGTGGCTGCTTGGTGGGGGTTGGGATGGTGGTAGTGGTGGTAGGGGGCCCTGGAGAAAACTGTCAGGAAATTTGGGGGGATGATTTGGGACTTCTCTGGCCTAACAAGACCTGGGTTTCCGTTTGGAAGGGCTGGCGTCTGTGATAAGGAACGGCTCTGAAGGTCTTGGCCCTCTGGTTAACGCTTTATCCTCCTAGGCTTGCCGGAGGCCAGGGCTTGACCAGAGAGTGAGAGACTGAGAATGGTGTTGTGAGGGGGCCTGACCCCCTGGCTCAGGGTACAACAAAGTCAGGTTGTCAGGGGCTGTCAGTGACACTGGAGGTGCTTGGGGGGAGCTAGAAAGGTCCCTAAGGTGCAAGGTCTGTGTGGGAAACTAGTATTCTGCACCCGGATGTATCCTAATATGGCCTATAAGGTCCAGCCATTAGGAAGAAACATCTGGCAGGCCTCAGCCGTGTGAATAGGGCTGAATCAGTGATGCTGGAGTATTGGATGGGCTGCAGAAACCCCGGTTGAAGTGGGCAGTGCTTGTCCTCGATCCTAGTTCCGCCTTGTCACATGATCACTTCTGTGGGTGACACAGTTTGACCCTACTTGCTAGAAACCTTGGTTTTTAAAGTGAAATCCAAGAAAGTTAAATATCGGCCTGCATTTATAAAACACCACCTAGGCTATGTAAAACCTTGTATAATTTTAGCCTGGAAGCTGTCGTTTATTAGCCCTGTTATGAGGTTGGAGGGCGGAATACTGGACAGATGAAAGAGAAATAAATGAACATGGGGTGAGAATGTGAATCTACCAGTCCGGCCACTACGGTGGAGCCTGAAGTCTCTTCCCTAGACTTTGTGTGTGAAGTTGCTGTGAGGTACAAGGGAACCCCCCAACACTCAGATCTATAGAACTACTATCAGGCTGGAAAAGCCACCTGCCGCTCCTCTGTTTGTGAGGCCCAGCAGGTCTCTTGGCTCAGTTCACTGTGGAAGGGTCTTCCAGATGTCCCTGCGGAAAGCCGTGGTCCAAACCAGCAGCTCTTATCGGGCAAGTTCCTCAGGCGTCTTGGCAGCCGTCAGGTTGAAAACCACTCGTGTAATGGAGGGGTCGGGATTCCAAAACGCACAGTGGCACGGGCTTTGCCCTGTCGACTTTCCGCCCGCGCTCTCCGAGCCTTTGAACAAGCTCTGTAACCCTGCCTCACACCTCATTGATTGATGAAGTGTGGATAATGATATTTGCCCTTCTAACCTCTCCAGGCTGTTATCAGGAGAAATGAGGCAATAAATGGGAACTTGCTCTGTACACTGTGGCCAGGTGCAAACATGAATGCTCTGAGGCGTGTGTGCCGGGGTCTGGGGGTCCCGGCAGACATCTGCAGGAAATCACTCTGGATACCACACCTAGTGCCTTGGGCTGCACGGAAATTGCTGGAGATGTTCTTAGTATGCAGCCTGCATTATCTTCTGGGCTGTTGTGTGTTGTGGGCTGGAAGCCTGGTGACATTAGATCTTTTCTCCACCTTATACCAGAGTCACAGGAAGTAACCGAGTCAGGGGACTTGAGGAAAGGGGAAAGCAGTCCTAAGCTGGGGATGTGGCTCAGGTGGCAGAATGCTTTCCTAGCACGCATGTGTCCTGAGTTCAAGCTCTACCCCCACGTAAACCCGATGCGGTAGTGCTTGTCTGTGGTAAGGCAGCAGAGGCAGAGCCGGGAGGAACCGAAGCTCAATGTCATTGTCAGCTACATAGAGATAAGTAGGAAGACCTGTGTGGCCCGAAGATAGTCAAGACAGCACGAGGGGATCCACGGCCCCATGGAGGGGAGAACAGAGCGCTGCCTCTGGCTGACTTCAGGAAACGGTCTGATGGGGGCAGATAAGACCAGTGTCTCAGAAGACAGCCACCCACATCGGCGACGTGGTTGACTCCGCATTGCTTATCTGGGGTCCAGGCTGCCTGGGATGGTGGGGTAGGATGGACGCAGTGCTGGCTGCCATCAGAACTGGGTTTGAGACCTAGCTCAACCTGCCACTGGGCAAGATGGCCCACCAGCTGCACGTTTGTAAAGAAGAGCCTTGGTCTCCATTTGGATGGACTCTGAGCACAGTTCGAGTGTGCCCTGTGCAGGTGCTGGGGCCTGGGAGGCCCGGGTGAGTAGGGGGGGCTGGGCAAGCAAGAGGCCCTGAACAGGGGGTGCGGTGGAGGGCCTTGGGGGAGGAGACGGTGGGAATGGCCTTGCTCTGGCTGCTGGTGAAGGAAGTGGTGAGTGGGAAAGAGAGGAGTCAGATTACCCAGGGTTGAGATGCTGAAACTGGCTCCAGCAGGCTGGAGGAGGCCGGAAGGGGCTGTGGGCAGGGGCGTGATGTGATTAAGCTGCCTTTTAGCGGGGCTAATGTGACCTGGGGCTTGGAATGGCCTGGATGGCAGGAAGCCAGCCGCCAGAGCAGCTCAATGCTTACGGCTGGGGGAGAGACCTGGGGGTTGGGAGCAGTGGGTCGTGCCTCAAATGCACCAGGGTCTTGGAGCTGTGTGTGTGTGTGTGCGCGCGCGCACGCGTGCCAGGTGTAGAACCAGAGCAGTGGGCAAAACCCAGTTCTCTGTCCAAAAAGAGTCCCGGGCCTCGGGAGCCAGCAGAGCACTGTGCAGGACTCAGATGCAGCCCAGAGAACCTGTCTTGTTCTCATCCTCTGAATCTCCCGCGTGGTCCGCACCTGCTGCTTCTGCTTCCTAATTATCCAGCTGCCGACTGAGACTTCTTCGTAGGACTCAGAGCTGAAGTCGCCTTGTTCAGGGAGTTTTTTTTTGTTTTGTTTTTTTGCAGAAAGTTCAAAATACAAAACTATTAGGCATGCCAAGGGCCTAAGAAGGGGAGCATGCAGGCAACAGACCCCCTAACTTTAACTAGTTCACTTTTCGGTCTATTTTAGGATAACACCTGTGCTGTGTTAGATACAGGTGTTTATAGTATTTCCCAACCACTAAGGGGATGTAGGCATTAAACGCTCTGTGTCTTAGGGATGAAGAAAGAGGCTTAGAGAGGTGACTCAGGATAGGACAGCAGGGCCATAAGGCAGGGTGGGGATGTGCTCTGGGTGGAGGCCTCTCTGGTCTGCAAGGCCACCGAGCCTCTCCTTTTCATGGGATGGTGGCAGCTGTCCTGGCTCTGGGGTTTCTGAGGTCTGGCCTAGAGCTAGGCCCTGAGGCTGGATCTGGCTAGGGATACCAGAACCCAGGGCTGCGGTACAGGTAAATCTGGCTACGCTGGGCTCCAAGAACTGGGTCTACTCGCTTGGAGAAGCTGCACACTACTGGAGGTCGGCAAGCGCCGAGGCACCCACAGATCGGGTCCTGATCCGGCTCCACAGCTAGAAAGTGGGTCCCCGGTTCCTTACCTGTTGAATCAGGATGAAAGTCTCTGGTGTTTGATTCCTACACTTCGTCTTTTAAGGCATTGACTCCTCTCCCGCACAACTTCTGGGGAAATGAGGACAACATGGGAAAGGGGGTCCTGAACTGCACCCCAATCTCGGTAGGCTGGATGCCCAAGAGCCCCAGAAGACTCGGAGCACGGGGACGCCGGCTTGTGGCCCAAGTCCCTCCCAGTAGCCGCACCCTTTTTAGGAGCCTCAGGATCGGGTGCCGACGTCTGGGTTTAGCAATGCAAAGCCGCCAATCGGAGTCGTAGGCATGGTGGGCCGAGATGGGCGATGCACTGCGGTTCGATTCCAAGGTGGGGCGCCGTGCTTGGCTCCGGGACCCGCGCGCGCCGGCACCCGGACCCGGCGCTAAGACGGCGAGGCCTCAGGCCTCCCGCTTCCGCTCGTTTTCCACGCCCACTTCTCGCTTCCCCACCCGCGCGGATTCTGGGGCGAGCCCTAGTTTCCGTGGAAGGGGTCTTAGACGCTCCCTGTCCTTCAGTCCTCTTCGTTGCGCAGCAGCACCTCCATGTCCCTTGTCCCTGCGGGGCAGAGCCCCGGCACCTCCTCGCCTGCGTCCCGCCCACCGGCTCCGGCACGCCGCCGCCACGCGTGACGGCGCTCCCTACGTGGGGAACGTGCAAGGGTGATGCCCGACCGGGGGGGACTTGGCGACGTCGCCAGCTTCCTTTTCCGTTGGAGAGGGAGCGGCCGCCGCGCCCCCGCTCCCAGCCGGGACGCCCCAGCCTGGCGCTACCGAGACGCTCGGCAGCCAATGGGCGCGGAGGAGGTGGGTCGGCTGGCGACGGTCACCCTCCCGGGGACGAGAGCGCGGAAACCGGGAGCGCGCGAGCCGCCGCCGCGCCCCGGGTCGAGGGGGAGGAGCCGCTGGAGGAGGAGGAGGAGGAGCTGCGGAGCCGCCGCCGGAGGACCACTGCTCGCCCGGGTTGCGGAGAAGCGACCGGCCCCACGCCTGCTTCCCCGCGCCCCCGACCGCCAGCATGATCGCCGCGCAGCTCCTGGCCTATTACTTCACCGAGCTGAAGGATGACCAAGTCAAGAAGGTGAGCCCCGCCCGCGCCTGGCCGCAGCCTTGCATTCCGGCATCCGCTCGTCGCCGCCGCCTCCATCCTACCGCGCAGGGCCTGCCCCAGGTCGTCTCTGGTTGGATAGCTGGGCGCAGGCGAGAGGCCTCGCGCCGGGGTTCTCCCGGGCATTGTTAGCGAGTGTGTGTGTGTGTGTGTGTGTGTGTGTGTGTGTGTGTGTGTGCGTGCGCGCGCGCGCGCCGCTCAGTGGCTCAGTGTGTTGAGGAGGGGCGCGGTGGGCCAGAGACCCCCGCGGCTGGCTTGCATGCTGCGGTGTCCTTGAAAAGGATCGCGCTTATCCGAGGGGCTCCTAAGCTGTGCCGGGAGCTGACTGGGTGGAGATCAGCAGGCCTGTCCACCTGGCCTGCTTGGAAGGGTCGGTGCGCCGTGGGCGGAGGGAGGTGTGATCACGGAGATGCTGGGGAGGTGAGCGAGCAGCTGGTGAGGTGCTGGCTGGAGGCCAGACATCCCATATTTGGGGTTCCCAGCGGAGAACGTGGTGCCCCCGTGAGTCTTGTCACCTGGCTCTCCCAGCTGTTGCAGGACAGGCGACCTGTCTGGCTTTCCCCGAGCACGGAAGGGAGCGCAGGCCACCGGAAACTTTGCTCATAGGCCTCGGGCCAGGAGCCGCCGGGCTGGATGGAATTTTTTATTCCTTCGAAGCTATGATTTCAAGCCGATCTCAGCTTAGGAGACTAAATAAGAGACTTTGTTGCTTGACTAGCACGGAGGTCTTGACATATGTGTTCTTGCACATAGATGCCAGGTCCTCCCCGAGGTGTGAAGTCTGTCTGCTATAGAATGTTGTGTGCAGGCTGGTCTTAAAGGCATATCTCATCTATCTGCCAGCTTCTGTGGGGTATTTCCCAGACATGTAAGGAAAGCCTCTCATTTTGTCAGTCCAGAGCCCCTCGCTTGGCCCTGGGTGCGGAATGTTATTGCCGAGGTTAGCAGGGACGGACAGTCAGCCCACGTGACCTTCCCACAGAGAATGTTATCCACAGGTGAGAGACAGAAGTGACTGGCTTGATTTTTTTTTGTGTCCAGCAAAACCGGAGTGACCCTGCCCACCTAAGACTCCCTCATCTGGCACCTTAGGGAATCAGCTTGTGGAGGGTAGCGACCTCCTCAAGGTCATCCAGGCAGCTAGAGGTGGAGCCTGGGCCCGGTTCCTGCCTCCCTCCACCCAGAATTTAGGACTCCTCCTGGAAGTCAGCCGAGGGGGAGGTGCTGAGCCCTGAGTTGCCTGCTTCCTGTCTGGATCCAGGCCCGGGAGGGACCTGGGGTCTTGTAGTTGGTGAGGTTAGAGCCCCCAGGATTGCGTGGTCCCTTCCCTGCAGCCCTCTGGAGAGCCCTGGCCTCCCAGCCTCTTCTGTTAAGGCCCCAAGTTCACAATCTTGCTTGAACGGCGCTGCGCTTTGCCGATGCTCTTTCCAGAGAGGGGAGACTGAAGTCCAGGTCTGGCCGAGCATGTCCGGAGCAAGCTTCCTGACCGACCTCCTCCTGGGGCATAGCCTGCAACTGCAGATCCTGGGGTGAAGGCGGAGCGCCACGCCCACTACCACCTGTCGCCACGGTGGGCGGCCTCAGGGTTGCCAAGGGCATGTTTCATCTGACACGGGTGCAGCCACGGAGCTAGGACCACCACACACGAGTCACCCCTGTCACATTTGGGCAGCCAGGCCCCTGTAGGTATCTGCGTGTGGCTGTGAGGCTGCGACCCCCAGGACCTTGCTTGGGAAAGTTCCGAGGCCAATAGTAGTCCTCAGTGTCAAGGAGAGACTTGAAAACACGAGCTCCCACCTGTGCCTCGCCAGGACCCGGGAAGCTGACTCCTCTGGGGAGAGGGTGGCTTTGTGCCACGTGTGGGTGTGGTTCCCGGGAGGGTCTCTGGGAGCATGGTGGGCTCTTGCTGCCGAGTAGGCTGGGGGACTGTGGGTGCCCTCCAGAGCCCACACTTCCAGACGCCCGTCCTTCCAACTCTCACACATGCGACAGGCTGCCACAGGGGGCCAGCCGCGGTCTTCCTATGGACTGGGCCCCTCTTACCACCCTGAAGAGGATCCGTAAGTTATGTCCCGGTGTGGGCGGCCATGATGATTCAGCCCTTCCAACCCTAGGCAGGCAGCCTGCGAGGCTCTGGAGACAGACCTGTGTTCTCCAGTCGTCCGCCCTCCTCCCTTCTCTCCAGCAGGAGGAAGGAAGCGCATTGTGGTGGGGAAGGCTCGCCTGGAATACAAAGGGGAGCTTGAGCGGTCTCCTTGCTCTCGCTGCCTGGGGGGCACACCAGTCATCCAGCTCCACACCCCGTGTTCTGGGCGTCTGCCCGCTGGGTGGGTGTCCCAGGCTGCCTCTACAGCGTCGGCTCAGGAGCACCGCCGAGACGGCTCCTGGCCATAGGCTGAAAGAAGCACGGAACACACATTTTTTCCCTTCATTCTCTTCGTGATTCTAAGAGGAAGAGGAGGCACGTGCACGCCGTGACCACTTCCATTCAGCACAGTGCTGGTCTGCAGGCTAGAGACTGGGCCCTTTGACCTCTACGCAGCTGTGAACACACTTTGCATCCTGCTACCGGAGCCCTCCACTCCCAGTCACGGAGAGAGACCTGGGAGCGGGGGTGGATTGCTAAGGGTGCCTTTTGCTCGGAGCTTGGGCTCCAAAGAAAGACTAGACTTTTTCTCTGGGCTTGTGGGGATGGCAGGTAGACACTCAATGGATTATCCCTGGGTGGGTCCCCCAGCGCTATGTCATCTCTGTGGGGAGGTAGACAAACAGGTGTGATCTGTGCAGCGGCCCATCCCGGGAGTCCTTGGTCCAGCAAGGTGAGGTTAGAGTAAGCTTTGCAGTTTAAGAGTCACCCAAGGCCGCCGGAGAACCTGTGTGTCACGGCTGTAAAATCTGTGGAAGGGAGAGAGGGAGGGAGGGAGAGAAAGTGGGAGGAAGGACAATCTCTCTTGGTAGCTCATGCCTGTAATCTTCAGCCTGATGCTGGAAGATCTGAGGCCAGTCTGGGCTACATGGTGAGACCCCGATTCAAAGGACAGAGAAGGTAGAGAGGGAACACTTGAGGTGGCTGCTTCTTTCTGAAGGGCGAGAGAGTTAGAAAAGGATGAACAACGTCTCACACATCTCTTGGCAATCAGGGCACGCCCGGTTGGATGGTGAGGGGATAAACTGGGCACGCGGCTGCTCCTGACCACGACACGCCACGCTGACGCCTCCCACACTGTTCTGTCCGGCTGTTCTGCCGGGGGAGGGGGACAGCTTTCTCCCCAGACCTCCCCCTTGTATGTGTATGTGTGTGTGTGTATGAGTGCGTGAGTGTGTGTGAGTGTATGTGTGTGTATGGTATGTGTGAGTGCGTGTGTGTGCATCTGTGAACGTGCCTGTGCTCCCAGGCCTTCAAGCTGATAGAATTAGCTTCTGGGAGTAGAGCAAGCCTCCAGCACGCCAGGAAGGACCCAGGAGATGCCAGGGACAAAGACAGTCATCCCCTTCCGTGTCCAGCAATCCACAGGAACCGTCCACCACCGGCTCCGTCTAGGTCTCTAAGTAGCTCCGAGCACAAGAAGTCTCTAAAGCACAGGTCGGCGTGCAGAGGACGGTGGCAGACTGGGTTGCAGACGGCACACGAGGCGGACGTGGCATCTCGGGATGGCAGAGCACCAGCTGCGTGGAGCGGGGAGGTGGTCAGACTGTGGCAGGAAATCTCCAGCTCCGGGATTGCTTAACCAGGCTCCGGGCGTGTTCACCTGGAGGAGTGGACGTGAATCCATGTCCAGCTTCATGAACCTCAGGAGGGACCTTAGGAAGGGAATGTAGCGCATGTTCTGTGTTCCTTGCATCTGATCATAAAGAAAAATGGACATTTTATTTGAAAAATTTTGGAATTCATTGCTCTTCTACCGTGCGGATTCTGGGGATCGAACTCACTTCGCCAAGTTTGTACGCAGACGCCTGTCTCTGCTGAGCCTTCTCTTTGGCCCATAGGCAGGTTTTTGTTTCTGGAGATAGGATCAGGTCTGGTAAACTAAATTATGTAGAATTACATATTAGAAGCGTCCTAAGGTAGAAACAAATGGGTAGTGACCAGACTGTGCTTTTAATAGTTTGTCTGGAGCCTTCTGAAATACTTCGTGTCATATCAAATGTCCGTTATATATAAGGAGGTTAAATTATAAACATTCCGATCACACAAGTATGCTAATATGCAGGTGTTTTCCGTTTACTTCTCGATACTTCAGCAAGAGGAGGGTGGATGTAGCTCCGTGGTAGCCCTTTGCTTGGCATGTGCCGGGCGCTGGGTTTGATTTCCAGTCACTGCAGGCCCACCAACAAAACCCTCAGCTAGACTGTCAGGACAGGAAGTTTGCTCTTCTGCTCGAGTGGTCCCCTCTCCTGAGCTGGCCCGTGGGCTACGGAAGGCAGAGGTCCTAGCCCCCACTCAGGGACAGGAGGAACTGGGGACCTTCACGCTCGAGATAAAGCCTTTTCTCCAGGTTGCAAGGAAGTCACGAATGGGAGCTAGAGGGCTCCTTGCTCCTTCTGATTGTGTCATCGTGGTTGACTGACCCTCCCTCCCTTCCTCCCTCCCTCCCTCCCTTCCTCCCTCCCTCTCTCTCTCTTTCTTTCCTGTATACATGTGTCTGTGCGCATCAGAGGACATTGTGAGTGCCTGTGGAGGTCCAAGGGTGACTTTGGGAATCGTTCTGCCTCCTATTTGCAGTGCTCTGGGGTTTCCCAGACTCTGTCTTCTAGGGCTGGAAGTGCAGGCCGCTGCTATTTGTGCCCAGAGTCTTTACATGGGAGCTAGGATCTGAACTCAGGTCTTTCTGCTTGGGAGGCAAAGGCTTAACAACCCTGAGTTATCTCTCCAGCCCCACCTTTGATTTTGATAGTTTACCCTAGAACCTGTATTTTATGTGAACAGTGAGCTGTTTTAAATTGCAAAGTACATGAGGCACATAAAACTATTTAGGTCCAGGAGCTGGAGAGATGGCTCCGTGGGTAAGAGTGCTTGCTGTGTAAGCATAGGACCCGAGTTCCAATCTGCAGAACCCATGTTAACAAACAAACGAACAACTCAGTACTGTCAATGCATGCCTGTAACCCCACTGCGGGGTGGTGGTGGGGGCTGAGGGAGGAGGTTCGCAGGTACCTGCTGGCCGTCAGCCTCACTCCAGGTTTGGGAGACCCTGTCCTGAGAGGGTAAGGTGGTGAGTGATGGAGCAGGACACGTGTATTTTCCTAGCCTCTGCGCGTGCACATGGGCGCGTGGTACACACGTGCACAGCAGATACCACATATGCATATACTATTGGGTTCACAAATGAATATACATGCTCTGCTGCTCAGCTCAGAAAGTTAGACCAGAGTACAGTTGGCGTGAGGGATGTGGTAGAGGCCTCCTGTGGCCCCCTCTGACCTCATCTCTTCCCCTTCGTCTAGAGGTGACCTCTGCATCGAGTATAGTGTTCACCATCCTTTAGTGACTCATGCACGTGTGCGTGTTCAACATCTAGTACTGTAAAAAGCGCTCCTGTGCTCCCCATATTCAAGCAGTACTCATGGTATGGTTTCATGTGGTTTTAGATTTTTATAATTGTTGCTAGGTCATATACATTCTTCTGCCAACTTCCTTTTTTAAAACTAGCCCCACATTGCATTGTGGGAATTTTTTTTAATGACGATCTATGTCATTTCCTCACTTGAACTGCCATGTGCTCTTACCTTGTGTACAAGGAGTTAAATAGAGCCACCCTTTCCCCCGGCCCTGGTGCCGGCACGTTTCTTAGCCCTATGTTGCCTTCTCCCCTGGACTGGGGTTCTTCGGGTGGGGGCTCTGAGTTCTGTGCTGTTGCTGCTCATCAGATTTTGCCCAATTGCCATCCATGGCCATGCCCAGTCACCCTCCTGTCAGAGGTGTGTGTGGGTGGCCTTGGTTCATGCCAACCCTTGCTGTGGTCAAGCCTTTATACATATTTCTAAATTTTTTTATTATTATTTATTCAACTGTGCGTGTGTGTGTGTGTTTGTATGTGTGTAGAACCACGGGCGAATTCGGGAACCACCATGGACGCCTCCACCTCCTCCTTGTTTACTCTGCCCCGGGATTCACAGGCTCCGCCCTCCCAGGACCGGAAAGGCCGCCCCCGCTTCGGCCTGGCGTCTACACGTGGGATCTAGGATCCAAACTCAGGACCTTCCGCCTGCAAGGCAGAGGCTTAACCCCTGAGCCACCTCTCCAGCCCCACTCTGTTGACTTCATGTCAGTTCCATTCACATCACAACACTAGAGCCTGTAGTTAAAATTAGCCCATTTCCTAATGTTACCTTATCGAAGGTCCCTGGTGGCACGCAGTCTCACTAAGTGAATTTGACCGCTTTAGTTGGGCGCCGTGTGCCCCCTTGGCTCTGCAGCTGAGCCTTTCACATGGGCCGTGGTCCAGCAGGCCCCTTGCTCTGTCGGGTGATTTTACAAATTCTGGGAATTTGCTTTTGCATTTTTCTCCTCCTCCTCGCCCCTTGCCCCCATCCACCTCCGGGGCGGGGCTGGTTTATCTGTCCCCTAAATGTACCCAGCCCTGTTCAGAGAAAACTCAAGCCAGTGGCCTCTCTCAGATTATCTTCCATAAAAGGAGTGGGTGGTTGTACCTTCTACTGCAGAGAAGGTGAATGGCGAAGCTTGCAGCCCAGCCTTGTGCGAACAGTAGCTGAGCTGGCCCAGGGCTCAGAACGTTTCTGCAGAAGTTCAGTTCAGTCCATGCTGACGCCAGGTTCCAGAGGCCGGGACCTCCGGGGACTCTCTCTGGGCTGGAGCGCCTTGCCTGCTGTATGTTGTGATGTGTGTGGGTGTGTGTGTGTGCGTGTGTGTGTGTCAGGAAATCTCTCTGGGGCTGGGAAGGCCTTGCCTGCTATATGCTGTGGTGCATTTGTGTATGTGTGTGTTGTAATGGTGTATATATATTCATGTTTGTGCCTGTGTGCATGCATATGTGTATGTGTTTATTGGACAGAGGTTGATACCCTCAGTTGGTTCACACCGTATTTTTTTTATTGAGAGTGAGAGAGAGAATAAGTTCTGTGTCATAGCGCATGTGGAGGTCAGGGACAGCTTGTCTCTTTTCCCTTCCATGTGTTACTTCTTGGACGCGAACTCAGATCTCCAGGATCGTGTGCAGGTGGCTAACCCACTGAGCCGTCGTGTGGACCCCTACGTCTTAGGTTTTGAGATTGAACCTGGAGCTCACTAGTTTGGATCCTGGATCCTCCCGTCTCTGTTCCCCTCCAGCTCTGGGATTAGAGGCACACCCTGCTGCACCCAGCTTTTATGTGGGTGCCAAGAATCCAAATTCAGATTCTTATGTTTGTACCGTAGGTGCTTTATCTACGGAACCATCTTCCATCCAAATTTCTCTTTTTCTTTTTCCTTAGTGTCTCTCTATCCTGACCCACCCATCCCTCACTGTGTATACCAGACTGGCTTCGAACTCACAATCCTCCTGCCTCAGCCTTCTAAGTGCTGGGATCGCAGGCTTAGAAACGCTCCATTTTACAGTGCACAGTTTCCCACCACCGTGTAGTTTCAGAAGATTTTATGGCCCCGTCCTCACTCGCAGTCGCTGCCTACTCCATCCCCAGAGCTCGGAAGCCCCTGGTGTACGTTTGTGTTTATGGCTTTGCTTTTTCTGAGCCTTTCATGCGAATGGAGTCAAACAAAACGTGGCCTTTTTCAGCTGGCTTCTTATCCGTAGTCCGTTGCTGTGTTTCCATTGCACAACACGGCCCCTGTGTGTTAATCTGTCAGTTGGTGGGTGTTCCGGGGGGTTGTTTTCCCGTTGGGGTGTCATGAATAATGGTGCGTGGAGTTTTCCACTTCCATGTTTCTCTTCTGTCTGTGGAGTTGGGGGCGTGTCCCTGAAAGAGCCCTGCTTTTAGCCCCTGGAGGAAGGCATTCTCTTACTTTAGAAATGAGGAAACCGACGCCCCCCCCCCAGTGCCTTGCTAATAGCCACAGGGGAGGGGGCTCATGAGCCTTAGGCGGAAGTGCTGCGGCAGGTCCTCTGACAGGCCTGCTTTAGTGCTTTGGTTCAGGTTCACGGAAACAGATCAAAGGAGGGAAAGGCCGGGTGGGGAGGGGCAGGGCCGGCTTGGGATCATTCAAGTCCCTGACAGCTCCTACTCCTGTCCGGCTAGCTCTGCTCCCCACCTTCTGCTGGCCTTCCGCTAACCCCCACTCTGCACCTTGCTGGCTTTCCTTTATCCCTCGCCCTATTCAGCGTTGAGGATCCTCTCCTGGAGGGAAATTAATTCAGTGAGTCAAATGTTAAGGATTTGCAAATGTCTTCCTCCCCCTTCACCCCACTTTCGCTTACAATAAGAAGAGGACCCCCGGGGGGTCAGTGCTTACCCTGGAAGAGGTTCAGTGTCCCCGATACTCAGAGCTGCCTCTGCCTGACGGTGCCATTAGCTACTGTCCACTTCATCGGTTGATTGACACATGGCGTTTGCCTTCAGTGGCCGTGACGTGGCCGGACTCTATTCTGTGCTGGATCCTAGTGCCTTCCAGGACCTGTGTCAGGGTCGGGGTGAGTGGGGTGGGAGGGCCATAAAGCAGCACCACCCTTGCAAAGCTCTGCTCTGATTACAAAAGACTTGACTCGCTAAGATTCTTGACTTGGTTGAAGGCTCCAGAGACCTTAGAAGTAGCTGTATCTCCCTGTGTCTCACCAAGGGTTCAGGAGGTCCTGAAAGTGAATCTTAGGGACTGTAAAGCAGTAGAGAGAGCCAGTGTGGAGCCCCAGCCCCCTAGATACCATGGGGAGTTCTCACCGTGCGCTGAACTAGAATCGCTTTAGACTTCATGGGACGCAGGCGATGTGATCCCCAAATATGGCGCTGGCATTTGAGAATGCAGCAGAAGCAGGAAGGTGGAGCTCACCTCCCTACCACCTCCCCTGAAGGATTTCTCCGACGCCCTCTGAAGCAGGTTCTTAGGAGAGATGCTCCTTCCCCAAGCGCACTCACCATAGGAGGAGGAGAGCGGCGGAGAGTGGGACGGGCGCCTTGTGACGATCCCTTCTTGTTGAGTTCATGTTCTGTGCCCGGAGCCCAGGCGAAGCTCCGGACCCTTCTGCCGCAGCCTCCCACGTGCTGGGCTTCCGGGCACGTGCCCTGGCTCCCAGAGATCCCTGTGTGGAGATAACAGATCCCAGAGACAAAGCAATGTAGACACTTAGCCTGCCTGGTCTGCAGTGCTCAGGACGGGCTGTTAATATCCTCATCTTACGTAGGGAGAACCAGGACTTCGCACCCAGCCACCAGGGCAGACAGCAAGCTCAGTCAGTGCTGTGCATTCAGTCTCTGAGGACCAGAGCAATGCCCTAGGGTGAGCCCCAAGGTCTTCCTGGGGACCTTGGCATCCGCTAATGTGGGCAAGCCCATGCCCAGGAAGGGAACACAGCTGCCACGTTGAGCTAGCTAAAAGCATGGGCATCCTTGTGCCCGCCAACAGACTGGAATGCAGCAGGGCAGGACAGGCAGGCGCAGCCCTCAGCCTCCAGCCTCCCCGTCCCCAGGTCCCCAGAGTCCCAGGTTCCCCCAAAACCTAGAGAGTGGCATCTGAAGGGCGACCGCTTTCCTCTCTGTACTCTGCAGTGCAGGGAGAGACCCGACTAGAAATAGAAAGCCCTGGGGGCCCAGCGATACGACCCTGACAATCCTTCCTGTCTCCAAATGCTTCCACTAGGAAAACAGCAGTAACGAACTCTCATCCACTGGTGTGGCTTTTTATCTGTCTGACCAGGGAGCACGCGCATGCCCGTGGGCCGGGAGCTGTCACAGAGTCAGGGCAGAGCAGACTGGCATCCAGGCTCCTCACCCAGGGCTCAGGTTCCCTGGGGAGTTTCTGTCTCCCACCCGGCTGCTCCAGGTACCTGCAGGCGGGTTCTGGTGAGCACAATAGCAACACACCTGGTGTTTTCCAGGCGTTTCCACATTCGTCCTCTCATTTGGCAAGTGGGCAGGTAACAAGCAAGAATCATTTTAGCATCTGGCAGATAAGGAAGTGGAGGCCCAGAAACCCTCTTGGCTACCTAACAAACTGCCAGCCTGGGTTTACATACCCAGTTCTAGGCCCGCTTGAGCCGCATTAGGGAGACTGTTTCAAAACACACACACACACACACACACACACACACACACACACATGCACACATGCAGTCAAGCCTCAGGGCTGGAGAGATAATTTGGTCAGTTCCCGTCTGCAGAACTCTCATGGAAAGTCAGCTGTAGTCCCAGAGTCGAGGGAAGTTGGCCAAGGGGCTCCTTGGGGTTGCTAGCCTGCAGGTCCAGCTGAATCTCTGAACTCCAGGTTCAGCGAGAGAGCCCGTCTCTAGAAAATAGGGTGAAGAGCGATTGAAGTTGGACGCCCAACATCCCCTCTGCCCTCCACATAACATACATGAAAGGCATTACCCACCCCACCCCGCCAACCAAACAACCGAATCCCAAACAAGCAGAATAGAGAGCTCCTTTTCCTCGGGCTTCCTGAGAACTGTTATGTGAACAGTCTTGGGGCTTAATCCTCATGTATTGAGGCGGATGAGCCTCGCAGACACATAACCCGAGCTGGAAAGCTGTGGTGAGCCCCGGAAGGATCTTGTTTGTGCTTTTGCTTCGGGGTATGTTTGTGCTCAGGGCTCGTAGGGGAATTCATTTTCCCGAAGCGCTTCCTGCCATCCCAGTTCCTGGTTCCCAGTGACTTGCCCGCGGCTTAGTACCCCCAGGGGGTGTGACCGGAGCTGGGAAGTGTGGGGGAGGGGCATTGGCATCTGATTACTTTAGGGTCCTGGTCTCCGGCTATGCTTCTGCCAGGAAGGGAGATGGGTGAGGGGACATTCGAGGGGGTGGCTTTGAAGGCCTGGACCGCCCTGCACCTCTGAGAGCGGCTGACAATGGGATGGACGGCCGGGCTGGCTGGGGAAGAGGAGACACCGGCCTTATCTGAAACAGCAAGCCCTCTGTGACCTCCCTGGGCTAGGCGGCACCAGAGGTCTCCCACCCAGCCCAGGAGCCACCCAGCCCAGCCACCTCGTGGCACCATCCCCTTCCCCCTCCCCCCAGAGCAGAAGACAAGCCAGGCACTGACAGTCAAGCAGAGGCGTGGACCATGCGTGTGTGTCTGTGGCATCAGGAAAGACACATGGCCCAGCACGTGTGCTGGGGCCGGCTGACTGCTATATAGAGGGCATCTGAGACCGTGGGGATGCCGAGGAGAGCAGCAGGCAGTGTGGGACCGGGCCGTCATGGCATGTGCTCTGCAGGTGAGTTTAGAGGTAGCTCAGGGCGAAGGGGGGGGGGGTCCCAGAGGCTGCTGGGCAGTGGATCTCCAAGGGGTCTCTTTTAGGGGTGAAGAAGCACTGGTAGCTGATGGCTGCTCTAGGGACCCTAATAGAAGGACCCCTGCAGCCGACTACATCCAGCTTAGAAGCTGGTCGCTAAGAATGGGAGAGAAGCTATAGTTTTCCCCATGGCTGCCATTAACAGAGTAAGATGGTGTGGGGGCAGCTGGGGAACTATGGTCGGCCAGAAGCCGAGCCGGAGACCCCCAGCTGGCTCCAGACTGATACCGACCACAGTGGAGAGGCCGATGGGCTTGCCATGGATTCTGAACTTCCTCCTCAGGATGGTGTGGCTGGGAAGCAGGGTGCACAGGCAGCCAAGCCTTGCTAGAGAGTGGCCCCCCCATCGCCTAGGAAATCACATCGGTGGTGTGCTTTCTGTGGGCTCAGCAGACACGTCGCCCAGGTAATGGCTGTAACTGTGACATTAGTGCTGTCCATGGCTCCAGGAAGCCCCGAGCCAGACTGTCCCTGGGCTGAGAGGACCAGGAGTCACGGAGCTGGGAGTCACCTACCTCTCTGGCCACTGTTTCTTCCGAACACTGGGCGGGAGATGTCTGCCGGCTGTGAAGCTGTGGTTTCACCCATAGAGGCCTTTGCAGATCAAAGCCACATGGACACACCCACAGGAGGGTTGGATAAGACCGTGGGGCCCCCTGGACAGCCAAGCCAGATGTGAGGGTGGCATCTCCCACCTGCATCCTGGGTCCTGGGTCCTGCGTCCCGCCAGCCAGGGACCCGAGCACAGCTCTGTGTGGCTCAGGGAGGTCTGAGGGGCAGTTCCCAGGGGAAAGAGGTAGGTGGGAGTTAGGGAGTCTGTGTATGACATGATGCTAGTTTATGAAACAAATTCTTCATCATTTTATATTTCCACGCGTAGAATAAGATAAAGCAAAATTTAAGACCTGGCAATTTGTGCAGGTGAGAAAACAGTTGGAGAACACGGCAGATCCCTTTCAGGGGTGGGGGTGGGCTAGGGGAGAATTCCAAGTTTTTATTCTGATGCATGTGTGTGTATGTGATTATTTTAAAAAAGTAATATATATATATATATATATTTTTTTTAAATTGCTGCTCAGGTGTGTCTGTGTATCTTGAGACAGAGTCTCCTGTAGCCCAGGCTGGCCTTGAATTTGGTTCTCCTGCCTTGGTTTCCTGGGCGCTGGAGTTGCTTGCATTCCATGCCTGACTTGTCGCAACCTTTGAAAGCAATAAAAGTGCAAATGCTTTGGGAGGATTCTGTGAGAATCTTCATTTGTCGTGTTCAGACATATTGTCACCTGGCTGCAGTTTTGGTAAAATGGGTCAATGGTATTTGTAGTAGACAAATGTTTAGGAGTTGGGAACACATGATTGACGTTCAGGCGGGAAGGTGGGAGGGGAAGAGGTGATGCTTGATGTGAACTTTGGTCGTCGTGCATCAGTGACATCTTCCCTGTGGCCTTCTTAGGTCTTCTTTTATACCCTTTTATATCTTAAAAGTGAGGAGAAGCAAGACTTGTCCAAAGTCACACTAAGCTAACTCACACAGCACATCCTAAATTTGAACTCAGCTCTTTGTCAGTTCTTTCCAAGAGGGGTAGAGGGCTTGGGGGGGAGATGCATAAGAAGCCCTACATGAGGGTTTATAAGAGCCTGAAATCTAGATCCTGCTGCTACTTGAAGTCACGTGACTTTGCAGAATCTCGTGCTGTAGAATGGAGGCCACGGCCTTTCCTGGGCGGGTAGTGGGAGAAAGGGGGACACTCACATTGAAGCACCTGCTTCACGTCCAGGGCTTGGCGTTTGGCTCCTTTTTATCTGCTGATATGCAGGTCAGTAGGATGAGGAAGGTGAAAGTCTTGGGTGGGACCAGCAAAGCCCTCTGCAAGTGCGAGCAGTCTCCAGTGATGTTAATCAGCACCAGGAACCCTGGCCTCCCAGTGCCGGTCACCTTAGGAAAGGCAAGTGGCCCATGTTGAAATCTCCGCCTTCCGCATAAGCTAACCTCCTTTTTTTTTTCCACTTATTTATTCAGTGTGTGTGTGTGTGTGTGTGTGTGTGTGTGTGTGTGTGCGCGCGCGCGCGCGCGCACTGTGTGTCCCTGTGGAGGGCCAAGGGTGACTTTGGGAATCATCCTGGATTGATTCTACCTCCTTGCTACGCTCTGGAGTTTCCCAGGCTCCGCCCACCAGAGCTGGAAGTTCAGACCACTGCTGTTTCTACCTGGTGTTTTTACTGTGGAACCTGGGATCTGAACTCAAGACCTTCTTGTGAGGCAGTCTTAACCCCGGAGCCATCTCTCCAGCCCAAGCTAACATTCTTAACCCTTTCCTGCCAGATCCCAATTTCCTTTGCTTGTGGCATCTTGCTTGGAAGCTGGTTTTAGAAGCTCGTGCCAGCAGCTTCACCCGCACCTGATGTTCTGCTGTGTTTTATTTTATTTTTTAATTTTAATTTCCTTTGTGTGAGTGTGGGATGTATGGTGCACGAATAGATGCAGGTGCATGCTCCCTTAATGTGGGTGTGTGTGGTACATGCATGTTTCTGTGGGCTCATGCTCCCGACTGCATGCAGGAGACAGAGGAGGACCCTTGGATCTCTCTCTCTCTCTCTCTCTCTCTCTCTCTCTCTCTGCTTTATTGCCTTGACCCAGCCTTTCGTGGAAACAGAAGTTCTCCATGTCAGCTAGACTGGCTGGCTAGCAGGCCCCCAGGTCCGCCTGACTCTGCCTCCCATTGCTGGGCTTGTGGATGCTCACAGCCATGCCTGCATTTTAATGGGTGTTGGAGATCTGAACTCAGGTCCTCGTGTTTGCAGGGCAAGTGCTCTGACCCACTGAGCCATCTCTGAGTCCCTTCGTATTTCAGAACTGGCTTCCTGTGTCTCAGGCTGGCCTCGAATTTTCTCTGTAGTGGAGGATGACCTTCAACTTCTGATCCTTCTGCCTCCGCCCTCTGGAGTGCTGGGATTACAGCCACGTGCCACTATGTCCCCGGTTATGTGGTACCAGATGTCAAATCTAAGGCTTCAAAGCATGCTAGGCAAGCAGTCTACCAAATGAGCCACCCCCCCATCCCTTGTCTTTTAATTTTCTTTTTGAGTTAGCGTCTTGTCGTGTCATCCAGGCCGGTCTTTAGTTTGTCATCCTCCTGCCTCGGTCAGGAGGGCTGGGACGGCAGGTGCGTCTCCCTGCCCAGCTCCGTCGCATCGTTGCTCTCTGTGGGACAGTGGGTGGGAGGAGTGAAATTTTCCACGGCTGTGCCCTTGCACGGGAGGTGACGAGCCGGGTTGCCAGTGGCTGCTGGAGTCCTGGCGCTACCGGCTGCTCACTCGGGCGTGTCCAGTCTTGAGTTTGCTTTTCGTGGCTGTGCTTTCTTGGAGCAGGAAGCACCACTGGGTTCAGGGTGTGTGCGCGCATGCATGCGCATTCGTGTGTGTGTGTGTGTGTGTGTGTGTGTGTGTGTGTGTGTGTGTGTGTGTGGTGTGTGGAGGACCTCGTGCCAGACCACTGGTTCTTTCATTGGCTGGGCAGCTCTGGGCCCGGGGCTTGGTGAGCTGCGCTCTCTCTGCTGCGATGTCTCTCCTGCCCTCAGCATGGTCTGCAGCTGCTGAGCTTCAGGCCCTCTCGTTCTACTCTCAGGAGCGCTGGGCTCCGTTCTCGGGAGCGCTGGGCTCCATTCTCAGCAGCGCTGGGCTCCATTCTTGGGAGCGCTGGGCTCCATTCTCGGGAGCGCTGGGCTCCATTCTCGGGAGTGCTGGGCTCCATTCTCGGGAGTGCTGGGCTCCGTTCTCAGCAGCGCTGGGCTCCGTTCTAGGAGTACTGAGGATAGGTACTTGGACAAGAACTCTGACCTGTGCGGCCACTTTGCTTATGGGCCGGGGATGGTGAAAGAAGCCCTGCAGGGTTTCGGGTCCAGCTGGGCATGGGGTACCTGAGTCCCCATCAGCCTGAGCAGAGCCCCACACTCGTCAGACACACGCTCCAGCATGGGCTTGCGGCAACCCCGGGCTTCTGTTCTGGCCCTGGAGACCCTGTCTTACCGCAGACGGTTCAAGTCTTGCTGGGTGCTGAGCCCACGGCATGGTCAGGCGGAAGGAGGGGTCACAGGACAGAAGCAATTCTGTGGTCGCTGCGTCTGGCCAGAGCAGTAAAGCAGCGGTGAACAAGAAGCAGGGTTCCAGTGGAAGAGTTGGTGGGTGTGCAGGTGAGCGTGAGTTGTGTATGTGAGTGTGTGTGAGTTATGGATGCGTGTATTTATGTGTGAGCTATGCATGTAGGTTGGATGTGTGTGAGTTGTGGATGTGTGTGTGAGTTATGTATGTGAATGTATATGTGTGAGTGTATGTATATTTATATGAGTATATATGTGTGTGAGTTGTGTATGTGTGTATTTGTGAGCTATGCATGTAGGTGTGTTATTTGCGTGAGTTGCATATGTGAGCTGGGCATGTGTGGATGTGGATGTGTGAGTAGTCCGTGTGTGTGTGTGTGTGTGTGTGTGTGTGTGAGTTGTGCATATGGGTATGTATGTGAGTTGCACATGTGTATGTGCATGTGGATGTGAGTTGTACTTGTGCATAGTGGATGTGTGTGAGTTGTGCGTGTGGGTGTGGGGAGCTGGGGAGAGGGAAACCCCCAGAGCTCTCTGTTTCCTGATACCAATTCCATGCAACCGTCACGCCTCTCCTCTGCACCATCACGCCTTCCTGCCTCCGTAGACAGAAACGGAAGGGCTGGAAGGGCTGCGGGGGGTGGGGGGGCTGGGGCAGTGGGGGAGTGGGAGAGGGGGTGTCTCCTGAACGAGGTTGACCTAGGGGTAGAGGCGCTGATTTGCCAGATAGCCCCCGCTTTCTCAGGACTGCTTCCTTCCTGATAAACTGTCTCTATTACTATTGGTTTTTTATTTTGTTCCCTTTCCAGTGTATGTGTTGGCAATGCATGTGTGTATGTTTGTGTGCAGGTATGTTTGTGTTCACGTGTGTGGACACGTGTATGCAGGTGGAGACCCAAGGTTAACATCAGGAATCATTCCTGATCATTGGCCCACCTTATTCCTTGGAGACAGGCCCTCTAGTCAAACCCAGAGCTCGCAGATAGCGCCAGTCTGCGAGGCAGATTGATCTGGGGACTTCCCGTCTCTGCTTTCCAGGCCTGGCACTACAGGCATCTTGTAAGGGACCTGAGAATGTGAATCCAGGCCTCTGCTTGGGCAGCAGGAGCTTTAAGCCCTGAGCATCCCTCCAGCCCCCGAGGGTGCTCTTTCACTCTCCCGCCATCCGTGTCCAGCTGGAACTCCTCAGCAGCCTTCCACTGGGTAGGGGGACCCACTTCCCCAAAACAAGGAGCCTTAGACCTGCAGGAACAAGACCTCACTTCCCAGGCCGTGAGCCTCAAACGCAGTGCTTTGCATCCTGCTTCCGGCATCTATGAAAGGAAATTAAGATCATCTCCCTGACAGGCTCATTTTGAAAGTGAACTTATTGATCTCTGTAAAGCACAACATAATTCCCCAGCAGCACCGCTGCGGACTCATTATTTGACTTTTCTGTGCCAGGCAAGGACACACTTCTTTCCTTAGGGTGTGAGGGGTGGCGCTCGAATGTCCTAAAGGTCGAGTGACTGCCTCTGGAGGGTCCAGGCCCTGCTTCCTTGCGCACCTCGCCCTCAGTTTGTTCCCTTGGAAATGGCATCTCACCACTGGGTCCCCTTCAGCGCTCACGCCGACCAGGTGTTGGCATCCGGTCTCCACTGGCTGCTACGGCCCATGGGGCCTCGTGTGGCTCCTGACAGTCCTTGGCATTACTCCACTTGTGTGTGTGTGTGTGTGCATAACTTATGTGTGTATGCGCATGCAGATGTGTATACATGCGGGCACTTGAGTGTGTGGATATGAGGAGGCCCCAGGGTGACATCAGGAAACATCTGGATTGTTCTGCCTTCCTATCGCTTTGCTCTGAGCTTTCCAAGGCCGGAACTGCTGCTATTTCCACCCCGCGTGGTGGGATCTGGGGATCTGAACTCAGGTCTTTTTGCTTTGAAGGCAAAGTCCTTAACCCCTGAGCCATCTCTCCAGTCCCTGCACTGCCCGCTTGATCCATATTGACATGGTTTCTGTTCATCGCTCCTACTTCCTCCCTCACCCTTGACTGCACGGTGTTGCCCCTGAGGACTCCTCCAGGAAACTTTGTGACCAGTGAATTGTACAGGCGCCCCTCATACTGATGCCGTTGACCTTGGGGGGACAGCACCACATGACTCTTTTAGGGCCATGCTTCGGGCAATTTTTTTTCTTTCTTTCTTTCTTTCTTTTTTTTTTTTTTTTTTGTGGTTTCCAGTTGTCCTTTGTGTGGCTTTGTCATGACAGGGAAAGGAAAGGGTGGCGACTGGGGGGAGGGAGGCACGATCACCTCCGGCCACAGAGGACTGGCAGAATCCTGCTAGGGCCACGTGTAGCCCTGAAGGAGAAGGCGGGCATTGGAGACCAGAACAAAATTATGCCTACGTGACCCAGCCTGGGGACTCTGTCCTTGAGTCAGGACATTCCCAGCCCCCCTGACCAGTGAGCACAAGAGGCCGTTCGCAGCGGCCAATCAGCATCAAGGTCTCGTCAGGGTTACCAGGTCATAAATCTGACTCTGCCGGCCAGGAGCCCTCTGCGTGCAGGGCTCCACGTCAGGCAGGCCCAGGGAGGCTGAGGGTGAGGGGAAGGGAAAACTGATGTGGGCCAGCTGCGCTGAGAGATGAGCCCCTGGGGGGGGGATATGCACTGGTCGGGACACCTGTCTTCTGAAGTGATGAGGGGCAGGAATCGACCGCCCCAGTGATGCAGGGTTCTTGTGTTCTGGAGTCGAAGATTGAAACCAGAACGCGTGTAGAGGATTAAGGTAGAGTTTATCAGAGGAGAGAAAGGTCGGAACTCATGGACTCCAGATGTGGAGAGCCACGAGGGGTTAGGACGCCCTGGAGAACTTGTGGAGCTAGAAACTGACTCATGGCACTAATGCCATGAGGGGCTAGGGCAGCTGGGGAGCTCAGGAGAAATGGGTAGCTGGAAAAGAACTCATGGAGCCTAGGCATGGAGTCCATGAGGAGCAAGGCAAAGAGCAAAAAAGAACTCGTGGCACAGGCTGGGGCACCAAAGATGGCTGCAGGGCCAGGCATATATATATACATCTAGACAAGCCCAGGAGACTGGGTTTTTCCCATTGGTTAACTCCCATTGGGGTCCAACACAGTTGCTCTTGGGCCCTGGTGGGCTAGAGATCATGGTTTTTGTTGGATATGGAGAGCTCATCTCCATAACCGCTTCCTGGGGAAGTTGGCCATCTTATCTCCTGGAGGATTGGAGTCAGCTCCTCAGCAGGGGTGTTCCTTCAGGGTGATCCCAGCAGTGGGGGATGAGCTTCAGGAATTCCAAGGACCTTCAAGACCTTGAGACCCGTCCCAGCATGGCTGCTCTACTCCTGCCTTAGAAGAAGGGGCCATTCAGCTTGAATTTGAGGGACAGATGAGAACCGGGTAGGTACCCACAGGAACAGAAAAGCCTGAGGTAGTGGCCAGGAGTGGGAGGCGTGGCCAGGAGTGGGAGGCGTGGCCAGGAGTGGGAGGCGTGGCCAGGAGCGGGGGCGTGGCCAGGAGCGGGGGCGTGGCCAGGAGCGGGGGCGTGGCCAGGAGCGGGGGCGTGGCCAGGGGTGGGAGGCGTGGCTGGCTGAATGCTTGTTGCTTGGAGTCTTGCTGCTCTACTTCAGCAGTGGGGAGGCCGCGTGGGGCCAAGGGATGGGGGAGCTGGCCAGGTCTGCCCTGTGAGGGGCTCCGTGGCAGCAGCAGTGCTCTCAGGGTCCCCAGCTCACGCCCACCTGGCTGAGAAGCAGCCGAGGCAGGGACTGATGGTGAACCAAGGACTAACGGGCTGTGTGGCATCCATCCCGTGTCAGCAGGAAGTAGGCGCCAGGAAACATGCATTTTTTTTCTGCTGTGGTACTGGGCCGTGTGCTAAGCAAGCCCTGTACCCCCAAACTGCACTGCCACCCCCCCCAAGAACTTCTTGCTTTTCGTTTGTTTGTTTTGCAAACAGAGCTTCTCGTAACCCAAGCTGGCTTCCAACATGTAGCCAAGGATGATGTGACCCTCCTCAGAGCTGGGTGACAGGCACGTGCCACCAGATCCAGTTTGCACGGGGCCCCGGGGAGAGAGGAAGAGCATCAGGCCAAAGGACAAGTGGGCTACTTGGAGGCATATGCGCTCTGGCCCGGCACGGAGACCTCCCTCCCCCATGCAGGCCTGGGGCTACCAAGCTGTGTCCATACATTCCAAGGGTAAAGGCTCCACCCTGGGCTAGCTGTGTAGCCCAGGCTGGCCTTGAGCCTGTGATCCTCCTGCCCCAGCCTTCAGAGTCCTGGGATGAACAGGTGTGTAACCATACGCCTGGCTAGACCCCTGTTCATTTCAGCCCAGGAGAGACAAAGTAACACAGGTGCCAGGCACCAGGGCTGGGACTTGACCCCAGCTGGCGGCGCCAGGAGGCCTGGTTCCTAACATCAGTGGCACTGCTGCCCATGTGGGAGTGGGCATCTGTCACAGGCGGAAGAGGGCGAGGTATTCCTGACACCAGAGAAACTGTCTGCCACACCCCTGGAGACCAAAGACATGTAGAATTCCCGGGTTCGAAGAGACTGTGGGCTGTCGCGTTGGTTTTGTGGTCAATGAGTTGGGGCCAGAGTGTCTGTGTACCTGTTCTGGGGGGCGTGGTCGAGGGGTGTGAAGGACCCCTGCAGGGTGGTGAGCCCTCGAGGCTGGAGCTTCGTGTCCTGCCCAGCCAGGCAGAGGCTGAGATGACCTCCTTGACCTCCTCCTCCTCCTCGTTCTTCCCCAGATTGACAAGTATCTCTATGCCATGAGGCTGTCGGATGAAATTCTGATCGACATTTTGAGTCGCTTTAAGAAAGAGATGAAGAATGGTTTGTCTCGGGATTATAATCCAACAGCTTCTGTCAAGATGCTGCCGACCTTCGTCAGGTCCATTCCTGATGGCTCGGGTGAGTCTGAGGGCCGGGGCCAGGGGTCTGAGGGGTGGGTGGTCCGTGAAGGCTCCTTTCCACCTGCTTGTGTTCATGGGTCATTCATTCTCTCATTCATCCTCCCGTCTATCTGTTCTCATTCATTCTCATCATCATCCTGTCTGTCTGCTCCCCATTGGCCCATCCATCTCTCCTCCCGCTGGTCCACCATCTATCCATCCTTCTGCCCACCCACCATCCATCCATCCTTCTGCCCACCCACCATCCATCCATCCTTCTGCCCACCCACCATCCATCCATCCTTCTGCCCACCCACCATCCATCCATCCTTCTGCCCACCCACCATCCATCCATCCTTCTGTCCACCCACCCATCTCTTTCCATTCATGTCACTGTCCCCCTCTCCTTCCATCCATCCATCCATCCGTCTACTTCCACCTACTTATCCAACCTCCTCTTCTCCTACTGATCCACCCACCCACCATCTGTTCTCTTATTGATCCCCCCTTTCTTCTGTCTACACTTCCACCCACTCGTGCATCAGCTGTGTGCCTGGGCATCTACCATATGCCAGGCAATGATGGCATCATGTCGGACAATATTGATGCCCCTTCATGGGCCCTGTGTGCCAGGCTGAGTGATGGCTTGTGATATTTCGAAAGCGCGGTGTTTGGGGGCTTCAGCTGCGGTATAGGTTGATCTTCCGTCTCCTGTACAAAATGAAAGGTTCATAGAGACGTATCTGACCACGCACCAGGCCAACCTTCCTTTGGGTTCCCAGATGTGGAGCAATCCTGGTGGCCAGCTGGGTCTGTGACAAGGGGATTCAAGTCCCCACACAGTCCTATGCAATGCCCGTCCAGCCCAACAGCCACCTGGCAATCCCACCGTGCCGTCCCCGGGCCCGCGGCTGGGCCCGCGGCTGGGCCCGCCCGCTGCACACAGGGAGCGAGGAAGGCTCCAGTCAGCCTGTGCATTTCCTCCCTGCTCTGGAGCTGCGTTTCGATCTGGAGACTTCGTTCCAAGCAGCTGGTGGCAGAGGCGGGGAGAGCCGCAGCTGGTGCCCGGCAGAGGGCGCGGGCGTGCGTGCCGTGCAGTCTGGCCGGAACGGGCGAGATCCTGCCTGGCTGCTGCTGCCCTTGGGGAGCTCTCAGCGAGCCTCAGGCCCCCAGCGCCCGCGCTGCCCACCCTGTGGCTGCCGGCAGTCTCCCCCTCACCCACCCTGGCGCGTCTGTCTTGGCTGTTTCTTTGGCTGTTCAAGAATTGGCCCTCCCTGTCTCGCGCAGTGTTGGTCACTAGCGGTCCAGTCTGGTTTAGCTCAGTGTTCTGGAGCCTGTGATAGTGGAGGAGCAAGACCTCGTTCATTCCTGCTTTTCCCCAGCTCCAGCCACGTTTGCTTGCTGCTGACAAGGGAGGAAGAGGGGGGAAGGAAGGGGTGGCAGCCCCCCGAAGCACCTGCTTGGACGGGTTTTGATCTTGTCGGCAGGTACCTGGTCTTGTGTGTGGATCTTGGGGCAGACGCCTGGGGGAGGAGGAGAAAGAGAGGGGCAGGAAGGGGAGGAGACAGTACTAGCATCTTTCCCACAGTTCTCGTCCGGGAGCTAGGTCATTAGGGGAGGGGCTGTCTCCCTCACTTTCCACCAACCATTCCCAGGGTGGATGCTCTCAAAGTGTGATCCACGTAACTTAGAACTAGTAACATAGCCCCTCGTCCCACCCAGTACCCTTCTGAACAAGGCCCAGAATGAAGGTGTATTTGGAAAACGCCTCCTTCACTAGTCCCATTTAGAGCTCACAGTGGAGGGCTAGGGACATGGCTCATTGGGTAAGAGTTCTTGCCATGTGAACACAAGGAGCTGAGTTCAAATCCCCAGAACCCACATGAAAAGCATGGTTGTGTGTGCCTGTAACCTCAGCGCTGTGGAGAACGGGGTCCAGGTGGCTCACCGACGCTTGTGTCACCAGCCCAGCCCCAAGTTCCTGGGAAACCCTGTTCTCAGGGAAGTGGCGGACTCGAGAGCAGGACCCCTGATGCCCTATCTGGTCTCGTGGATACGCACGCACGCACGCACTCCTTTTAAAAAATGTTTATTTTGCCTGCGCGTATGTGTGTGTCAGAGGGCACTGTGTGTCCCTATGGAGGACCAAAGGTGACTTTGAGAATCATCCTGTATTGCTTCTATTTCCTTCTTGCTTCGCTCTGGGATTTCTCAGCTTCTGCCCCCAGGGCTGGAAGTGCAGGCCACTGCTATTTCCATCTGGTGTCTTTATGTGGGACCTGGAATTAGAAGTTAGGACCTTCTGCTTGTGAGGCAGAATCTTAAGCCCTGAGCCTTCTCTCCATCCCCCATTCCTCCTTTTTTAAAAGGTTAAAGAATATATATATATATATATATATATATATATATATATATTCATTCTATTGCCCTGGACCCACCATGGCTGGGCCGCCCCCATCCACTAGACAATCTCCTGAAGTCCTGCCACGGGCTTCACTCAACAACTACTTCTCTACACCACAAAATGTCCTTGGGCTTCCCGCCACTCACTGCCTGGTTCCTGCCATTCTCTGAAACCTTGGAGGAGGGATCCACGACCTCCTCCTCCTTGCACCTTTGATGCCTCTAAAACCAGAACCACGTGGACGACACTGCCAAGTTCTACCATAACGTCCAGGTGGAGATTGGCTCCCTGGGATCACAGCTGATTCAGCTTCTCCGTGCTAAGTCACAGAAGAATCTCTATGCTGGGCAGACTAGCAACACGGCCATCTTCCTTTCTTCTCCCGTCCCAGTGCACCGCACATTCACTACTTCAGTAGCCGCAGCCGTAACCCTTTGACCAGTTGGGAGGCTGCCCTTTCTGCCCTGTCCACATCCGAAACTTCAAGGCTGCCAACACAGCTCTCCTCTGTCGAGCAAACCAGTCCACCACCAACTCTGACAAAGTCCTTGTTCCCCTCATCACAAACTAGGCCGAAACAGGGCTCCTTGTCTCAAAAGAGGTTCCTGATGTGATCCCAAAGCAAGTCTCGTTAGCAGGAAGTCTGTGGGCTGCTTCCATTGATGTATTGGGCTCTCTCCATCCAGTAGGCACAGGATCAGTGCTGATCCGGACCTGGGCAGGAGAAAGGGAACTTTCCAGAAACAGTGCGCTTCCCTGGTGGGCCGTGAAACCTGGCACGGCACAGCGCGGTGTCTCCCAAGGCGCAGGGAGACGCTGCCTTCTCTTCTTTGACTGACCCTGAGCGGACTGGACTGGATTTAGAAACTATTGATTTTCCAAAAGATTTCTGGAGATGTGTCTGACACGCATAATGGCCTATTGTTCACAAACCTTGGACTTAAAAAATTCCTACATATATTATTTATGCATGCGACATTTCCGTAACGTATATATTTCTGATCAAACTCACCCCTGGTGCCTTCTTGCTCTTCTCCTGATCCCCACTTCCCAGACTGTGTGTTCTCTTTTTCCATGTTTTTTTGTTTTGTTTGTTTTATTTTACTGACCCATTGCATTTTATTGGGGTTTCTCTCAGGATCTTGAGTAAGGGACTATTTACAAGAGCATAGTAAGAAAATGTCCTCCAGGGGCTGTTAGCTGCTGTAGCTCCTTGGGGAGTGGCAGGGGGCTCGCAGCTTCTCTCTCCTCAAGAGCTTGACCACCCATTCTTGTGCGGGTCTTGAACCTGTAAACACAGCTGCTGTGAGATCGAGCTGTGACGTCACATGGGGAGGACAGGATTCCACCCCCCCACTCCTTCCTGTGCTCTTCCATTCTTTCCACTTCCTCTTCTGTGATGTCCCTGAGCTGCCGGGGGGGTGATGGAAGTGGATGGAGGGGGTGATGGAGGTGGATGGAGGGGGTGATGGAGGTGGATGGAGGGGGTGATGGAGGAGGTGATGGAGGGGGCGATGGAGGGGGTGATGGAGGTAGAGGTCCCAATCATGGCCAAGCTCCCTTCCTCTCCCCCTCCCTCCCTTCTCCCTTCCTTCTCCTTCCTTTTTTCCTTCCTTCCTTTGCTTGCTTCAGGTTTACTTACACAAACAACACAGAAAAACAGCCATCTGCCAAGGGGGGCGGGGGAACCACCACAGTCTACCTGTCTTCACAGTGGCAGACAGAGGCCTTTGCTGTGGGCCTCACGGGGCCTGGGCATCTCTGGGAGCCTGAGCTGGAGCAGGAGCTGCAGCCTGGGCTTTGACTGGGGCCTCGGCCTTGGCCGGGGTCTTGGCTATTGACTGGAGCCTGGGACCCTTGGCCATGTAGTTACAAATCCACTTCCCAAGCTTAGAGTGGGTGACGCAGGCGAGTGACGGAGCTTGCGGCTGGGACCCTTCAGCACCTGGGCTTCTCCTCTTGGGCTTCTCCTCCTTGGGCTTCTCCTCCTTGGGCTTCTCCTCCTTGGGCTTCACAGTGGCTTCAAGGCTCTTGTGTCGTGTTGTTTGCCTGCATCCTCTTCAGCCCCTTCTTGTGCTTCTTGGCAAAGTGCATGTTTCTCAGAAGCTTGGGGTCGACCCCCTTAAGAGGCTCATATCCTTGTGAATGGGGTTTCTTGCTGCCGTTTCTGTGCCATTTTGGGGACTGGTTGTGTGCGGTGTGGTTCTTGGACTTGGCCACGTCTGCACGGTCACCCGCGGCTCCTGAAGCTCTTGGGACCAGAAGAGAAAGACAACCTCATTATTCCTTTTTAAATTTCATTTTCTTATTTATTTATTTTTTTCAAGACATGTGGTCCATGCTGACTCAAAGTCAGTATAAAGCCAAGGCTGATCTCTTTCTCTTCCTCCCTCCCTCTTCTGTGTTATGTGTGTGTGTGTGTGTGTGCGCGCGCGCACGTGTACACGTGCTGCACATGCGGAGGCCACAGAGCACATGCGTAGGTCAGAGGAGCACTTTGCAAGCGTTGGCTCTCGTTTTCTGTCTTGTCGAGAGGCCCTGTAGGGTCTTACTTCTATGCTGGGTGCGTCCGCCGGCTTGGGCCCCATTCCTGCAGGGAATGCTGGGAGGACAGATGCAAGCCACCACATCCTATTTTTTTTAACCAGTGTGTCAGGGATCAAGCTCAGATCTCAGGGTTGCACAGCAACCACTTTAACCCACGGAGCCATCTCCCTGGCCTTTCGCTCCTCCTCCCACTTCCCAAGCACTGGAACCACGTGCTGGGCCACCGTGCGCCTCTGTTTTGTCCTGCTTTCGAGTCTCCGTGTGGCTCAGTCCGGCCTCTAGCTGAGGAAGGCCTGGCCGCTGGTTGCGTCTCCTTCCTGCAGCGCTTGCGTGTGGAAGGGCTTGCGTGTGGAAGGGGTTGTGTGTGGAAGGGGTTGTGTGTGGAAGGGGTTGTGTGTGGAAGGGCTTGCGTGTGGAAGGGCATTGTCTCTACCTGTGAATCTTCGTATTGGTGTCCTGGTGGGGTTGGGATGAAGGTTCTGTGGGGACTGGCTTGCAGATGGAGGGCGTGCTGCCTACAGCTCTGGGGCGTGCCTGCAGCTCACACAGGAGCAGGGGGCAGGCTTCATGAGTCAGGTTGTATTTGCCTTGCCCTGAGGACTCCAGAGACACCTGTGCCTGTGTTTGCATTGCACTCCTGGCTAATGATAATGGCCACTAGACGGGAGCCAGGCCCTCAGACACCACGCTTAATGAGCCTGTGCTCGAAGCCTGGTTCCCTGCCACAGTGGAAGTAGGAAATGCGGGAGGTGGGAGAGGGGGGGAAGGTCTGAACCAAAGATTTGAAGCGGAAGCTGGAAGGAGGCCCTCTGCCTTAGAAAGAGGCAGAACGCAAATCAAAAAAAGAAAAGAAAGGAACGAAAATCCAGCACAGGAGAAGCCTGAGTGGCCGTCACTCACTCTAGTTCTGCGTGCCAAGGTCATGACACTCCTCTGTAAAACGGACAGGACTGAGCTTGGTGGCACACCACTCGAATCTCAGCATGTGGGAAGTCGCGGCAGAAGGATTGCTGCGAGTGCAGGGCAACTCCAGGGCCAGCCGGAGTGAGCCGCAGTGAAGTCTGTCTGAGAGTATAATAAGTAAGAAAACAGTACATCAGTGAACACCAAAAGGGAAGGCACGACTCCTCCCGCCCCGCCAGCCGCACCCGGGCAGGATCGAGTGGAAGAGCTTTGGAATTCGCCAGCCACCATAAGGCGCACAGTGAATCTCGTCAGCGTCCTGCCACACGTGATGACACCTGACCCCAGGAGTTCGTCGGACAGATCTTTCTGTGAGGTTTTCAGGATTCTGTGGCATCTCTGATGTTCTAGAAGGGAGCGGAGATAAGGGGACCCAAAGCAAGCTCTTTCTCCTCTACCCCAGCCCCCTGAAGTAGCCCTGTAAGAGGGGGGGCGAAACTGAATGGGGCCTGGTGGTGCACGCCTCTAATCCCAGCCCTCGGGAGATGGGGGCCCGAGGATCAGAAGTTCAAGGCCAGCTGGGCTATGTGTGTCCTGTCTTAAAAAAAAAAAAAAGATGGGGTGAGTCTGAAACCGGAACCGGGCTGGCGTTGCAGGTCTATAATCCTTGCTACTTGGGAGACTGAGGCAGGGGGGTCCTGAGTTCGAGACAGTAGGGTTGTAAGCCAAGGCATTGCTGTGCATCCAACGAAGCTCACCAAGGCCCGTTGCCCTTACCTGGTCATTCCCGGCTGCCCTCACGGACAGCAAAGGAGCAGACCGACTGGGCGTGTCCCTAGGCACGTCCACCGAGTCAGCCCACACACTCCCTGATCCACCTGCTGCTCGGGCCGCGGGAGCCTGGCCTCCAGCTTGCTTATTCCCTGAGGACGATAAGATGCAGGGACATAAAAGGTAACAAGGTGGGACCAGTTTGGTTGGAGCTTCCTTATCCATTAGCCAAGGTGGAGAGTTAATATTTTCTCCAGAATGTCCTGAGCTGTAGGCGAGTTTTAAACAGGGGCAGACATTATTCTTTTTCGCAACAACCACGGAACTCACCTTTGGGTGGAGCCAAGGTCACCTGTAATAGGGAGCATCCAGAGCCAAGAAATCCCTTGCAAAGGTCTTTAGTCTCAGATCCACCCCCCTCGAGCGTGTTTGTCCAGAGTGTCTTGTTTCCAGCTTCGTCCTGGATTCACGGCTTTCTGCTCCCGCCTGAACCCCCAGGACCCTGCTGGCCTGGGTCAGAATCAGAAGAAATAAACAGAGGTGAACAGGAGGCCTATAGTAAGTGGGCCCTCCCACGGCTCCCCGATCCACAGGCAACAGAACAAGACTTACCCTGCCGGATAAACTACCAAGCCTGGGGCCCTGTGTGGGGCTGGTAGACGGGAAGGACAGGCTGACCGGAAGCAAGCAGAGCTGTAATCTTAGGGCCAGTTGATTTTTTTTGGAGGGGAGCAAAGAGCCCAGATGATTCATCTAAGGGAAGGATGATCCTTCCTACAGCTGACGTTCGCAGAACACTGATGGTCCACAAGAAACAAAGCTGGACCTTTACCTAATACTGTAAACAGAAGCTGAATTACACGTGGACCAAAGAAGCTATAAAACTGTTGGGAGGAAAATGGTGTGAATCATTGTGACCAACGGATTCTTAGACACAAGACCAAAAACACGAACAAGAAAACTAAAAATGGATGGTGACATGTTAATAGAATAAAAGACTTTGGTAGATCCTTTGCCTGGGACACAGGGAGGAAACCCTGGTTCCACCTCTGAGCCACAAGGAAATGAATGTGAAAAATTTAAAAAATGCTTCTGGGCTTTACACATTGTGACTGTTTTGTGCGTGTACATGTGGGTGTGTGTGTGTGCGTGCCTGAGTGTGTGTGGAGACCAGAGGTCATCCTCAGGTGTTCTCAGGTGACAACCGGTTTCTTTGGTTGTTTCTCACTGGCCGGGAATTCGCCAAGTGCGTTGACTGGCTGGTAGATGCAGGTGTCTGCCTGTCTTTGCCTTCCTGGTGTTGAGTGCCACCAATTTTTACTTTTTTACATGGATTCTGGGGATCAAACTCAGTGCTCTTGTTGGTGACAGGCCGTCTCCCCCAGCCTCCCCTCCTTTTACTGGTAGCCCCGATGGAGACTGAACCTAAGACCTCAGGCAAGCCAAGCAAGTGCCCACCAAGCCGCGCCCCTCACGCTTATGTTTCAAGTTATGCTGTCAAGACAGTGCAGCGTTGGCCCCTAGAGGCACCGCACATGTGGTTGCTGTGTCCCATGTGCATGAGACGTGGCAGAGAGGAGATGAGACTATTTCTACATTCAGTGTTCTGAGCTGTGGACAGCTGAATGATTAGTAGCCTGACTTACCACACTGCCGCCAAACCCTGAATTCATTATCTGTGTACTCACAAGTAAAGGCCTCTCATGGGGTGGGCTCTGTGTGCTCACAGTGGGGACGGCCTCTGTGGGCTGGGGCTCCGTGTGCTCACAGTGGGGACGGCCTCTGTGGGCTGGGGCTCCGTGTGCACACAGTGGGGACGGCCTCTGTGGGCCGGGGCTCTGTGTGCACACAGTGGGGACGGCCTCCCGTGGGCTGGGGCTCCGTGTGCTCACATCATGAACTTAGTCTCACAGATGATGGACAGAGCTGCTCTTCTTCAGCTTTATCGTGTGTTCTTGACCATGTGGCACTGGGAGCTCATTCGTAACTATCTGCATCCTTGATGTGTTTTCTTTTATTGCTTACATATTATCTTATATTGTCTAATTTTAGAAAGTAGGACATAAAGGCAGGAGGCGGACATGCTGGGGATAAATGTCCAGGGGAAGCGGGAGGGGAAGGGGGTAGCCGTGGTCAAATGCATGGTCTGCATGTATGAGATTGTGAGAGAGTAAAAATAAAAACAAAACTAATTTATAATTTTAAAAAGGACAGTTCAACAACCGTCCTTAGAAATGAGAGAAGGTATTGGCGGGCCATGCATCTAGTAAGGGGCTTCAATCTAGGGCTTTTAAAGAACACTAAAAAACAATTCCATTTTTAAGTGGAGTAGACTTTAAGTGGGTGAATTGCATCTTATGTGGATTAAACATCAATTACACACACATGCATATTTCTAAATTTTATCAAAACTGTCTGAAAGTGGCAGCCATGGGGCCGGGGACTTGGGCAGGGGGTGGGAGGGCACGGGCCTCCAGAGGTGACTCATAGATGGGCCAGTTACAAAGGCAGATTTCAGAGACAGCAGAACAGAGATTGCTGCGGGGGGATTGGGGGGGGTAAGCGGGCAGGAGCAGATGGTTGTTGGTTATTGAGTTTCTGTGGGGATCATGTAAAAGTTTTGGAGATGCATAGTAATAATGTTTGCTCAACATTGTGGACACTAAACTATGCACTTAGAAATGGCTACGCGGACAGTGATTGGCGTCCGAGACAAAGTGGACAGAATCTAGGGCAGGGGGTGGACGCAGGTGGAGCATTTTTTTCTAAATGCCATGTGAGCTAGGGGAGGCGGCACCACTGTAATCCCAGCCCTTGGGAGGCTAAGGTTGAAAGGGTTGAGAGTTCAAGGTCATCCTGGCTGTGTAGTGAATTCAAGGCCAGCCCGGGCCACACAGACCTAAGAACCAATGTTATGTGATGTTTGTTGTATGCCCTCCCTAAGCAGGCCTGAAAACGGTTTAAGGCTTTCTTTTAGCGACACAGGATAATGCGCAGTGTTTGAAGCGGGCTGATACGTTAGAAGGAGATATGGAACTCTGGTCTTGGTGTCGGGGGAGGGATGGCTTTCCCAGACTCTTCCTGTGTGAGGTTTCTCCCGGTCCTCTTCACGCAGGCCCGAGGTCAGCACGAGTTCTGTTTTCAGGGGCTCCAAGCAGACTGGGGGGCAGCCAGGGCCCGGCCTGAGGCTTTTGACCCTTCGCTGACCTGCTCCTCTGTCTCTCTTCACAGAAAAGGGGGATTTCATTGCCTTGGATCTCGGTGGGTCCTCTTTTCGAATTCTGCGGGTGCAAGTGAATCAGGAGAAGAACCAAAATGTCCAGATGGAGTCCGAGGCCTACGACACCCCAGAGAACATCGTGCACGGCAGCGGAAGCCAGGTGGGTCCCCACGCTCTTCAGCCTCCGGTGCATCCCCGGGGAGCAGCGCGCTGGGGCTCCATCGTGGGAGCCTGTGGCTGTAGATTGGAGGTTGGGCCGGTGGTCTGAAGAGCTGCCAGCCATCAGGGTGAATGGATGGTGGGTGCGCGGGAGCGTGGGAGGGACTCCGCAGTGCTGTCCTGGAGGTCTCCATTCCAGAAGCTGCCGGCCTCTTCCCCATTTCACGTGAGCCGTTGTCAGGTGAGCGGGTGGCCCCTGCCTCGTCGGGCCTGGCGTTCACAGCTTGGTCCTTCCAGGGCCAGCACCTGGCAAGGCCCAGCTGCTGTGGGTCCTGGCTTCCCGGGAGCCTGTGTCACCCTCCCTCAGGGGTCTAGTCATCCCCTCCTCATGTCAAGGCTGGGGTCCAGGTCCTGGGTAGAGCCTGCCAGGTGTGCCGGTGGCAGGCGCCCGGTGGAGTTCTTGGAAGCGCAGTGATGGCTGGGGTGGGGGGAGAGCCAGGCGCCTTCCCGGCTCGAAGCTGCTTGGTGTCTCAGTGTGCGTGGGGCGTGGAGCAAGCTGTCCAGACGGGGCTGATCCTGGGGAGCCACTGGGGCTGGGGTGCCAGCACTCATTGGGTGGTTCTGATCGGCGACGCTGCCCCCTGCACCCAGCGTGTCCAAGGCTGCTGTCGGGTGTGCCCGTCCCGTCCATCCCCGCTGGCTCCTGCGTAGCTCCTTTCTGCAGCTGTCCAGCAGCCGGCTTGGCAGGCCCTACCTGTGGCGGGCACCATTGGACGGTCGCTCTCTGTCCCCTGTGCTCCTTGGCCTGAGCCGGTCGCTCCCCAGCGTTCTCTGCGCGCCTTAGAGGAGAGTTTGTGAGGGGAAGCCCTCCTACCCTGTGCACCCCTGCTTACCTGCCGTCCCTTCTAGCCTCTGCCCCGTCTCGCCACCTTAGTCTCAGGATCGCTTTGCTTCCTGCTGTCTGTTTCCTCATTTGCCCTCCCCTAAGTAGCCTGAAGAGATGATGATTTAACGCCTACTTATATAGGATAACGCTGCTTACGTGCAGTCGCAGGAACTCTGTATGAATTAACTCATTTAGTCACAACAACCCTGTGGGCTGGTATTATCGTTTCCATTTTACAGATGGAAAATCAAAGCACAACTGTTTAATAGATGGCTTCTGAGATTTGAACCTCAGTGGTCTCTCTGGAAGCTACAGTTTTTATCACTTGGGACTTCTGAGCAGGTATCCTCCCTCTTTCACCCCCTCCCTCCCTCCTTCCTTCCTTTGTCCATAATCTTTCTTTCTTAGGTTTTATTTTTGTTTATCATTTATTTGAACGAGGGGGGGATGTGGAGAGAGAGAAAGAAAGGCGAAAGGGAGGCGTACTTGTGGGGGGAGGGATGTGGAGAGAGAGAGAGAAAGGCGAGAGGGAGGTGTACTCGTGGAGGGAGGGATGTGGAGAGAGAGAGAAAGGTGAGAGGGAGGCGTTCTCGTGCACGCCATGGTGCACAGGGGGAGGTCAGAGAACAGCCTTCAGAAGTCAGCTCCCTTGTTCCAGCGGGTGGCCTTCCAGGGATCAAGGGCCACCACGTTGCCTTGTCTGCAGCAGGCGCCTTGGCGGCTGAGCTCTCTTGCAGGCAGGCGTCTTCCGTAGATTTTAGAAAGATTTATTTGTGCAGCACGCACAGCATGCATAGCGTGGAGCCCCGTGGGGGTCAGAGAAGAACTTTTCAAGAGCTGTCCTCCGTCTTGTTCCCGAGGCACTGGGCCTTCCAGCCCCTTTTCCCGGCTCTGCCTCCCACCTCACTGGAGGAATGCTGGAATTACACTTGATCCGACCTTTTTTCCTATGTGGGTTCTAAGGATTGGATTCAAGTCATCAGGGTCGCACCGCAAGGGTTCGGCCCACTGAGTCCTTTCGTAGACCCTCTTAGATTTCTGATGGTCAGGAAATGGGGGGGGGGATAAGGAGTTTAGATATGGGAGTAAGAGGAATGGGGCTGGAAGATGGACAGGGTTGAGGGGAACCCCCTCCCCCTGCAGCTGTCGCTGGTGTTGGGCGGCCCATCTCCTGAGATCTGGTCCTCGTGTCACCTGTGGAGCTGCGAAGAACCCAGGCTGTGAAGTCTTGGGTTGGATTACAGGAAGGATTCTCATTCTGCGATGTTTAAGGCTGATTTCAAACCGTTCCTCTCAAACACTGTTGAACTTAAGGACGGGAGCTCCTGGGAGCACCCTCACCCAGACTCCAGCTTAACTTTCCTTTCTGCTTGTACTCCTTCTCCCTCCCCCTTTCCCTCTTTCTTCCCCCTCTCCCTCCCTCCCTTCCTCCCTCATGCACACGCTCTCTCTAGCTCACTGTTACATATGCTTTCTCTATTCTTGTCTCATACACACTCTACTCTCATGCACACTGTCTCTCTCATGTACACTCTGTCTAGCTCATGTACATGCTTTCTCTACTTCTCTCTCATGCACACACTGTCGCTACTTCCCACTCACGCACACCGTCTCATGCGCACACCGTCTCATGCGCACACCGTCTCATGCGCACACCGTCTCACGCGCACACCGTCTCATGCGCACACCGTCTCATGCGCACACCGTCTCATGTGCACACGCCGTCTCTGGTTCTTACTCATGACATTTCAGAAATCCCAGTGTTCCTTGTGATTTCAGAAGCATCAAAGCACATTGTTTAGCATCATTCAGCTTGTGGAGTTTCGAATGATATTTAGGCTTTCATTTTAGCCATTGTTTGCCTTTTCAGGGTCTCACAGTGTAGCTCAGGCTAGTGTGGAACTCTGTGTGGCTCAGGATGGTCTCAATCTCATGACTTTCCTGCCTCTACCCCCTGGGTGCTGGAATTACAGGTGTGCGCCACTCTACCCAGCTTCTCTGTGTATTTTTTAAATACTGAGAATGTTGTCAGGAAACAAGGAATTAAAGCCTTCGCGTGTGCCTCAACTCTGCGTGTGGTGTGTGTGTGTGTGTGTGTGTGTGTGTGTGTGTGTGTGTGTGTGTGGTGTGTGTGGGGGGGCTGAGGATGAGCCCAGGGTCTCAGGGATGCTCAATAAGTGCCACCGAGCTTCATCCCAGCCCATTCCTCTCTGTTTTTGAGACTGAGTCTTGGGCCAATCTCACTGGACAGGCTCAGAACTCACAGCAGCCCAGCCCGTCCTTGAACTTCCGGGTCCTTGGTCCTGTTTCCAGAGTGCTGGAATGAAGGGCGTGTGCGGCGCCACGCCCAGCCGAGCTGGACTGTGGAGCATGCGTAGCTGGGACGCAGGAGCTGGACACTGGCTGCAGCTGCCCTTCCCAGGCCCTGCCCTGTTCCTCCTCTGCAGCCCCCTCTTTCCCTCGGGTCGGTCAGCCTCGGGGGCACCTGCAGCTTCCGCGCAGATGGCCGTGCGCGAGGACGGCTTAGTAATGGGTTTACATTGCTCTGAAATAGGTCACAGAAAGCTTAGCCCTGCCGTGCCGGGGAGGACGGTCACGTGTCTCAGAGAGGCTGCGGCCGTAGTCTGAGTTACTGGTGACTGGATACGAGGCTCCTACTCAACACTGATCTGACTTCCCCTCACCCCAGCAGGCGGTCAGGGGCCAGTTCCAAGCCAAGTCAGGGTGACCGTGGTTTGGCCCTTTGGGCACTGACAACTTCTGGGCTCCAGGCAGCTCTGTGGCTTTGTTTTCCAAAGGTGTGTTGGTTGCTGTGGGCAGTGTGCATCCCCTAGAGAACCAGGCCTCGAGACTCTTTCTAGGGGACTCCCGAGGTGCGTATGTGCCGGTTGAATTACAGACCTCATGTAACCGTGGGGTGAACCGGAGCCGCCATTTGCTGACGCGGCAGTGAGCACGAACAGTCCCAGACATGGACTGCGATGCCCAGAATTTCCATGTAAACGCAAGGAAATGAACAAAGTGAGCCCACACTGGAAGTCAAGAGCTAGAGAGAGGACTCGGATTAAATCTTTATCTTGCAGGCAGAAAGATCTGAGGTCAAACCCCAGATCCCACATAAAAACGCCAGGGGGAGGGCTGGAGAGGTGGCTCAGGGGTTAAGCCTCCGCCTTGCAGGCGGAAGGTCCCGAATTCGGATCCCAGATCCCACGTATAGACGCCAGACGGAAGCGGGGGCGGCTGCGCTTCTGGTCCTGGTAGGCGGAGCCTGTGAATCCCGGGGCGGAGGCGTCCATGGTGGTTCGCGAATTCGTCCGTGGTTCTACACACACATACACACACACACAGACACGCGCGCGCACATACACACAGTTGAATAAATAATAATAAAAAAAAAAAAATAAAAAAAAAAAAAAACGCCAGGGGGAAATGGCAATAGCCTGCACTTCTAACCCTGGAAGGTGGAGCCTGGGAAACCCCGGAGCTTCAGGATGATCCCTGAGGTCACCCTTGGTCCTCCACAGGCACACGCAGTGCCCTCTGACACACACAGACATACCCATTCCCTCCTCTCACACTCACGGGGGAAAAAGAAGTCAGGGTGGTAGAACATGGGATCCGCTGGAGTTTTGTGTTTTAGATTTTTTTTTTCCTTCTCAGCTAGAATCTCACTCACTAGAACAGCCTCATTCTCTTTGATCCCCTTGCTTCAGCTTCTTAAACCTGGGATTCCAGGTGTGACTGGCCACGCCCACCTGGCACCTGAGTTTGAACCAGGGTGCGTTTCATTTGCTTTCTGGAGATCAGCAGTACAAACTCCCAGCGTCCCACGCGTGCTCCATGGGCTCATGGGGAATGTCCTGCCACAGAGTCACAGCCCCAGCCCCACATTGAGCGTCTCGACGTGGGTGTTGGTGACAGGAGGGGTGCAACTTGTGAGGATCCTGTGCCCACTGCTCTTGGCACACATACGCTTTCATTTTTCTGGTGTACCTGGTCCAAAGGAAGAGCGCACGGTTCCTAGGATGGCCGAGTCACTGCGGCCACTTGGGATGGGAATTACCCCCGGGGTTCCCAGGTACAGAGAGACCACGCCCTGTGTCGTGGAGACTCTGCTTCTCAGTCCCCCCCCACGTGCCTGGATGACGTCAGGACTGCAGAGAGCCCCCCCCCCAGTGCTCGGAGGCCGCGCTAGCCCACGGGCCGCTCCTCTCAGGGCAGCCTGGTCCTCAGCTTCTCCTGCTGACTGTTCTCTCCTTGCAGCTGTTTGATCACGTCGCCGAGTGCCTGGGGGACTTCATGGAGAAGAGGAATATCAAGGACAAGAAGCTGCCTGTGGGGTTCACGTTTTCTTTCCCGTGCAGACAGTCCAAAATAGACGAGGTGAGGCTGACGCGTTGAAGAGCGGATGGGTGGGTGGGTGCGTGGGTGGGTGGGTGGATGGATGGATGGATGGATGGATGAACGGACGGACGGACAGGTGGATGGATGGATAGATGGGCAGACAGATGGACAGATGGATGGATGGATGGATGGATGGATGGATGGATGGATGGATGGATGGGCGAACAGATGGACGGGTGGATGAATGAATGGATGGATAGATAGATGGGTGGGTGGATGGACAGATGGATGGACAGACGGATGGATGGATGGATGGATGGATGGATGGATGGGTGGGTGGATGGGTGGGTGGATGGACAGACGGATGGACGGGTGGATGGATGGATGGATGGATGGATGGGTGGGTGGATGGGTGAGTGGATGGACAGATGGATGGACAGACTGATGGACAGGTGGATGGATGGATGGGTGGATGGATGGATGGGTGGGTGGATGGATGGATGGATGGATGGATAGATGGGCGGGTGGATGGACAGGTGGATGTGTGGGTGGATGGACAGATGGGTGGACAGATGGATGGACGGGTGGATGGATGGATGGGTGGGTGGATGGACAGGTGGATGGGCGGGTGGGTGGGTGGATGGATGGATGGATGGACGGGTGGATGGATGGATGGGTGGGTGGGTGGACAGATGGATGGACAGACGGACGGACAGGTGGGTATGGATGGATGGATGGATGGATGGATGGATGGATGGGCGAACAGATGGACGGGTGGATGAATGGATGATGGATAGATAGATAGGTGGGTGGATGGACAGGTGGATGGGTAGGTGGATGGACAGATGGATGGACGGGTGGATGGATGATGGATGGATGGATGGGTGGGTGGATGGACGGGTGGATGGGTGGATGGATGGATGGATGGGTGGATGGATGGATGGATGGGTGGGTGGATGGTGGGTGGGTGGTGGATGGATAGATGGATAGATGGGCGGGTGGGTGGATGGATAGATGGACCGGTGGATGGGTGGATGGATGGATGGATGGGTGGGTGGATGAATGGATGGATGGGTGGGTGGATGGATGGGTGGGTGGGTGGATGGATGGATAGATGGATAGATGGGCGGGTGGGTGGATGGATGGATGGATGGATGGATGGATGGATGAGTGGATGGATGAGTGGGTGGGTGGGTGGATGAGTGGATGCTTCCTGCTCCACTCTTACCCTTTGCCTATGGGACAGCCTGCCAGTCCCATAGTTTCAGAAACTTGCTGAAGATATTGTGAAGTTATGATGTTGCATTCCTTCCTATCCCTGCTTCCCCTCCCCTCCCTCCCTTCCCCTCCCTCCCTTCCTCTTCTTCTCTCTCTCCCTTTCTTTCTTTCTTTCTTTCTTTCTTTCTTTCTTTCTTTCTTTCTTTCTTTCTTTCTTTCTTTCTTTCTTTCTTTTCTTCCTTCCCTTCCTTCCTTCCTTCCTTCCTTCCTTCCTTCCTTCCTTCCTTCCTTCCTTCCTTTCTTTTTCTTTCCTTTCTCTCTCTCTCCCTCCCTCCCTCCCTTCCTTTTCTCTCTCTCTCTCTTTCCTATTTTAAATACGCATCTCAGAGGAATGAGGCAACAGCCCACCAGGAAATGGGCAGGAACTTGGAGAGAGCAACAGGTCTCCAGATCCCAAAACCATGTTCTTTCTTCAGTACCACATCTTGGGGGTGATGGTCAAGGGGAAGAAAACAGAGAGTCCGGATCTCTTGCAGTGCTGGGCTTAGCCAGAGTTGCTTCTGAGCAAAGAGTCACAAGCTCTCTCGTGGCTTGTCCACCCCCGTGTGGCCTGCAGTCTGCCCGGCTCCCAGTGAGGGCCGTGTGCGGCCCTGCCTGCTGCGTACATGACACTTTCATCATCCAGAGAACAGTCAAGTTTAACATTTTTTTCCCTTTACATCTTTGATTAAAAGAAAGCAACATGAAATATACAAAATTCCAGTGCAAAAGTAGAATTCCTACTGCGTGCTCCTCATCCTTGGCCGTCTGTCCTCGACATCTCCATTGACAGGCAAACAGGACTGGGTTCATCCCGTTTGGACAAATGGGACTTTAAAGAGGGATGGATCCTGTTAGTCAGCGAGACTCCTTCAAAGCTTTGGCCCTCACTTAAGCCCACGGCCAAGAATTCTCTGAGCATTTTGCTCCTTCCCACGTCTGCCAGGACTTGCTTTCCTGAGGAAAGTTGGGGAGGTGATCCCTATCTTCCTGGGGCTCCTCTCTCACTCTCCATGAACGGACCTGGCTACAGAGCTGACGTCGCTTGGCTTTATGCGCTGGCCGGCCGTTTGCTTTATTCACGCGCAGACTGGCGATGGTGACCCTGTATGTTCCTCCCTCACCCCAGAGAATTCCAGCGTTTGGATAGACAGGTGACAGGCCGATGCGACTCTCCCCAGAGTGACCCACAGAGCTGTTTCGCCCTTGGGGGTGCTTTGACCCTCTCCTGCGGGCCGCGGCCCTCGCCCTCATCCCGCTCCGCTCTCTTCCACAGGCCGTCCTGATCACGTGGACCAAGCGGTTCAAAGCCAGCGGTGTGGAAGGCGCAGATGTGGTCAAGCTGCTGGACAGGGCCATCAAGAAGCGAGGGGTAAGGGCTTCCGGGCTGTGCATAGCGGGGTGTGGGTTGAGGCCCTGACAGGGGAGAGAGAAAGAGGGAGGAGCGACCTGCCCAGAGGTGGGGCTGTGAGGCCGCGACCCCCGGCAGGCATGCGGGCTGGGGGGCCAGAGGAGCCTCGCATGCGAGTCCTCCTCGAGGTCCCTGCCAGGAGCCCTGTCAAGGAGTGAGCTTACGAGTAACGTCCGCTCCCCCCGGAAACCCAGCCTGGGTACTTGGAGGGACCGCGCAGTTCCATCGTACTCACCTCTCTGTAATCCAATGACTGAGTCTCGACATGCACGAGGGCCGCCCTCCAGCGCAGGGGGGTGTGTGGGGCGGGGGGACTGCAGCGGGCCTTCCCAGCTGTCTCTCCAAGGCCGGAGATCACCCCTCCCACGTGGGGGCGGACGGTGACCCTCGGTCGCTGTCGATCCCTAGGACTATGACGCGAACATCGTGGCTGTGGTCAATGACACGGTGGGCACCATGATGACCTGCGGCTATGACGACCAGCAGTGTGAAGTCGGCCTGATCATTGGTAAAGCGCCCCCCCAGCGCAGCCCTTGGCGTGGCCCCCGTGCCCCTGGGGCGCCCTGCTTCTGGCGTGGCCGCAGCTGCCCACCCTGTCCCTCCCAGGCACCGGCACCAACGCCTGCTACATGGAGGAAGCTCAGACACATCGACCTGGTGGAGGGCGACGAGGGGAGGATGTGCATCAACACGGAGTGGGGCGCCTTCGGGGACGACGGCTCCCTGGAGGACATCCGCACAGAGTTCGACCGGGAGCTGGACCGAGGGTCTCTCAATCCCGGGAAGCAGCTGTGAGTTCTAAACTCCCTCTTCCAGCTCTGTCTGACTTAGGGGGGCCACTTGGCGAAAGATTGAGGGTGTGTTGGAAAGGCTGTGAAGTCAGTTTTCTTTTTTGCAGTACTGGGGTGGACCCCAGGGTGGGGGCATACGCATGCTAGGCAAGTGTTATAACACAGAACCACATCCCCAGTCTGCTTGTTAATTTTAATTTAGTTTAATTTTTTAAATACTTAAGAGAGAGCGAATGGAGGTGAGGAGAGGGAAGAAAGGAGCGGGGAGGTATCCGTACGCCACGGCGTTCCTTTTACACGGGGTAACTTTCTGGAGTCGGATCGCTTCCGTGGACCTCCGGGGCTTGAGCTCTAGTCTCTAGGTTTCTGGGTAGACGTCTTTCCTTGCTAGGCCATCTCACTGGCTCCTCATTTTATTTTTAGACGAGATCTTGCTCAGTTGCCTGGATTGGCCTTGAACTAAGATCACAGGCCCACCGAAGCTTTGAAAGATTTGTCTGTTGCTCTTTGCTTGGTTGGATGCTTTGCTGTAGAGTCTATAGCAATTTCTAAGTAATTTTCTCTCTGTCTCGCCACCCTGTGATTGGAACGGGGACATAACTCACTTGGCAGAGTAGCTGCCTAGCATGCATGGAGCCCTGGGATTGATTCCCCAGCCCTGCATAAACTGGGCATTATCGCAACATGTTGGAGGAAGTGGCTGCAAGATCAGAAGTTCAAGGCCACCTTGGGCCACATGAGATTTTTTTTTTTTCATTGTGGATTTTTTTTCAAGATTTGTGTGTAGCAGGGCGGGTGAGGGGGTACATGTACACCCCTTACAAGTGGAGCCAGAGACAACCGTCAAGGATCAGTTTTCTCCTGCTGCCCGTCATGGGGGGTCCGGGGATTGAACTCAGGTCTTCAGGCTTATACGTGCAGTCAGTGCCTTTGTCCTCTGAGCTCTCTTGCCGTCCCGCAGTCCGTCTTTAAGAGCAAAGAGGACACAGAGGGACAGTCCTAAACACTCGGTATCAAGACTACTGTCTGGACCTCTGTGAACCTCTGAACCTCTGGGCGGCCTTGAAGGAGGGGTCTGATTTCTACGTTACCCAGGCGAGGAGGCAGAGTGAAGAGTGAGCCCAGCGGGGGGCTCTGCCCACCTCCTGCCAGCTCGGGGATTCTGGCTGGGCTCTGCAGGGCGGTTCCCACAGGGCCTGAGAGGGCCCGCTCTGCCCCGCAGCCTCTACTGGCTGTGACTGGGCGAGCCCGCCTGGGCCCGTCAGCAGCCGGAACAAGGAGACCTGTGTTTCTGAAGAGACTGCTGTGTGGACAGGCTGGGGCCGGCCCTCGGGGGCCTGGCAGCATCCTTGGCTCTGGATGGCTCTGAGTGGAACAGATTGTTTTGCTGTGTCACTGCCAGCTCTGGGGGCACCAGCCAGCCACCCTCAGAGGACTCCAGTGTGGGCCTGATCCGCTCTTTCAGGGTTCCTCCTGGCCCGGTCAGTGGTCAGATCCGACCTGGATCTGAATTTGGCTCAGATACAACATTGGGACAGGTCACGGGCCCTGGACTGTGTCCCTCGACCCGTGTTGGCTTCTGTCTCCAGTCGGCCACCTCTGTCCCCTGTGGCCTCAGCCCACAGTGGCCTCAGCAGTTAGAGCCTCGTCTCGCACCACACTTCTGGGCAAGAGGGACAGGGAGCCAGTCCAGGGCCGGAGAACAGTCGCTCAGTCGGTAGAAGGCCCCGGGTTCCAGCCCAGCGTCCCAAGAACCTGGCGGGGTGGTTGGTGCTGACTTGCAGTCCTGGCGTCAGGAGCCAGAAGCGGGGATCCGAAACTCCAGATTCTTCTCAGCTACATGCAGCATCGGTCTTGTCTCCAGCGGCAGACGGGTGGGGTTGGAGTTAGGATAAATGATCAGCACGTGCCCCCCCACCGAGACGCGCCCTGGGACTGCCTGCTGCCCCCCAACCGAGACGCGCCCTGGGACTGCCTGCTGCCCACCCACTTTGTGCACTGGGGAGTGGGAGGAGTACTTAGGGCGTTTCCTCGGCACCTCCTCCCCCCAGCAGGGTCCCTGACCGGCGATGGGTGACAGCCCCTGTAAAGACGTTCATGACGCCTCCTCCCGTCTTCCTGCACCTCAGTCCCGTGTCCCTCACTATGAGCAGCTCTTCCTGCCCGCTCTTGCCCCGCCGCGTCCTCCCAGACACAACGGTGGGGTCTGGGTGACCACCCAGTCTAGAGTGGACCTCCCTGTCCCCTTGGGTCGAGTCACGCAAGAGGCCGCCTGGTAGAGGCCCGGGGCTTGGGAAGGGTAGGGCAGGGGCATCTCTTTCTCGGGGATCCTGTCGCTGCGCGCTCTCTCCTGGGGCGGGGGGGCGCTGATCACAGCGTGGGCTCCCCCCGCAGGTTCGAGAAGATGGTCAGTGGCTTGTACATGGGGGAGCTGGTCCGGCTGATCCTGGTCAAGATGGCCAAGGAAGGCCTTTTGTTTGAAGGGCGCATCACCCCGGAGCTGCTTACCAGGGGCAAGTTCAACACTAGCGACGTGTCGGCCATTGAAAAGTAGGTACCCTCCGGGGGCTTGGGAGTGAGGGGCACAGGAGGAAGGCAGAGCCCTGGCTACCTTGAGTCCATGTCTAGGGGGCTGCTTTTCCCTCGGGAGCACCAGGCTGCATGGGCCCGTCCACCTTCACCCTCACCCGCTCATTCTGCTGGCTTCCTGCAGGCAGCGGGTGACCAGCTGCCAAGGAGCAATCTAATTGGCAGCAGATGCTTTCGGGGGTGACCTTCTCATCCAGTGAGGAAAGCAGCAGCACCCCCCATGTCCACCTCCTTCCTCTCCCTCACACATGTGGCACACGCGTGCACACATCTGCACACGCTCAGCATACAATTCAAGTCTAGGATTCAAGTCTGGGAAACAGATGATGTTACGTTGAGTGAGGTCTCGCCAAGCCTGGGTTCTTGGAGTTCCCTCTTGGTAGGGTCTGACCTTCCCCAGACTGGGTTCCTTCAGAAACTTCACGACAGTGTGGTGGGCTGCTGCTCTGGGAAGTACTGCACGTCACGCTCTCTGGTTTACAGTGTTCTTTAGCATGCTAAAGAAACAATCAATTTTGGTTAGTTCATTCCTTCCCAAACTTTAGTGTTCCATTCCCCACCTCCCTGCTCCACTCATTCTCAGGGAATGTCATCGCCGGCCATGTTCCTTAAAATGGAAGTTTGAGAAACGGCGGCTGACAAACGAGGCCCAGTCCAGTCGTCCAGGGACTGGGTCCAGCCCTGTGACATCCCAGAAGACACCTGGAATGCTCGCCTTGACCATAAGACACAGCCTTTGCTCTCAAGGGACACAGTGTGGCACAATGCAGGGCATGCAGTCACGCGTGGCCATTTGCAGGACACCCAGAGGAATCTCTCTATGGCGCCCCTGTGGGGTCCTCGACGTTCATTGCTGTGGCTGACAGAAGCTGCATGTCAGCCACCCCTGTCTCTGTGGTCAGGGAGGCCATGAGTGGGTCTGGACTTAAGTTCTGCAGAATCCATGCCCCGGGACCACTGTCCTTCAGAGCCACAGTGGGCACTGAGCCCCCTCCCTGGTTTCCAGCCATCTCTCTCAAGTCTACACATTCATGGCTAGGAAGTGAGGAGAGCAAGCACTGCGGGTGTGTGCGTGTGTGTGCATATGTGCCCATGTGTAATTTTCCAGCGTTTCCTTATACAGTACCAGCTAAGGGATGAAGTACTTTTGAATGAATCCAACAGAAATAACGAAAGAGAAACAACTTCAGGAAGGATGTATAAGCAAGCCGCTCGTGGTCCCCGTGAGCAGGAGCCCCCACTGAAGCCTCAGATGGAGGCAGCTACTTCTCCACCTGCCCAGAGACCACACGGTCCACTTGCCCATCCCTTGGTAACCCAGCCTGGCCCAGTGTTCCCAGTAGCCGGCTGTTTCCTGCTGGAAACACCCCCACCCTAAGTCCCATGCTGCCCGTGTGCGGCAAGGTCGCGCTCTGCCTCCCAGCGCCCGTGCTCCCCGCGCAGGTCCTCGGCTTAACGCTCTGCCCTCCCGCAGGAATAAGGAAGGCCTCCACAACGCCAAAGAGATCCTGACGCGCCTGGGGGTGGAGCCGTCGCCCGAGGACTGTATCTCCGTCCAGCACGTGTGCACCATCGTGTCCTTTCGTTCCGCCAACCTGGTGGCCGCCACCTTGGGCGCCGTGTTGAACCGCCTGCGGGACAACAAGGGGTCGCCCAGGCTGCGGACCACGGTTGGTGTGGACGGCTCTCTGTACAAGACACACCCGCAGTGAGTCCACGCGTGCTCTCCCTTTGACCCCCTGGCCAAGGCCCTTCTCGGGGGGTCAGGCTTCTGCATCCGGGGTACATGTCTGGGAGGCGAGGCAATGCCTTCTGGGTAGAAAGGTCAGATTTTTTTTTTTTTTTTTTTTTTGAGACAGAGTGCCATGTAGCCCAGGTCGGCTCCAGATTCTGTGTAGCAGAGGCTGGCCTTGAGCTTCTGATCCTCCTGTTTCTGCCTCCCAAATGTTAGGATTACAGGTGTGCACCACTATGCCTGGTGACACCCACATTCTTGTCTCGGAGGCGCCCATAAAATCCACCAAACCCTCAGGTAGAGCTTTGGCGGGCACCACGTCAGCTGTCAGCTCTCGGCCTGCGAGGCAGAGCGCCGGCCGAGGACAGGAGTGGTCTCCCGCGCTAACCCTCCGTGCAGGAGGAGGGGCTGTGCTGCGCCCCCCCTCCCCACCTGCCCTTGGCCCCCCGCTCTTCATGCCAGCCCCTCTTGGCTCCAGAAGCCTTCCAGGCCAGTGAGGACCTGGACGGTACTTTCGAAATGGCTGAAAGAGACTTGTCAGTCTTTGTTTATGTGTTTTAATAGTAACTGCCTGTGGTGTGACTTTTTGTGTATTGAGGACCCAGGACTACAGACACACACACACACACACACACACACTTTTTTTTTTGTCTCTCTTAAGAGGCAGGATCTCACTGTGATGCCAAGGTAGCCCTGAGATCCCAGATTGAAGTGAGCCCTTTGCCTGGGCTCCGAGCAGCCGAGAGCACACGCGCATTGCGCCCAGCTTTCCTATGGAAATACTCAGCAGATACTCAGACACAAAGCCCAAAGGTCTCCAGCGTCACGGTAACGCTTCCCTAGGTGGAAAAGTTCCCACGACGTAAGCTGTGCATCACCTCAAGCTCTGCTCAGCTTCATGCCGAGTCCATCCACCGTGCACAGCCAGCTGTCCTGAGAACTTTTTATCCGCAGCTTCACATGTCAAAGAATAACCTTGTTACGTTGTTATTTAGGTGGTTTTCATTTCAGAAGTAACAGACACGCAGTATGGAAGTTTAAGACAGTTCATGGCATTGCAAGGAGAATAGAAATCATTTTTATGCTCCTGGAGCCGACTCCTGCTAATATTTTGGGGGAGTCTCTTTTCCTGTTTCCATTGGCAGGCAGCAAACTACGAGTTCTGCGTCTCGCCCAATCCTGCCCCAAGCTTTTCTTCTAAGGGTAGAGAGAGTCAAATGAAAACTAAAGAAGCCCAGAGGGATTGTGGCTGAGCTCTCTGCGGTCAACCCGTTCCCAGCTTAGCAAGTTTATAATCAGCCCTAACTTCCTCAGCCCCCTTCATCCGGCCGCTGATCCTCATTGACCAAGGTTAAGAAAGCGGCTCAAGGTCACCTGACGGGAGTGTGCGGGACTCCCCTTAGGTTTGGGTCTGGCTTTGACCATTGAGAACTCTTCGACACAGTGGCAGATACAATCTTTTTTTTGATTTTGTTGGTTTTGATTTTTTTTTCTCCCCATGGCCTCAAGCTTGCAGCAATCCCCCTGCCTCACACGGAATCTTTTGAGAGCTTGCGTGTTTCATATGTTCTACTTAGAAGGTGGTAAGATCCTGGGGTTTCTCTTGTAACTTATTTGGCGCCGCTTCTGCCCCAGACGCGCAGCACTCGTGCGTGAGGAAGCAGGATGGAAGTAAGGCCTGGGGAAAGAAGGGGGTCCCAGAGCGCCAGCGGTTGCGTTCTCCCACCCCCACCTTCTCCCCCAGGTACTCCCGGCGTTTCCACAAGACCCTGAGGCGCATCGTACCAGACAGCGATGTGCGCTTCCTCCTCTCGGAGAGCGGCAGCGGCAAAGGGGCTGCCATGGTGACCGCGGTGGCCTACCGCCTGGCCGAGCAGCACCGGCAGATCGAGGAGACGCTGGCCCACTTCCGCCTCAGCAAGCACATGCTGCTGGAGGTGAAGAGGAGAATGCGGGCAGAGATGGACATGGGGCTGAGGAAGCAGACCCACGAGAAGGCCGAGGTCAAGATGCTGCCTTCTTTCGTCCGGAGCACGCCAGATGGAACCGGTGAGGGACTGCCCCGGCTCGGGTGGGCGGAGGGGAGCTGGGGCTGGTCACCAGTGGTCTGTCAGCGATGGACGCCCCGTCAGCCCTGTTTGCCGCCATCCCTACTGGCCGGTCACCCCTCTAGCCGGGCCTCCTGGGCTGTGCTAAGTCTGAAAGCACCTTAGGCAGTGGGAGGCCATCGCGGTGGCTTGGTGGGCAGAGGCGCTTTCTGCTCAAGCCTGACAACCCGAGTTCGATTCCCGGAGCCGACGGTTGGAAGGAGAGCATCAGTTTCCAGAAGTTTTCTGACTTCTGCGGCGTGACCATGTCAGCACCCATAGGCACACATCACACATACACAGACACGGAAATTTATAACGACAAATTAGAAAGTGGGAGGCCAGGAGTTAAAATACACATCTGTAATCCCAGATGGGAGTAGAGGCGGGAGGATCAGGAGTTCAAAATCCTCCTCAGCTACATAACGAGTTTGAGGCTCGCCTGGGCCTCGTGAGACCCTCTTAATAAAAACCTGGACCGAGGCTGGAGAGATGCCTCAGTGGTTAGAGCCTCACAGCCACAAGGACCTGGTCCCCGGCAGGTGAAGATGTCAAAAATGTTGGCCCATCTGTGATCGAGCCCTGGAAGGCTAGCTGGCCAGACTAACCCTGGAGCGGTGCTCGGAGTTTAATTAGAGCCCCAGGCTCACAACAGTAAGATTGCAGAGTATCAAGGATGATGCCCGACGTCACCCCTGGGCTACCTTGGGCGCCCATACACACTCGGGTGCCCTTGTGTATATGCCTCTTCACAGCGCACACACCCACCACACCGTGCACACACCTGCATGCCGCATGCACGAGTGCACCCTGCACGCACAAAAATGGAAGATAAAGAAGTAGACCAGCAGAAGCGTTAGCAAAGCGCTCCCCTTCTAAATCTTGGCTCGCCGTCCATGAGGGAGACAGGGCCGGGGCAGGTTGGAGAGTAGTGTCCAGTCTTCAGCCAGCTCTGCAGGGACGCCGAAGTGTGTGGGCGACACAGAAGAATGAATGTCGTCATACGAGCTCCTCTGTCAGTTAAGTTCCTCCTTATTGCACTGCAGAGCACCTTCACACTCAGTGACACGTAGCAGCCACCATTTCCTGCTGCCCAGTGGCCTGCGGTCACCTGCACCAGGCCCTGCTGGACCCGTCCTTGCAGTCGGCCAACCGCAGTCTGTCTGGGTGCTGGGACGCAGAGGTTCCTGTCCAAGGGTCTCTTCCTCTGGACCCCAGAGCCACGGGTCTGCCAGGGACAGGGGTGATGTCTGGAGGCCAAGGTGGGGCTGGCCCAGCTTCGCTCTTGCCACACACACAGCCTTTGGGGCTCAGATCCAAGAGGAGACCCCATCTTGTAGTTGGAGGGTAAGTACAGGAAAGGGGAGTGTCTCCCCACATGGGTGATCAACTTTGATGAGGTTCCAATGTCTGGACGGTGTTAGTCTTTTTCGTGACCCTGTGAGGTTGTCTAGTGTGACTGGTTTGGCTTTGGCCTCCTGTAGCCCAGCCTGCGAGTCGGCGGCCCAGCATCTGGCTCTCCTCTCGGTCTGCTGTGTACTGTGTGCCGAGGGGGGATGTGTTGTTCCGGCTTCCCCTTGAGTGCAGTGTGGAGGCGCTCCCCGTGCCAGGCCTGAGTCGTGGGGCTACCTACTGGATGCCGGGCTGCTCTTCGCCACTCGCGACGTTCTCTGTGTCCTTCCTTGTGACAGAGCACGGTGACTTCTTGGCCCTGGATCTTGGAGGAACGAATTTCCGCGTCCTGCTGGTGAAAATTCGTAGTGGGAAGAAGAGGACGGTGGAAATGCACAACAAGATCTATTCGATTCCCATCGAAATCATGCAAGGCACGGGGGAGGAGGTGAGGCGGCACCCGTGCGCAGCACACACACCTGGGGGCTTCGGGGGGGTCACATGCCTGCCGCACTGGGCCCCCAAGCACTGAGTTCCTCTGAGCCGGGCCTCGCCTGTGCGGCCCCCAGGGGCTAGGGAAGAATCGAGAGAACGGGGATGTATGTGTGGACCCGAGTGTGACCAGTGGGGGGGTGCCGAGCGTCTGAAAGCAGAACGAGCCCCGATACGTCCTCCTGCCTCCTCCAGCTGTTTGACCACATCGTCTCCTGCATCTCCGACTTCCTGGACTACATGGGGATCAAAGGCCCCCGGATCCCTCTGGGCTTCACCTTCTCATTTCCCTGCAAGCAGACCAGCCTGGATTGCGTAAGTCTGTGCTGCGGACGAGACCTGAGAGAGCGTTTGAGACCTCGGGTAGCGCTCGAGACCTGGGTAGCTGCCCTCGCGTGGCTGGCGTAGGCCGGCTCTTGAGGTGTGCTCCAAGCTCAGCCGTAGCCCTGGTGGCTTCACAGTTGGTCAGCCCAGATCCTCTGGAGCATTCTAAGCCTCTGCTCTTCTGTCGCCGTTCAAAGCCATCACCTCTTCCTTTGGGGACTCAGTCCCAGCGCACGTCACCACTTTTGATCTTCCGCGTCCCCTCTTGGCACACTTCTCACCGGCGCTTTCCTTTGCTTCCTTTGGCGACAGCGTTTCCTTTATCCCAAGCCGGCCTTGAGTTTGCTAGGTCACTGAGGATGACTTTGAACTTCTGATCCTCCTGCCCTCGCTTCCCCTGTGCGGAGATGCGGGCTTGCACCACTTTCCGGGGTGCTGAGGCTGCGCGTGGAGGCAAGCTCTCTGCCGACTGAACTGTGACCCCAGGCCTCGGTAGCTCTCAGGCTGTTTGTACCCTCCAGTCGAGGAGCCGCGTGCCGCCTGTCCAGCAGTGTCCCGGGAGGAGAGAACTTGGCCCGGGCTGAGCCCAGTGGCGGAGCGCTTGTCTGGCATGTGCGAGGCCTTATGTTCAGTCCCTGCCACACAAAAAGAACATTAGTTAATGCTTGTTCAAACACCGGGATGAAGAGCATGCAGGACGGCCGTGCATATCCGCTGGGTACTAAGTTATGAGCGCAGGCGAGGCCTGTGGTTTTGTGTCTGTGAGCCCCCAAACGGTTGCTGGAGTCAGGCAGGAAGGGTCCCTGGGGCCAAGAGCCAGCTTGTCTGGAGAGGCGCAGGGAGCTGTGTGGTAAAAGTGCAGGTGAGCCAGGGATGGGGCCCGAGGGGCTTAGGGTCTGCCCGGCACTGGGAGAGTCAGGTAAGGTGATGGATGGGGTGCAGCCGTGGTGTTGATGTGGGGCGTCTCCCTTCGGCCCTCTTAGAACTCAGCAGTTAGAGCTAGCTAAACCTTTGTCTGCTGCCGTTGTAAAGGCCGGATTGAAAGCTGCCCCGTCCGCTCATCATGGTGAGTGCACACCTGTGGTGTAACTTCAGTCCTGTGGCCCTCGGGTCTGCGTGAGATAGTTCCAGTGCTGCTGTGATTTTTTTTTTATCCCTGCAAGTGTGTGGCTAGCTACATACGTGTCTAGTTTTTCCATCTGTGGAGATTCTTCTTTAGAAAGAGGACATCGCTGCGGGTGACGGGGAGGTAGCCAGCTCCCACAAGGTCCACTCACGCTTCATTAGTATGTGAGCCAGATGTTTGCTTAGCCTCAGTGGTTGTGACCTGGGAAGGAGGGCAGCAGATGCCATCCGCGCCCCGAAGGATGGATCCCCAGGCCCATGCGGCTCCTTCCATCTTTCAGGGAATCCTGCTCACCTGGACGAAGGGTTTCAAGGCAACTGACTGTGTGGGTAACGACGTAGCCACTTTGCTAAAGGAAGCAATAAAGAGGAGAGAGGTAAGTCCCGCTTTGGGGGTTGTAACAATGTGCTTGCTGGTTGGACAGAATTGGAGTAACGTACAGACATCTGACTCTGGTAGCAAATTATCCCCGGTCACTGCTAGCAATTGAACGGGGACTGTCAGTTCTCTGTTGGGAGATGGCTCAGCGGGTGCATTGCCTGCTATGCAAACCTGACAACCTGAGATTGGGTCCCGGAACCCACAGAGAGTCAGATGCAGCGTCGGGGTGCACATCTGCCACCCCAGCTCGCCTGTGGCGAGATGGACAGTAGACACGGAGCATTCGCAGGAAACCTGTGGGCCTGCAAAGCCAAGAGACCCCCGGCTGGACAAGTGAAAGGTGACCTCTGACCTTGCACGCACCGTGGCTTACATGCATACACGCAGCCAGACACCCCCAGACTTTCCCAAAATGCCAGCATCAGACCTGGCTGCCCAGTTGGTGGGCCCCTCTGTAGTCACTTGGAGCCCCTTGGAACGCAGTCAGAGACCACAGTGGCTTCCCAAGGCACCAACCCAGGCAAGCCTGGCCGGTGCCTTCCGACGTCACGCCCCTTTTCTTTTCAAAGGAATTCGACCTGGACGTGGTGGCTATGGTCAACGACACGGTGGGCACCATGATGACGTGCGCGTACGAGGAACCCACCTGTGAGATTGGCCTTATTGTAGGTAAGTGCCCTGCACACGTCTGCCCTCCAGCTTCGGGGAGGCTGGGTTTCCTGTTTCGTGGGAACCCGGCCGCTCGGCTCTTGCTGCCGCGCCTTCACCAGCTGTGCCGGAGGAGGGCTGCAGAGTTCTCCCCTTGCCGGCACCCCACATTGACCGGGTTTAGACTGCTGGTCACTGAGCTTGCCGGGAACGAGACCTCAAAAGACACGTGTGGCGTGGGTGGGCGGAGTGGGAGAGCCGGCCTAGCTGCGGGGGAGCCCTTGAGGCTGTAGGGTGGAACCCCACACCGGTGCTGCCGGCTGACAGGACAGAGAGAAAGAGACCGTTTGCTTCCTTCTGGAAAGGCCCAGCATGCTCCTGGGCCATGTTCACGGAGGCCTCAGGGCCTGAGGGTTACAGAGAACTTAGCCATTGGTCATGCAGGTTGTTCCCTCGTGGTCCAAAGCGGATTGACTGAGGCTGTCAGCAAGCCCCCCCCCACACCCGCACCTAGCGGCAAAGGATGCCAGAAAAGGGTCCACACCGCTCCTTAGCTACGGACTCTCCTTGTGTAGACTTGGATGTCACCCCGCCTGAGACCGTTTGTTGAACCTCTAGTGTTGGGGGTGGGGCTCCTAGCAGGCTCTGCGCCATAAACCTGTTTCATGTGCTCTGAAGCCATTTGGGGCGACTGCTGGCATGGAGGAAATCAGGAAGCAACTGTAGATGAATGGGTGGGGTGGAGGAGGGGCCAGTGCCGAGACTTCTTCCTTCCTTCCTTCTGGTGAAGTTCTCTCAGCCTGGCCCCGCCTTCTGCTTTATGAATGGGCTTAGACGGGACCTGCAAAGCCAGGGTGACTCAGCACTTCTGGGGCAGGGCCTGGTCTTCCTGCCCAGGAGTCGGGCCTGCCCAGGTCAGGACCACCAGGAGTCGGCCTTCTTTGTTTTTTTTTTTCCTTCAGTTCCTTCGGCTTCTTTGTTTTTTGTTTTGTCTTGTTCTTTTTCTTCATTTCCTTCCGCCCGTCAATCTCTTTGCCCAGAGTGTCTGCTTCCCTTGTGTCGGTCCCATCTCTTGGCAGACCTCAGCTCTTCTCAGTTTCCAGTAGCCAGGAGACTTGTGAACGAGGCCTCTGAGTTTGTGGACTGGAAGAGCAGGCTTGGTGGTGGTCTTGTTACTAGAGCTGGGGGGGTGCCAAAGCCCCCACAGAAGTCTGGTCACCCCCCCCAACAATAAATTTAAACAAGTGGGTAGCAGTGCAGATCAAGCCGTCCTCGGTGAGGCTCATGGGGGAGAACAAAGGCCAGCGCCCCCTGTCTTCGTCCATCTCGGGGGTCCTAACATGAGGCTTAGGTTTAGCCAGGGGAACAGAGGTGCGCACAGACGAGCAGTTCTTGTCAAAATGTGGTCCCCCACTGCTGTGGTCTGAGGGCTGCGTGAGGTCTCTCTCTTAGAAACAGACACCCCCATCCCCATCGTTCCCAGCCTTTTCCTTCTGTCAGCCTGAGATTCCTGGGGAATTTCCAAGCTCCATTGGTTCCTGCTCTGTTAGCCCCACGGAGAGGCACCAGTGTTTCTCTAGTGTCTTCATTCCTTCCAGGACAGTCACAGGCCCGCCTCGGTCCTGGGGCAGTGGGGAGGGAACTCCACGGTGTCACTGTGCTCTAGGGAGTGCAGGAACGGGACCAGAGGCTTCCTTCTGGGGCCTGGGCCCCACTGCGTGCGTCTTGCACATGTGCTTGTGTGCATACTCCCAGGGGAGTGCTCCTTCTCTCGGAATCGTCAGGTTTTCCTTGAGGCCATCGAGAACCACTAGGAAGGGGGGCTTCGTTCCCCACCACACGCAGGCGCCGTCCATGACTGGGAGCCGGGGAGCGGGCTCAGCGGGTCGGGGTGCTCACAAACCTGGCCACCTGTGTTCAGTCCCCAGAAGCCCACAAGTAGAAGGGGAGGAGACACCTCCAGAAGTTGTTTTGACCTCCACCCGTCATCACGCCAGTGCGTGTGCTGGCGCCCCCACCAAATAAATAAATAAATAAGTAAATAAGCAAAGTGGACATCGAGGTATTATAGTAGATAGCACACTGATGAGTATACATGTCTATAACCTAGTATAGATGTATATATATACATATTATGTATATAAGTATATAGAGGTAGATATACATATACATATTATGTATATAAGTATATAGATGTAGATATTATATATATACATATTATGTATATAAGTATATAGATGTAGATATACATATACATATTATGTATATAAGTATATAGATGTAGATATTATATATATACATATTATGTATATAAGTATATAGATGTAGATATTATATATATACATATTTTTTCTTCCAATCCGAATATTGTCTGAACTTTCATGGCAGATACATTCTTTTGTAGTAAGACCATCCTCTGTTAACGTAAATATACCCCCACCTGGACAGATCAGCGCTCGAGGTTCTTGACTTAAGATGAAGTAACCCTAGTTGGTCATGGTGGTACACACTTGTAAGCTCAGCACTCAGGAGACAGAAGCCGGGGCATCCTTACAAGGTTAAGATCAGTCTGGTCCACACAGCCAGACTATGTCTTAAAAAGACAAATCAATCAACAAACAAAATAATCCAGTGTTCTCTGTGTTGTTTAATAACTCATTCTGCATGAATATTTCAATTTTCCTATGAAAATAAAGTTATCCCTTTGTTGATCCACCCCTTCAGATCTGAGCTATAGCTCCGCTGGTAGAGGGCATGCTGGGAAGCCCTGGGCTGTGCCCCCTAACACTGTATAAGTTCAAGTTCAGGACCAGCGAGATGGCTTGCTGAGTCCAATCCCTGGAGCCTGCATGGCATAAGGAAAGAATCAATTCACAAAAGTTACCTTCTGACTACATACGTACCATGGTTTGCACATGCCTGCATTCACGCATGCACACGTGTGCACATGCACACACATAAATGTACATAGTAAATAAATATAAATAAATGTTAGAAGCTCAAGGTCATCTTTGGCTGCATAGCAAATTTGAAGCCAGCCTGGACTCCTGAGCTAGCGTCTCAAAAAGCAAAACAAAACAAAACAAAACCCTGTCAGAACTGGGGCGACCAGTGGGCGCATCCAGTCACCCTGTGCTTGTTGCAGGAACTGGTACCAATGCCTGCTACATGGAGGAGATGAAGAATGTGGAGGTGCTGGACTCACAGCAGGGACAGATGTGTATCAACATGGAGTGGGGTGCCTTTGGGGACAACGGAAGCCTGGATGACATTAGAACAGAGTATGACCGGATAGTGGATGAATTTTCTCTAAACCCTGGCAAACAAAGGTAATCTGCCAGATGGAGTGGGCACCCTGTGACCGAATTTGCGCGTTCTGCCTCTTGGTGATGGGAGAGATGTCTCATTGGGAATGGGAAGCAGTTTCTAGTGGGCTCTGTTAAAATTGTGAGGTGCAGTAAGGCATGAAGCATGGGCTCTGGCGCCCTCTAGTGGCCTCACAAAGTCTTGCAGCTGGTCTCAGAGATCAGACTTGACGGCCCTGGTCTGCCAGGTCCCATGTGAAGGATCCTTTGTGTCCTGGTCCCGAGGAAATCAACCTGTCTGCCCATAGCCAGAACAGATGTTCACGTTCCCTCGAGCAGAAATGGGCTACAGCTCATCTTAGAAATGTTATAGCCCTTCTGAATTGTGTTGCTTTGTGGCCAGTACAGTACTTAGTACCCGGGTATTTGCAGAACCTTCCGGGCCCTTTAAGGCTCCACCTAGTCATCTGCTGCGCGAAGCTCTTTGTGGATGGCTTTACGCCATGCTGCCTATACCCGAGATCCCCGCTCCCTGCCCCCTTGGATCCATCTGTCGATGCAGGGGTGGAAGCAGAGAGACTGCTGGGGAGAAGGGGGCGGGGCAGCAGTGACAGGGGAGAGAGCCAGTGTGGATGCAGCTTCTCTGAGGCTGAGGCACGTGACCGAGCGAGACCAGGCCAGGCGAAGGCAGGGGGCAGTGAGGGAAGGAGACCCTCTCGCAGCTACACGTGACCGTCACGGGGACAATGGAAGACTCCCGGCCCCTTTCCCTGCCTCCTCGGGACAGCACCAGGCAGGCGTGCTGAGACACGGGCGGGCGGACCCCCTCCCAGCAGCCCCCCTCCTGCCTCAGGTACGAGAAGATGATCAGCGGCATGTACCTGGGTGAGATCGTCCGCAACATCCTCATCGACTTCACCAAGAAGGGCTTCCTCTTCCGGGGACAGATCTCCGAGCCACTCAAGACCCGAGGCATCTTTGAGACCAAATTTCTCTCCCAGATCGAAAGGTGAGTGGGGAGGGGTTGCTACTGCTGCTCTGTTTTCTGCCTCTGAATGCGACTGTTCTGGGAGCTTCACGTGGGCAGAAGCACACAGCGTTTGCGTCTCGTTTAGTTTGCTTGGTGCAGTGTCTTTAGGATTCCTCCACGTTGTCGCCTCTGTGAGAATTTCCTCCCTTTTAAAAAAATTTTTTATTATTTATTTATTCAATTTGTGTATGTATGCATGTGTGCGTGTGTGTGTATGTGTGTGTGTGTAGAACCACAGACAAATTTTGGGAACCACCATGGACGCCTCCACCTCCTCCTTGTTTACTCTGCCCTGGGATTCACAGGCTCCGCCCTACCAGGACCAGAAACACAGGCCCCCCCCGCTTTTGCCCGGCGTCTATACGTGGGGTCTAGGATCTGAACTCAGGACCTTCCGCCTGCCAGACAGAAGCTTAACCTCTGAGCCACCTCTCCAGACCCGAATTTCCTCCCTTTTCAAGGCTGAATAATATTCCGTTGTATGTACCTGTCAGGCTTTGTTTCCTTTCTCATCCACCCGTGGACACTTGAATGGTTTTCACCTTTGGGTTCTTGCTGCTGTGTGTGAACATGGGACTATAAATATGTTTAACCCCTGCTGACTCCGTGGTGCGTTGTCTAGACAACCACCCGTGAATGAGCGTCACTCATTCTCACCAGCGGCATGGACAGTGGCCATCTAACGGCCAGCCCAGCGGGTGGGATGAAGAGCTTTGTAAATATAATAACAAAGAAGAAATCTTTAAGGAAAAAAAATCACTGGGCCAGCAAGATGGCTAAGCAGACAAAGGTGCCTGTGGCAGGCCTGGTGGCCCGAGTTCAACTCCAGGAACCCACCTGGCAGGAGTAGAGAACCAGCTCTTGAAAGCTCTCCTCTAACTGCCAAGTACGCAGCCCCAACACATACACAAAGTAAATAAGCAAGGCGATGCCTCTTAAGATCCACAAAAATCACCAAATCCAGGCCCGCTGAGTCTGCGTAACTGACATTGCTAGGGAAACACTTGTTTTGTATGCAGCGTGTGTGGGAGGTGAGTTTGACGGTATGTTTCGGGCCAGTGTCTACTGCTCCCAGCCTCAGTTTCCTCCTGCTCTAAAATGGGAATAATCAAAGTCAGGCATGTGGCGTTCTCCCGTGAGTCCAGTGCTTGGGAAGTGGAAGCGGGAAGACAGGAGTTCAGGCCAGCCTGGGCGCTGTGAGGCCGTCTCACAGCAAATGAAGGAGCATGATTCTGCGTGCCGTGATCCTGCGTGCCGTGATCCTGCGTGCGGTCGGGCACATGTGTCCTACACACAGGCCCTCAGGAAAGCCCCGGCTGGTCTGTCTCTGCCGTTGTTCCTGTTTGTTGTTAACCACTTCCAATTTCATGTCCGGGAGCAAAGGAAGCCAAAAGGAGGTAGAAACAATTCAAGATGAATTCTGGAAGTCACCCTTGGTCCTGCACAGGGACATACAGTATCCTCTGTCACACTCACACATACATACACACACACGCGCAAGCAAAATACAATAAATAAATTTTAAAAAAGAAAGAAGATATCCCAACAAGAAGAAGGAGGTGGAAGACGATGGAGAGAGCATTAATAGCATCTCTAAGGTGTTGGATAAGGAATAGTTTTAACTTTTCAGTGAATTTTTCTAGTTTTGCAATGTTTTCTGTTGTTTAACATGTGATGCTTGTGGGCTCATTAGCAAATTAAAAACTATTTTGACAGGGAGTAAAACTCTGAGATGCTCATCACGGATGGGCACAGCGCTCCGGGGCTGGGCCGGTGGGGGGAGGGGGTCCCCAGCTGCTGTGCGGGCCGTGCCCCTCCAGCCCCTTGGTCTTCATCCCTGCAGCGACCGGTTAGCGCTGCTGCAGGTCCGGGCCATCCTGCAGCAGCTGGGTCTGAACAGCACGTGTGACGACAGCATCCTGGTCAAGATGGTGTGCGGGGTGGTGTCCAAGCGGGCCGCCCAGCTGTGTGGCGCGGGCATGGCTGCCGTGGTGGACAAGATCCGGGAGAACAGAGGCCTGGACCACCTGAACGTGACCGTGGGGGTGGACGGGACGCTCTACAAGCTTCATCCACAGTGAGTGTGGCTTCCGTCTGGGTGGGGCAGGGATGTGCCGCCCCGGGCCATGTGCTCTGGGACAGGTGTTCATTCCCGGGGGACTCCATGCTTGATCATCCTGGGCTTGCCTCAGAAGTCCCCGTGCACGCCTCCACGTTCTTCCGGTTCCCAGGACCCCGGAGCACCCGACCCCGGGGCGCCCAAGCTGCAGCTGTCATGAGGTGTGAGGTTAGAGGTCGCACGCACACCTCTCGAGTGCTAGGACTACACGTGTGCACGGTCACATCTCGTGTGCTCGGTGCTGGGGACTGAACTCAGGACCGGTGCACACTAGGCCAGCACCAACCGAGCTGCATCCCCCTCCCCCAGTTCAACTCCTGCTGTTTCTCAGCAGCCCTCTCCTCCCTCCCTCTCGGGTCTGACCTTCTCTCCCATCTGTGTCTTTCAGTTTCTCCAGAATTATGCACCAAACCGTGAAGGAATTGTCGCCAAAGTGTACCGTGTCCTTCCTCCTGTCGGAAGATGGTAGTGGCAAAGGGGCCGCGCTCATCACAGCCGTGGGTGTGCGGCTCAGGGCAGAACTCGGGTGCTAAGAGTCAGGACCCTGTCCCCTCCCCTCCCAGCCTGCCACCTTTCCAGCACTCCTCTGAAAACAACGGCCCCTCTTGTTCCCCCCAGCAAGCCACGTTGGGCAAACCCCACGCTGGAGCCCACCGTGGCACGGCGGGAGAAAGACACCCAACTAATGGCGTGAATGTAGGGTACAACATAGAGCGTGTGCTGTCGATAATTTCTCGCCTGGGCCCCTCTCACCTCCCCACCCACCCCACCACTCTGCATGATCCAAGTTCCGACCATGCGTTGTCCACGCGTGAAGTGTAGCGATCCGTGTCTCAGCCAGATGGAAAGCCCTCCGCCTTTGGACCCGCCTCCTGGGCCTCCCAAAGCCCGTCCTGGCGGTCACATCCCCTGCGTGAAGTGTGTCATCACCAGCAGACACTGCCGGACTTCTCTCAGGGGCGTGGCCAGAAGGGCGGTGCCGGCCCAGCGCCATCCTTTCTCCCGCCCAGCACCCGCCGTAACCGCCGCCCTGTCCAGACCGTGGAGTCCTGTGTCCTTGGAACCAGTCAGAGCCATGTCGTGACAGTCTTGCCTTCCGTTTGTCTGGTGGAGGGAGGGAGGTGGGCATTGCCGTGGGAAAACGTCTTGTCCCATCTTGGGTAAGAGGAGCCAACCCACCCCCAGCGCCGTCACTGGAATTTCCCACCGCTTTCGTGAGCCACGTTGTGATGACTAGTAAACTTTGTACGCGTTCAGAGGCCGCAGTGGTGCTGCTTCCTGGTGGGGCCGAGCCGGGGAGACAGACTCAAGGGGTCTGCACGACCTTCTGGGGTGGGGAGACGGCTCAGCGTAAGACTCCCCTGTAAGCTTGACGCCCAAAGTTCAGATCCTCAGAGCTCACAAAACCAATGTAGTCCCAGCACTCAGGAGACCAGTGTCTCGCCATGACATGCTGGCCGGCCGGCCAGTGATTAGTGAGCTGGGGCTTCAATCAAGAGACCCCCGCCTTACTAATGAAGTGGAGAGTCACCGAAGAAGACACTGGATGTCAACTTTGGACATGCATGCATACATACATGCATACACATGCATGCATGTGGACATGCATACACATACACACGCTGCTCCCTCCACACTCACCGGCAAAAACAAAAAAATAAAGATTTTCATAAACCAGACATGTGATCTCAGCTTTCAGGTGAAGGCGGGAAATTGAGAAGTTCCAGGTCATCCAAGCCTATGATACGTGAGATCTTGTCTTGACATAAATGGGGATCAATAAAAATAACCAGGTCTTCAGTCCCCAGTGTTGGTTGGGCACAAAAGCTACTGTGCTGTGAACAACCCACCCTCAAAAAAAGTCACAGAAGCGGCCCTTGCAGGTCTCCCCGCCCCGGCCCTGCTGTCGTCCGAACCTCAGGGCCTGACAAGGGACAAGCAGAAGCCTCTGTCTTTAGCTGTTGCACCAAGGACTTGGCCTTCGGGGCTGGACAGAGGCCGCAGGTGTCCACAGAATCCTCGCCCTCGGCTGGCCCGAGGGTTCAGGAGGTTGAGCCTTTGGGTCTTCCCACACCCCTGGGGTGGGTTCCTCAGCGCCGCCTCCCCACCCCCACCCTGCAGTGGCTCCGTCAGACTACGGATCCAGCTGACACGAGAGTCTCTTTATTGGGAGCCTGGGGAAGCCCAAGCCCAGGCGCAGTGGTCCCTGTAAAGCACCGAGATTAGGCCTCAGACGCCTGTTTGCCTTGCTGGGTAAAGGAGTCGTCTAATGGGCAGGTGTGGCCGCGGGATGGGTTGGGCCAGGCCAGAAGCATTCTGGGAGTTCGGGCAGTTGGTCTTATGGGACCCACCAGATTCTTGCTGCTGCAGTGAGGCGGGGGCTTGTATGCCTGCTGGGGGTGTGTGTGTGTGTGTGTGTGTCTGTCTGTCTGTCTGTCTCTCTGTCACCCCCATGGAGGCCCAAAGCCTTCCTGCCTTGGGCAGAGGAAGCAGCCAAGGGTCTGGGAAACTTGCCCTAGGCCACTCAGTGAGTTCCCTGTCACTCCAGCCTGTGTCTGTTCTCTAACTCTGAGGCAGAGAGGCCGTGGCTTAACTCGCAGCCATTGGGCTTTGGCAAATGAAGTGCTTTGTCCACCTATCTGCAACTTAGCGAGGAGTCTGCGCCATAGTTGTGCCGTGCAGCTGTCTACAAGTGGCTACAAACACGTCTGTGAAGCAAGTGGAGCGTCGTCCTGTTTTCAACGGTAAATGTGGATTTCCTTTTTTTTTCTAGAAAGATCTAATAGCAGTGCTTCTTGCATTTCCACACAGCTGAAGTGGTCCGGAGCCAGCAGCTGAGGTCCCTCTTGGGTGTTTATCCCCTGCAGACTGCCACAGCTTCCGCCTTCTCCTGTAGCTCTAACACGTCTGTGTAGTTTTTCTTTCATGTGGGGATCCAGTTTGGGCGGCTGAGCTCTGAGCTGTCAAACCAGAGCCATCTGTAGTGTTCTGGGCACCATCTTGGTTTTCCATTGGTGTGAGGAAGGGGCGTGGACCGAGCTTTCCTATCCTGGCCTTTCACTTGGCTGCTTTTTAAAGAGTGGGCTTCAAGGCCTCGGGGGCCAGCAGGCTCCTCTAAAGAGTGGGCTTCAAGGCCTCAGGGGCCAGCAGGCTCCCCATCTTGTCGACTCCCAGCCTGCCCATCAGAGGGGGCCATGTCCCCAGTCAAGAACAAAGTCTCTTTCGTGTGACACCTCTTGACCCTCATGGAGAGGGATGGGGTGTGATTCAGCTCCAGCCGATCTTCTTCCGTGGGCGTCACCCAGGGGCAGCAACGGAAAGCGAGCCGGAATCCAGAGCGAAACCTGCGGGGGTGGAAGGATTGCCTGGAGCAAGGGAGTCGGCTGTGGGGGGCTGTCTGTCTCATGACGGCTCCCAGCCCCAGCAGCCCCCTACAGAGAAAGGGTCTGCCTTATTCTGAAGGCCCACTGTGGCTGGGATGGGGTCGGTGAGAGCTGTGGAGGGAAGCGTGTGCTTTAATGGCGCAGGTTTTCAGTAGTCAGAGAAGCCGGGCCTGTAGGTTCCTTCTCCGCAAGCACAGGCAGGCAGATCCCTGCAACCTTCAACCCAGCTAAAGGCTCAACAGGGGAACCCTTTCCCAAGAAGCAGACCAGGCAGACCAGCCTGAGGCTGTCGCTCAACTGCTGGAGGCCAGCCCGCTGCACGCGGGCCCTGGCTTGCACCTCTACCCTGCATGTGCGGGGCACGCGGGGCAGGGACGCGCACCCTACAGGTGCAGCCGGAGAATCAGAAGCTCAAGGCCGTGCTCGGCGACCCTGCTAGTTCAGAGCAGCCTGAGACATGAAACCCCGTTTCTGTAGCAACAAGAACAAAATACGGGAAGCTTCAGAGACACGTGGAACCCCCGGGCCTGTATCTTCTGCATTCTGCGTAGGGGCTCAGGGTCAAGAATGTTCCTCGCTCGGGCCTGATGCCCCCACTGCATTATGGGAACTGTCTGCCTCGTTCCTGTGATTTACTTGACTCTCGGCTTAGGCATCCAGGGAGCAATCAGAGAATCAAGACCCTACCCCTTCCTCCCAGCCTGCCCCAGGTGGGTGGGGCATCCAAAAGAACGAAGCCCACAAGCGTGACGTGGGGGAGGGGGATAAAAGATCTGAGCGACAGGCCGAGGGTCAACGCCTCTCAGCATCTTGCCGAGACCCACCGAAAATCAGTGTCTGACCCTCATGGCCTCTCGCCTGCCCCTTCCCGGGCTGAGAGGCTGGCTCTGCCAGCAGCCTCCTGAAGCCCCTGGGGCCTAGGCTCTGCCCAGCTTACCACCTCCTCCCTTCCCAAGGGCCCCCAAGGTGCCAGCGTGTCTCAAATCACAGTCCCGGTAGCAATCGCGGCTGGGACAACGGAGTAGATGGCTGGGCTCGGAAGGAGTCTTAGGCGCCCTCCGCCCTGCCAAGTTCACATCCCAGGACTCTGAACGCTGCGGAGGGAAGAAAGACTTGGATCCTGCACACACCTGCTGCCTGGTGTCCCCAGGAAGAAACCCATTGGTTCTTTACCCCTGCCCACCTCAGTCCTTGGCCTTCCGGGTCTTTCTTCTCCCCTCCCCCTCCCCTCCCCTCCACTCCCAGACTCCCTCCCCGCACCCTCCCATCCCCTCCCCCTCCCTCCCTTCCCCTCCATTCCCCTCCCCTCACCCTTTCCTCTCCTCCTCTCCCCTTCCTTCCATCTCGCTGATCTTCCCCTCCCCTCCCCTCACCTCCCCTCTCCTCTCCTCTCCTCTCCCCTTCCTTCCATCTCGCTGAACCCTGCTTTCCTGCCTCTTCCTGGTTCCCGGTGACGACCTAGAAGAGACAGCAGGTCCCGCCCACGGGGACTCAGACTCGACCCCCGACCACAGGGAGAGGGGCGTGCTGTGGCTGACGTGAGGTTGTTCCTTGGAGGGGGACACAGGCAGAGATCCCTGCCGGCAGGGAGGCCCCGTGGCCGGGGGAGGGAGGGAGGGTGGTGGGCGGGGCTCACCTGTGGTTGAGGCAGCAGTAGATGACCGGGTTGTACATGGTGGAGCTCATGGCCAGCCAGAAGAGCCCCAGGTAGACCTGCTGGATGAACTTGCGGCGGTAGATGTCCTCCTGGAAGCAGCCCAGGATGAAGTAGAGGTGGTAGGGCAGCCAGCACACGGCGAAGGTCACCACCACCAGCACCATGGCCTTCACGAACTACTTGGAGAGAGAGAGAGAGAGACAGAGAGAGGTTCAGGTCAGTCCCTGGCCAGCGTCCCAAAGCCTTGCCACCGTGGAATGAATGTAGAGCATCTCCTGGGGCAGACCCCACCCACCTCTCCTGCCTTGATCCTTCAGTGGGACTGGGGACCTGTGGGGACAGTCCCCCCCACATCCCCCCTCCCAGGGCCTTTGCACACACCACTGTGTTTCTTTTTGAAGTCTTCAAGCTTTGCATCATGGCCCCTTCCCCCCCCCACATGTCCAGGACTCCTTCCCTCAGAGCGTGTCTGCCTGCAGCCTGCTCCTTTAGGGGGCACTGTACCCTGGGAATCCTTGGGATCCTTGGGCAATGAAGGCCCATCCAGACACCCCGTGATTTGTTAGTATCATCCTGTCCAGGCTCACCTGAGAGGTGTTCTCTAGATTAGCATTAGCCTCTGGACAGGCCTGACAGGATTGTCTTTGATGGCATTAAACTCATGCGGGAAGATCTAGCCCACTGTGTGTGGGACTTTTTCTCTGGCCTGGGCATCCAGGGCTGAATAAAAATGCAGGAAGCTAACCGAGGGAAGGCAGGCCAACCACGTGTGTTGGTCCTTACCATCTGCGATTGCTGTGGCGTGACCGGCTGCCTCAAATTCCTGTCGCAGTGACTATCCTGGAGTGACCACTGTGCCTGGAATCATGGGCCAGTTAAATCCTGTCCCCTTAAGTAGCTTTGGTCAGGTGCTTGGTTGTAGCACTAGGAAACAACTCAAACGCACCCCATCCTCCCAGAGGCCAGATCTTTGGGCACCCCCAACTAACATGCCTGGTTTCGCCCTTGCTGTTGCCTGTCTAACCCGATCCACCTCCTTAAAGTGTCTGCTACAACATGAGCCCCGGTGGCCCCGGATCCACACTGTGACTAGTCTGTTACCCCCACTGGTCACTTAGCGGGAAAGGGGCATCAAAAATGAGCTTTGCAGAGAGAGGGTGGAGCAGGTCTGGTGCCCAGAAATACCACCCATGGGGGAACCCTCAGGGGGAGGAAACCCTGATGATGAGGGGGAGAGGGGATTCTGGCATATTGCACAGAAAGCAGAAAAATATTTGGAGCCAGACTGCGATTGTGCCAAAGTTCTGTAGTCTGTGCATTTGAGCTCTTGAGTTTCTGTCTAGGCGTCTCTTTGCCGGAGCCTTCTGAAATTAACATGAGTATCATCCTAAGACTCTTGGAAATAGATCTGAAATTCTGGGACGTTCTTTTAGCATTACGTTCGCCCGGATGCAAAGTCTGTCCACCGCCGAAGTTCAAGGTCGGCCTGGTGGCAGGCGGGGCACAAGAATATGGCAGGCTGAGCCTGTGCTCCCCGCACCCCCTAGTGGACAGACTCGGGCCTGCAAGTGTGTCGGGGCGAGCCCGCCAGCCCCACACAGGCGCCCACCTTCTTCTTGGCCTGCAGGTGGCGCAGGTTGGCGCCGTGCACCTGGTGTCCCGGGACCGCGCGCTTCCACAGGGTGAGGCCGATGATGCTGTAGGCCACGAACATCACCACCAGGGGCAGGAAATAGATGAGCACCAACACCATCACGTGGTACCTGGAGGGAGAGTCGGAGCCCGGGCAGCGGGTAGACAGGCGACCCTGAAGCCCACCTGCGCCACCCCCACCAGTGCGCGGGCTGTACCCTAGGCAGGTGGGGAAGAGAACTGGTTGATTTTGGCAGACTGGCAAGCTAGAAAGCGTGTCCCCCTCTCGGCTTTTTGTGTACCTGTCACAGTGGCACAGGTGTCAACTTGACAGGTAAGGGTTTGAGCTCTGGGCACATTCGTAGAGAATTAATGGTTGAGTTAAGCCCAGAGCAAACCTGAAGGAAATTGTCTAGCTGATGGGGAAGGCCCAGCCCATGGTGGGTGGGACTAGGTCCTGGAATAAAATACAGAGAGCTGGTTGAGAGAGTTGGCATCCTTGTGTACACGTGGCCAGACATGCTGGTCTGGCAAGTCAGGATCGTCCCTCTCTCAGCCGTTATGTAGAGATGGTGTGGCCAGTTCCCTTGGCCCTGGTGTTGGGGTGAGCTCTCCTGTCAAGCTGGACTGAGAACTGTAACCAGACTATCATTAAAAAAAAAAAAAGCCCCTTGTTCCCTTAAGCCATTTGATGGTGATTTGTCAGCAACCATGCAGGCGACTGCAGCAATACTGTGGCCAATTCTCTCAGCTTCTCCGGCCATTGTAACGCTCTGTAACCTACGCCCGAGAGCATGAGTAAGCCCCTCATCCCCCTGGTGGTAGTGTCATATCAACTAAAGATGACACCAAGACAAGTGTCCACCATAAATTATCACTGGCCCCCCACACAAGGAGGAAACCTGAGAAAAGATGGAGCGACATTGCTCTCACTGGCCGGTCCCAAAACGTTCTGCCTCCACTTCTCTCTGAGCCCAAAAGGAGGTCCTTCCCCAACATGGAGACCACCCTCTTGTGAGAGTTGGGGTGCAAGGCAGAGTCCCAAGGGCAGGGTCTTGTTAGCTCCAGCAGCGACTTCTCGGTCGATGGAGCCCTCTTTAGAAGGGGTTGCAACAATGGCCTTCTCACCCCCTTCCTCCCGCAGGGGCTCCGGATGGATGGGGCTCAGGTTAGGGTGGGTTTGGGGAGAGGAATGTTGAAGGAGGCAGGAGACAAGGGCTCTGTTACCATGGCTTCCTGGAAGCTCTCAGCTAGGAATATGCACGCCTCAAGCCCGGGCAGCCAGGACTATGTCACGCTAAATAAGCTAGGCTTGTTTTCCTGTGTCCCCCATTTAAGTCAGCACATGCCGGGCGTCGGCTGTGTGCCAGGGTGGGCTAAAGGCCTCACGTGCACCACTGCCTTATTGCTGATGCACGTTTCTTTTCTTTTCTTTTTGAGACAGGGTCTTGTATAGCCCAGGCTGGCCTTGGAGACTCCACATACCTGAGGGGGACCTTGGCCTCTGATCCTCCTGCTGGGGATTGAATCCAGGACCTAGTGTCTGCTAGGCACACCCCCTATTGCTGAGCCACACCCCCAGCTGCTGCTGCTATATACCCGCACTCATATGATCATACATGTAGCTCCCAGAGTCCCGTGCACACCCTCAGGAACATGAGCCGACATACAAGCACATGCATGCACAGTGCCCACCCTAACCGCTCATGGGGTCTTACAAGAGGTAGGTCTTGCCCCCGTCGCCCTTGGGCCAGGCCACCAAGCACTTGGTGGCTCCTTGATCCACAGAGATGGCAGAGTAGAAGCACTGGGGAAAGGCGAGGGCCAGGGCCACCAGCCAGATGCTGGCGATGACCACCTTGGTGCCGGGGGCCGAGAGCCGTGGCCGGAAGGGGTGGACGATGGCCATGTACCTGTGGGCGGAGCCAAGTGTGAGTGATTGGCAGGTGCTGGAACTGCCTCTCTCTCCCCTGTGCGGGATGACAACCCCTCCCCACATATGTGCAGATAGACGGCAGAGCCCCTCCAGACCTGCAGAGCCAGGGACAGATTACTGTCCCCAACCCAGCGCGGTAATTGCCCTAGAGTCTAACCCAGGCACCCGTCCACCAACTGTCATCCCCTAGGCATGCACAGACCCCCAGAAAGCCACAAACTGGGAGTTGGCCACACTGTGATCCAACCTGGAGCTGGCCAGAGGGGCCAACATTGGCCTTAAGTCCAGCCCTGTCCAAGTGACTGAGCCCTCGGTCCTAGCGAGTCCCCCTTCTGTCCCACGTGGTGTGACAGTCTCCTGGACAAAGCCCAGCCAGCAATGCTCCCTAGAACGTTCCAGAACTGTAGATGTGTCCAGAGCACACAGCATCCCAGGAGGCACGTGCTAGAAGGCATAGGGAGGGATCCAAAGGCTAAGGAATTAAATGTGGGTTTTGGGGTAAAGGCTCATGTAGCCTAGACTGACCTTACTCTCTCTCTCTCTCTCTCTCTCTCTCTCTCTCTCTCTCTCTCTCTTGGGTATATGTAGAAGAGGGCACTGTGTGCGCCTGTGGAGGTCCAAGGGTGACATCGGGAGTCATCCTGGATTGCTCTACCTCCTCCTTGCTTTGCTTTGGAACTTTCAGGTTCTGCCTTTCAGGGCCCAAAGTGCAGGCTGCTATTTCTGCCCAGTGTTTTTAAGTGGAATCTGCATCCAAATTCAGGTCCTTTTTCTTGGGAGGCAAAGGCTTGAAGCCCGAGCCATCCCTCTGGTCCTGGCTATGGATGTTCTATGTAGCTGAAGATAATCTTGAATTTTGGATCCCTTTGCCCCCACCTCCCAAGCACTGGAATTATAGCTGTGAGTCGCCATGCCTTACAAAATAAGATTTTTATATTAAATTATACTATGCAGGATTATGAAGACCATCCATTATAACAAAGCAGTTATCAAAGTATAAAATGAATTTCAGAGGCAGAGTGAGGAAGGCAGATGATTGATCCTGGTAGTGGAGGGGAAGGTCTGAGACTGGGAATCAGACTGAGCTGGATTCAAATCCTGTTTCCATTGCCTCTGGCAACAAGGTCTTAGCGCTCTGAGTCTCCATCCGCCTCTGTGGACCCGGGACTAGTCATTCTTGTGCTTGTATGAAGGAAGTAATGTGTCTGAGCGCCCTCGAGGCTAAACAGCAAGAAGTTTCCTGCTTGTTTGTCGCCTGCCTTTGGATTCGCACAAGGGAGGTTGGAGGTGGTTCTGTAAGCTTGAGGACCTGAGTTCAAACCCCCAGCTCACCTAAGCTGGGTATGGCCGTGTGTGTCTGTAACCCCAGGATTGGTGAGTGGACACATACTTGTGTCCTAGAAGATCTCTGACTGATCAAGGCTCACTGACACAGCAGGAATATGGTTTGGTTAAAGACCCTCGCTAAAGGGCGGGAGTGGTAAAGGAAGTTATCCGGATTCCAGCTCTTTGTGCAAGCTCGTGTGCATTCACACACACACACACTCTCCACAACAACACACCCCACAACAACACACACACCCCAGAAACAGCTGTGGTCCTGGACTTTTCTCCCTAAGAAGGACCTGAGCTGCCGGGGAAGGTAGGAGGATAGAATCACAGAATCCTGGGCAGCGTGACCCCAGAAACACAACCATCTGTCTTCTCTCTGGAATGTTTGTCCCCCAGAAACTTCTAGGTTGACTCTGAAGTCTCCTCCTCGGGTTCCTTGGATCCTAACCCCACAACGAGACTGTCCCTGATGCCACCTACCCCTACACACATGCACACGCGCACGCGCACACACGCACGCACGCACACACGCACACGCACACGCACATGCACACACACGCACGCACGCACACACGCACACGCACACGCACATGCACACACGCACACGCACATGCACACACACGCACGCACGCACACACGCACACGCACACACACGCGCACAGGCATCCCAAGGTTACTTTTCTCCAGCCAATTTCTGTTCTTAGATTCATGACCTCAAAACCCAGCATTCCATCATTTAGTCACGTGCCCAGGATTCCTACCCTGAGGCCCCCCACATGCGGAACGATGTCTTCCCCTGCCAGGCACCCGCCTGTGTCTGTTGAATAAGAAATGGCGATTCGCTGCTGTCACCTGGATCTGAGCCCTGCTCCTCCCCCACCTGACCCCCACCCTGCCCTCTATGAAGTTGGGGGGCCGAAGTTGCCTTTCCCCATTGGTAGAGGTCCCCTCGGCATCTGGCACTGTGCATGGAACAGACAGAGGCACCCCAACTTTTGCCGATGAAAAGAAACTCTTGAGGCACTGAGAAAACTCGGGAGTAAGTGGGCATGGCGGCCCACACCTGTCATGCCAGCACTTGGGGGGCAGAGGCGGGAGGCTTAGGGTTCAGGGTTGTCCTCAGCTACATAGCAGGTGTGAAGCCACAAACAATCCAGGAGAGTGATGGGGGTGCAGGGGGGGCAGCCAGATCTTGAGGGACTTCCTTCTGCGCCCACAACCCAGAGGGCTCGATCCCAGCCTCCCAGCTCTGCCTCTGGCGTGGATTCATCTCCGACTTCAATCTACAATTAGGAGTTGGGCCTAGACGGGTATCTGTCAAGACTCTCGTTTGTAATGAGCAGAACGGAATCTTCAGGACTCCACAGGAAGAGAGGTGGGGAGGAGTGAAGGACGCTGGGACCGGTCGAGGCAGAATGGTGAGACTGAGGATCGCAGCTGTCCCTGAGGGTCTCAGACCCTCTCGTCTCCCCCCCACCTCTGTGTCATTCCCAGTCCCCTCCTATAGGCTGTCAGCGCCCTCCTCCCTGGTCACCAAAGTCCTCTTCAATCTCAGTCCTGCTGCCTGCCCTGGGGGTAGAGATGGGGGGCATCGCTCCCTCCTCGCCCCCCACCTCTCCCCTCCTAAGGAAGGTCCGAGTCAGCAGGCCAGGAGGGCGGCATCGGGAAATGCCGGACCCTGTTCCACTGAGCTTACCCTTCACAGTCTCTGTGCAGAACATTCATGGTGCCAGGGAAACAACAAACCAAACCGGAACAGGAATCTTCCAGAGCACCCACTCCCCCCTGCAGCCCTGGGCAATAGTTTCCTCTCATCCCCAGGGCTGTAACTTTGAATGTCATCCTAGCTGGAGGTCACTTCCCTGACTCTCCCCTAACTTGCTCTATCACCCCCCATAATCATCATTTTGCCTGAAGCGTTACAAAGAGACCCCCGCCCGTTCCCATCCCCCCTTGCCTGTCCGCGGCGATGGCGGTCATGGAGTAGATGCTGACGAACATGGCCGTGATAGGGAAGAGGTTCTGGAAGTAGCAGAAGGCGCGGCCGAAGTACCAGATGTTGTGGCTGGCGTAGACGAAGTTGAAGGCGGTGTTGAAGGCCGCCATGCAGAGCTCGGCCAGGGCCAGGTTGACGATGAAGTAGTTGGTGACCGTGCGCATCCTCTGGTGGGCCAGGATGATCCAGATGACCGTGGCGTTGCCGGTCACGGCCACCAGCACCAGGGCCAAGTAGGCTGCGGCCCAGAGCGCCAGCTGCCAGGCGGGCATGGAGAAGGCTGTGACACCCGTGGCGTTGCTCTGGAGGCCGGATGAGTTGTTGGCATCTGTCGGCACCACGCAGATCCCCATGGTGTTTCCGGGCCTGGCACAGGGGAGCCTAGCTGTGCGCTTGCTCCGGGACTTGCTGCAGGAGAGAGATCCTTTGTGGCGTTTGGATTTCCGGGGCCAGGAAGATTCAAAGGCAGGCAGCGTGGCCCGGGTGGGGGGCGGGGAGCACAAGCCTTCCCACAGCTCCCGCAGAGGAGGAGTCCGGCTGGGAGAGCCGAGCCGCGTCCCGGCCAGACCTCGCAAGTTTCAGATGGAGACGAGAACCCAAATGTCAGTTTCAGAGAGACCCTTGCTCCCCTGGTCCAGGATCTCACTGTAGTCCAGCAGGCGACATGACCAGCCCAGGGCGTTCAGAAAGTTGCTGGCGAGCCAGAACTTGAACCCGGGTCTCTCCTAACGCTCTCAGGGAACATTCCAGATGAGCGGTGGGCACAAGTGGGGGAGTCGGTGGGTCCCGCAAGTCAAGCGTCGCCCAGGCTTTGAGGCGCCCGGGGCATCCCAAGACTGCCAGCCCTCGGCGGATGCTCCCGGCTCCTCCCGGCAGGGCGGGCGTGGGAGGTGCTGCCTCTCCCGAGGTGGGGCCGCAACACCCAGTCTCATCCCACCCACCCCTGCTAGGGTGTCTGGGCCTTGTCTCTGGGGAGATTTAGGGGCAGTTGAAAAGCAGAGAGTCGGAGGAATGGAGGTGCAGCCTGGGGGTGGGCGGGGGAGGGGTGGCACCAAGGAGGGTACTCAGCCGGGTGTTTACATCTTCCCCGGGAAAGAGCTGCTCTCCATCTCTGTCCCTGTTTGGGAGTGACTGCACCCTTGACCCCGGGGGAGGTCCCTTAGTTTGAAAAGGAAGTCTTAATGCAATGTTCCGTAACATCCAAGGGGATGCACTTGAGGGGTGGGGGCAGCCCAGAGCTTAGATTTAGGTCTCTCGTGCTGCCCGAGACGGCTGGCTGATCTCATCCCTGCTCATCATAGGCACCTATCTCTCTCTCCTCCCTTTTAAAATTATGTTTTAGGAAGAACAATATATCGTATTTGTTTGAGAGAGACAGAACACGCGTGCATGCCATGGTATGCATGTGGAGGTCCGATGACAACTTTCAAAAGTCGATTCTCTCCTTCCACCATGTGGGTTGCAGGTTTCGAACTCAGCTCACAAGGATTGCATGCAGGCACCTTTACCCGCTGAGCCATCTCGCCCACTCTGTGATCAACACTGTGCTCAAAGAGGTTGTTGGGTATTCTTGACGTGTTGAGGTCTGGGGAGTCCACTCTTTGACCTTGGGGACCGGGTACTTCTGGGGTCCCCCTTCCTCCTGTGGAATGAGTGGCTGGAGGGGGGACCTTGCGGGGAGGAATCCTGAGCTATGGATAGAACTGGCCGCAGCCCTGCTCAGGCCATTGGATGAAGAAGCCGTTTCGTCTTTGGAGCAAGCAGCTGTGGCTGTTGGGACTTTGGTCCTCTGCCTTGGATGCTTCTGGTGGCAGCAGGATCTCGCCAAACCTGGGCTTGTTGGTGCCCCGAGCTTGTGTGGTCCAGGTGTCAGAGGGCACAGTGTGTGGACACCAGAGTGGAAGCCCAGGACGCCCTCCCTCCTGCGCCATCCGGATCGTCTCTTGGACAACTGTAATTCGTTGAGCTTTGAGCACAGGGCTGGGATGCCTGAGATCACGTCTGCAGCCCCAGGAACCCGGAATAGTATCCCCCAAACACACACATATCCTGCCATCTCCATTGTGTATACGATAGGGATTATATTTTGAAGCTACTAAATCTGAGCTTTTATTTCCTCCTAAATTATATGTTCTTGCTGCTTTCCAACTACATAAGCTCCTAGGGTCAGGGAAAAAGAGCCCGGGGGTCCCCCCCCCCAGCCCCAAACTTTGATCTGCTTTGCTGCTTAGAGCAAGCCTTCAAGCCCACTGCTAGACAAGGGGCTTAAAGGTCAGGCTTCATTAAGAAAAAGAGTCTCAATTCTTTCATCCCTGTGATTATCCAAAGCAGACTGCTGCGGATGGGCGGGACATCGTGAGCCCCTGCTAAGGAGCAGTTGATGGCTGCCTGCAAGGGGAGTCACTTTTCTTCCTGGGCGTGGCTGCTGGTAGGATGTCCATGCTGGATGACCACACACCTGTTTGCAGGTGCGTAGCACTAACGGAAGGTCACTAAAAGCAAGGACGTGAGGGTAGAGGTGGGGGACAGGGACAGACCGGCAGAGCGGGGTGCATAAGATCAAGATACTTTGTATACACGCCTGAAATTGTCAAGGAACAAGCTAAAACATTACTACGGAATAAAACAAGCAGAGGGTTAGAGAGAGTCTCACTACTTGAAAGGCAGAGGTAGGGGGATCGTGAGTTCAAGTCCAGCCTTGGCTACACAGGGGATTCAACCTTTGGTACATGAGACCTGGTCGAAACACATAAATAGTCACAAAGAAACCCCAGAGAAGTGGAGGGGGGAGGGCTACCTGTGGTTCCCCTGGGATTGGAAGCCAGATCTGACCAACTAGTGTTTCAGAGGCTGACTTGAGTGTTGCTTTCGGGATCTGCATGTGGGAAAGAGCGGTCACGGGAGACGTTGAGCCCAAAGCAGGCCTGATGGAAGCATTGGGCAACCTCGGATTGGCAGGGACTACTGTGTCCCTTCAGGATTGCCTTGCTGGGTAAAAGTCCACCCACATGGAGTTGCTGGGGTGACCCCAAAAGGGATGTGGCCATTGATGAGTCAGCTCTGGTAGACAGTGTGTCTGCTCTCTAGTGCTATCGATGCCTGTGAGTTCTAGGGAAAGGCTTCAGCTAGTTTCCGTTGTAGCCAAAGACTCAGCAGCTTACGAAGCAAAGTTTATCGAGCTCGATTTTAAAGGCCCAAAAGTCCAAACAGCAGGCGCCAGTTCTGGGGAAGGTCCCTGTCTGTGCCAACTCATGATAGATGACCTGCAGTGGGAGTATGGGTGGCAGGGAGTTTGGAGAATGAAAAAAGTTGGAGAAGAAGAGGTGAAGGGTGAGGAAAGAGGGTGAGAAAGGGGGTCCCGAGAAGCTTCGTGCTAAGGTTTGCCTTTGTTTGCTTGTGTGTGTGTGTGTGTGTGTGTGTGTGTGTGTGTGTGAGAGAGAGAGAGAGAGAGAGAGAGAGAGCGAGAGAGAGAGAGAGAGAGAGGGCACTGTGTGTACCCATGGAAATCACCTTGGATTGCTCTATCTCCTTTTTGGTTTGCTCTGGGGTTTCCCAGGCTCTGCCTTCAGGGCCAGAAGTGCAGGCTGCTGCCATTTCCCACTGGCATTTGTACTTGGGATCTGGGATCTGAACTCAGGTTCTTTTGCTTACGAGACGGAGGTTTAACCCCTGAGCCATCTCTCCAGCCCCTGACATCATTACTTGGTCCAGAGGCCCGGTCTGTTCCCCCGGCTTCACCTTGAACTCACGTGTCTGAGGCTCAAGCTGGCTTCACAGGTGAGCTCCGTCCACACCAGCTCAAGAGAGGCCCCGAGAAGCCGGCCAGCCGCACCTCTGCCGTGGAGAGGCTCGTGGCCTTCAGCGCACATCCACGCGGCCATCACTGTCATCTCCTCCCCACGCTGTGGTACCAGGAGGTGACAGGATTCAGCTAGAACAGACAAAATTGGGATGAGGATGACCTGGTGAGCCTTATTCAGGTCCTTGATTTAAGGATCATGTCAGGGTCAGCACGACGGCTCAGTGATTTAAAGACACCTGTGTGCAAATGTGCCAACCCGAGTTCAAGTCTCCGAGATCACCTGGGGAAGGAGAGGACTCCTGGAAGCTGTCCTCTGAGTTCACACTCCTGTTAAGACCTGTGTGTACCTGTTCTCTCTTTCTGTGCGACTCTCTCTTTCTCTCTCTCTCTCTCTCTCTCATGCATTTAATACATTATTATTTTCACCTTATTCCTTTATTATGTGTGTCAGAGTGCACTGTATGTCCCTGTGGGGGACTAAGGGTGACTTCAGGAATTACTTCTACCTCCATTTTGCTTCTCTCCCGGATTCGCCAGGCTCCGTCACCAGGGCTACAGTTCAGGCCACCTCCTTTTCCCCCTGGCACTTTTTATATGGGACCTGGGATCAGAACCCAGGACCTTTTGCTTGAGAGGCAGAGTCTTAACCCCTGAACCATCTCTCCAGCCCAATAATACATTTTTTTAAAGTTCAAAATACTGCCTTGTAGAGGATAGAGGAAATCTTCTTATGTTACAACCGTGACATGCGGCTGTTTGTAGACACCCAAGCTTGGGACCCCAGCTACTTGAGAGGCTGAGGCAGGAGGATGACGCTCAAGAGCATCTTAGGCTGCATCATGCGATCCTGTTCCCAACTTAAAAAAATAAGCAACTACTTTTTAGAGGGCTGGGGATGTAGCTCAGGGTAGACCACTTGCTTTTTGTGTCCCGGAATCAATCTCCAGCCCTGGGGGGAGGGGGAAGAGGGGACCCAAAACCCTCGTGTGAAGCACATCTCTAGGGTAGAGGGGCTTCAGAAGATGTGGGGCTCCGTAGCATCCCAAATCCCTTGATCATAGCCATCTCCCCCTTGCAGCCCACGGGGGCCCAGGCTGGTTCCTTTGGGAGGCAAGCTCTGTGCCCCCTTGGCTGGGGGGAATCAACAGCTCAGATTTGGGGACTTTAGCTGGGAGACGTAGAAGCTGCTTCTGCCAAGAGCTGACACTTTGTCTAAACAGTGGGAGCGGGCCGGGCAGTGCCTTGCCCTAAAAGCCTGAAGTTTATCTAGCTGGAGGAGAGAGGCCGGGTGTTTACATCTGCCGTGGTCCTGGTGTACACAAAGCTCACAGGCTCTTAACGTATCGAGTGCGCATCTCAGCGCCGGCTCCTGCAGAACCTGTCCATCTATGGCAGGCAGAGGAGGGAGAGCTGGCAGCACCCGACACCCGCTTGCTGGGTGGGCAGCCGCAGGGGGTCCTCCCGGAGCCAGCCTGCGTGTCTCAGAGGAGCTTGGTGACTGTGGGCACCTGTGTCACTAGGTGCTGTGTTCCCGCCCAGGTCCCTCTGCCAAGTAGCTCCAGCCCTGGAGTCAATGCGGGGGGCTTCCCCACCAAGTGCTCGGACCATCGGTCAGAGCGAGGGGGAAAGGGTTGTGTCTACCTTTACGAAGGGCCCGTCAGTCCTGGGAGTCAGGCCTCAGTCTGGCTCTGAGAGCATCTGTCCAGCAGGTAACTCTGGGAGCCCAGAGCTTCGGAGATCAGAAGAGGCCTTTAGAGGCCTCTTTCTACTGCTGCGAGACAGCACTCAATCACGAGGGAGAAAAGGGAGATTTATTTGGTTTCCAATTCCAGAGGGGAGCTGCAGCCCATTATGGCGGGCGGCAGAAGCTGGAGACCACTCACGTCACCAAGAACATCGTGGAGGCTGAGAGACTAGTAGCGCAGACACCGTCAGAAGCAGGGCGGGCTACCCAAGCGCAAGGCCTGGCGCCCGTGGCGTGCCTTCCTCCAGCAAGGCAGACATGCGCGCACACACACACACACACACACACACACACGCGCGTGCGTGAGCCTGTGGGGCACAAGTGACATTCAAATCAAGACAGAGGCTCTGGTGCAGCCATCACTGCAGGCAACGGAAGAGGGGACAGTGGGGGCCTGGGGGCAGTGGGGGAAAAGAGGAAGTGGGGGAAGAGGGCAAGTGGGGGAGAGTGGGGGACAGTAGGGGAGAGTAGGGAACAGTGGGGGAGAGTGGAGGAAGAGGGGGCAGAGGGGGTAGAGGGAGAAGAGGAGGACGTGGGGGCAGTGGGGCAGTGGGATCGCGTTCTGATCCCCAGATAGGTCAGAGTGTCCTGACTGGAGGTAGGAAACGCATGGGCGATATGGTGAGATAAACTTCCCAGCCCAAGGACACGAGAAGGCTTCCGGTTCCTTATTCTCTAAATGTCAACTTCATCTTAGTTCTGGTCGTGTGGATTCCAACCTCATCAACCCCGGGGGGCTCTGCCCACCTCCTGAGCCTCTCTGCAGTGCCAAGGCCTCTGGGGTGGCCCCTTCTGGCTCTGTTTCTGCGGCGGGCCAGAGAGTTGCGACTGTTGTTTCTGAGACAGGCCGGGGGGGGGGGCAGGAATCTGGGGCTCAGCTGTAGAGTGGGAGCGGAAGGTCCGTCTCTCCAGAGCCCCGACCATGCACCCCACCCTGGTCGTTGCTCCCCGTTCCCTCAATTGAGGCCTGAGCACCACGGGTCCTGCCTGGCGTCCTCTCTCCTCTCTGCTCCTCAAGCAAGTCCCGCTGCTGAACAAAGTTCAGCCTCCTTCCAAACCCATCATCCTTCACTCCTTCCTGCTATTCTGAGACGACAAAAGAAAGCAAATACCCACATTCCTCGAGGCACGACCTGCAATATCCAGATCCTGTCATATCCAGATCCTGTCACATCCAGATCCTGTCACATCCAGATCCTGTCACATCCAGATCCTGTCACATCCAGATCCTGTCACATCCAGATCCTGTCACATCCAGATCCTGTCACATCCAGATCCTGTAACATCCAGATCCTGTAACATCCAGATCCTGTCATATCCAGATCCTGTCATATCCAGATCCTGTCATATCCAGATCCTGTCATATCCAGATCCTGTCATATCCAGATCCTGTAATATCCAGATCCTGTAATATCCAGACCTTCTTGGGGAAAAAAAAAAAAAAAAATATATATATATATATACGCATCGCATGCTTCGAATGTGGGAAAGAAAGGCAGGCCCAGCAAAGTGTGGCCTCCATTTTAAAGCAAGCACATCAGGCCCGGGGGATGGGGCCCGCCTGTAACGCAGCATGTGGCAGACAAGGCAGGAGGATCGGGAGTTAGTTCACTGCTCCATGCTCGCCTGCGCACCTGCGCAGTGACTGGCGGCGTCTCGGTGGTCACGGTGGCAGCTGTTGTTGATGACGGCCTCAGGCCTCCTTCATGTCATCTATAAGCTGAGGCTGCTTGGCAACGGAGACTATTTGGGGTTCAGGGTTAAGGCTCAGCCTCGTGAGCATAAGGACCTGAGTTCCCATCCCGGATCCCATGAGAAACTCCATGAATCCTCTCGGCTCTGGAAGGCGGAGCCTGTGATATCCCAGAGTGAAAGGAAGTAGAAACAATCTAGGGTGATTCCTGGTCACCCTGGGTCCTCCACAGGGACACAGAGCCCTCTGATACATAAATAACACACACACACACACACACACACACACACACACACACACACACACACGTAAATAAATAAATTTTGAAAAATGCAAAAAATAGCTGAGACTTCTACTTCACAAGATCGCCATGCATAGCAACACAAAATGCTTAGAAGCCCAACACAGGGCTAAAGCAATATTGTTTGCTGCTCATTCATGTCTTTATTCACTAATAGGAATGTATTTGGGAAAACGGCATGTATGTGTGTGTATGGGATATATATGGGGAGTTGTGCATGTATGCTAACAGGTGTGTGTGCGTACCTGAGTATGTGGGGGGGTCAGAGGTCAATGTCAAGTGTCTTCCTCAACCACTCTCCACCTTCTTTTCTTTTTAATTGTATATTTGGTTTTTTTTCCACCTTATTTTCTGCGGCAGGGTCTCTAGCTGAGCCAGAGCTCCAGGGATCCTCCTGCCCACCTCTGCCCACCTCTGCCCCAGCACTGAGGTTAACAGACACATACTGTCACATCCAGCTGTTTACATGGATTCTGGGAACTTGAACTCAGATCTTCGTGCTTGTATGGTAAGCACTTTACCAACTGAGTCCTCTTCCTACCCCTGTCCAGGAAAGCGAAATGAGTTGTCCACGCTGACGAACAGGCAAAGCCTAGTCTTTGCTTTCCATGCCTTCACTCTCTTCCTACTGACTTTTTCTGCAACTGTAAGTTTTTTTTGGAATCTCCCAAGGGTTCTTTCTTTCTCTGTCTTTCCTTCTTTCCTTCCTTCCTTCTTTCTTTCCTTCCTTCCTTCCTTCCTTCCTTCCTTCCTTCCTTCCTTCCTTCCTTCCTTCCTTCTTTCTTTCTTTCTCTCTCCGTCTCTCTCTCTTTCTTTCTTCACTAAACCTCTTAAAAACCAACATATGCCACCTCCTCCGGGAAGCCTCCAGAACATCTCAGAAGAGCTTGGTGGCCCTTCTGAAGTTGTTCATTTTCTCTTCTGTGGGGGGCAGAGAGTGTCATCTCACCCTCCACGGTGGGCATCAGCAAAGGCACAAAACCCTGCAGAGATCCCCACCTTGATGAAAAGCTTGAATGCCAGGCAAGTGCTCGACAGAGCTCAGACAGTCAATCGCTGACAGAATCAGGACTAGAACTCAGGCCTCCAGGCCGCCTGTCCAGCCACTGGGGTCTTCCTCTGCACGTGATCATCTTGTAGAAACAGTAAGAGACCTTTAATCACAGTTGCACCAAGCTCAGGGCTGTCCTGGGGGATCCTGGTCTGAGCATTAAGAAATGTCCTTCTCATCCCCCCCCCCGCCCCGCCCCTCAATCCTTGCTTCTTCCTGGGCTCAGCCTCACTTTGTCCTGGGCAGAGGTGCCGGTTCTGAACCCTGAACCCCTGTAATACACAAAGTGGACACTAGAGGGCAGTCTTGCTACTTGAATCCTTTTGTCTCCAGGGCTTTGAGAAAGCACTGCATGATGGTGATGATGGTGATGGTGGTGATGATGGTGGTGATGGTGATGATGATGATAATGGTGATCCTGATGGTGGTTGTGGTGGTCATGGGGATATGATGATGATGATGATGACGGTGTCCCATGCATGCCTGTGGTGTTTGGAAACTCAAAGATGGACCACCTCTCCACTCAGCTGTCCAAGCCCAAAGCCAGCCTGTCATCTTCAGCTTCTTCCTCCCTCATCCTATACCCACTTCTAGCTGTGCTGCACCCTGAATCTTCACCCGCCAGCCCCATCCCTGCCCATCTGATGCCTATTGGCGGCTGGTAGCTCTTACGCTTTCTTCCCCACTGGGTTGACTCAGGAAGCTTAAGAAACGTCAGAGCCCACACCACACCTGAGGCCCGTGAAACCAGGACGCATAGGTCGGGAGCCAGACAGCTGGGCCTTGAAAAGAGCCCCAAGTGGTTTGAGCTTGAAGCCAGACTTAGACCCTGGCCTGAGACTCACCTGGGCAGCTTGGGCAGATCTGGCGTGTAGCTGCTCTTCCCAGAATGCAAAAAGCCCCCCAGTCGCTCTCCCTGCCCCTCTGCTTCTACCTTGCTGTGACTGTGAGTGATAATTCGAACCGAGAAAGCTTTTTGTTGTGAGAGGTAAGTTAGATTCTGAACCATTCTGAATTTTGCTCCAAGTTCTGATATTTGCAGTTTATCTATTCAGAGGGCTTAGTGCCCAGAAACACGTTTTCTCTTCCTGTGCTATAACCGTTCAGACACTTGTTCGCAATACTTTCTCTGTGTGCTTTTTACCTTTGTGTGTCCTTAAGAAATTTCTGAGCTGTGGCTCATACCAGCCCAGAGAGCTCAAGACATGGAAAATACCACAAATATTTACGTTTTCTTATATATTTTTTTCTTTTTTCTTTTTGAGACAAGGTCTCATGTAGCCCAGACTGGCTTCAAACATTCTATGTAGTTGAGGATGACCTTGAATTCATTTCTTCTTTCTTTTCCTTTTGCTTGGAGTAGCTGGGTGTGTGTGTGCACGTAGGTGTGCCTGGGTGTGTGTACCAGAAGGCACTTGGGTGTGTGTCTGTGAAGACCCAAGGGCGACATCGTCAGTCATCCTGGATTGTTCTACTTCCTTATTGCTTTGCTCCGGGGTTTCCCAGGCTCCACTTTCCAGGCTGGAATTTTGGGGCCACTTCCATTTTTTGCCTAGCATTTTCCCATATGATCTGGGAATCAGAACTCAAGTCCCTTTGCTTGAGAAGCCAAGGCGTTAACCCCTGAGCCATCTCCCCAGGAATTACCCTGAATTCGAATCCTCTTGCCTCCACCTCCCAAGTCTAAGCCCACAGGCGGTTGCAAAGCCTGGTTTATGACCGCTGGGGATGGAACCCAGGGCTTCGCATGCTGGGGGAACACACTAGCAACAGAGCCACATCCGCAGCCTCGATACTTTGCCTGTTGCTCCTTCACACCCGGGTTCTGTCCTGTAGCCTGGCTGTCCATCTAAAGTGTCTCTGCAATGGGAATTCCACAAGACCACACTCTACCTATGGACCTCCTCCCCTCCCGTCCAGGGCTCTGGCTGCCTCATCTGCCATCCTGGATGCTGAGAATGGGGCTGAGTTGTCATTTTTCTCCTTGCTGGATAAAAGTTTATAAGAGACTTGATCTGTCCACATATCTATGACCAGTAACCCCACACTCACTTTCAAGTACAACTACAGAGAGGGCAGCTGTTTGTGTGTGTGTGTGTGTGTGTGTGTGTGTGTGTGTGTGTGTGTGTGTGTGTACATGCACACATGTACATGAATGATTATTCTAGAATGAGGGAGGGTGGTCTTTACATTGATTCTGTGACTGGCGGGCATGGAGAGGAGCGTAGTGGACAGAATGAAGCCCACGATAAGACCAGAGACACAGAGCAAGATGGGGGATCAAATCGATGCCCGAAACTAGTCAGAGCTGCTGAGCGCACTCTATAGATGATACATCTCATTGTAATGTCAACAAATTGGGCGTGTCTGCTGGAACCTATTTTCTTTACTTTAAATGTATTTTATTTATTTGAGCTAGAGAGAGCATGTGTGTGTGCACGAGCGGGTACTCACATGCCGTAGCCCACATGTAGAGATCAGAGGACAGCTTGAGAAGTTGGTTCTCTTCTGCCATGTGGGCTTTGAGGATGGAGTTCGGGTTTCCAGGCGTGTGCACAAGCACCTTTCCTGAGTGGCCCTCTGTCCAGCCCTATTGATTCAGCATCTCACTGTGTATCTACGGATGGCCCAGACCTTACTCTGTAGGCCAGGCTGGCCTTGAACTTGCTATGTAGCCCAAGCTAGTTCCAAATTCCTACCTTTGCCTTCTCAGTGTTGGATTACAGGACCCAACCACACGCCTGGCTCCAGAAATTACTTTTTAAAAAACATTGTTTCATAACTTTATTTGGTAATAGTTTAGGAAATTTGAGAGGCCAAAGTTCTTCTTGATTACGCTGTTACATTGGCTTATGTATGAGCTTGCCCTGCATGTGAATTTTCTGCTTTATTTCTGAATTTATTAATAGCATTTCAACTATGGCTAAGTGCGTGGCTAATTTTGGTAAATTAGACATAGGCATTTGAAAAGAATGTATACAGTGGACTTGGGACATGGCCCAGCTAGTGTTGGAGTCACATGCATGGAACCCTGCACTGAGCCTGTAACACATCAACTGGGCTTGGTTGTGCCTGTCTGTAACGCCAGCACTTGGGAAGCGGAGGCAGGGGGATGAGACGTTCAGGCTGCCATAAGCCACACAGCGAGTGTGGTCTCAAAAAAAAAAAAAAGTTCCACCTGTATCTATTGAATGATTTACACATTTTCTTAAAAATAAAGCAAGTGATAAAGGGCAAGTGAGAGAGAGAGAAAGAAGGAAAGCAAAAGCCGGCCCACACTTGTCATGGTGTATGGCGCAGGTCAGAGCACAACTTTCAGAAGTCGGTTCTCTCCGTCCACTACGTGGGCTTCCAGGGCTTAACTGGAGGTCCGCTGTGTTTACCCACACTGAGCCGTCTTGTCGGCCCAAGAATCCCTTTTATTGTTCATGCAGCTTCTCGGTTGCGTGCACACTGAGCAGTGTTGAAATTACTCTTCTCTGTTGCTATGAGACACCATCAAAGTCAAGGAACTTAAGGGGAGAATAAGATTCATTCAGCTTATAGTTCCAGAGGGGAGGTACAGTCCTCTATGGCAGAAGATGGGAGTGGCCTAAGTCACATCCCTTTGGAAGGCTGAGAACTGCTGCTGCAAGCTCAGGAGCAGACCTTTTCCCGACGGAGGGTGGAGCTAATCCACCTCAAGGCCCACCCTCTATGACCGAATTCCTCCAGCAAGGCTCCACCTCTTAAAGGTGCCATGACTTCCCAAACAGCTAAAGATTCAAACACAGGAGCCTTGGGTGGGGGGGAACCTCACACTTCACACATGACGCCTGGTGAGACGTGTCTCTCCGAATGCATCCCCCAGTGTACTATATGCAGGACAGTACACGGGACTTTAGCCTAGATTCCTTTCCCAATAAAAGGGGCGAGCCAGACTCGGTGATAAACACACTCCTGTGTACCCATGCACTCGGGATGCTGAGGCAGGAGGATTGCAGGAGTTCAAAATCAGCCTGGGTCACATTCCAAGAACCTGCCTCAAAAAACAGGACCAGAGGGCATTCTGGGGCTTTTGCGGTGACTTCCCAAGGGAGCAAATTAAAGGAAGACCAAGGCCTTAACTAAAATAATTTCCTCATGTTCTCCACCCCAGCTGCCTTAAATTAGCAGGCAGGCCATGGCCTTCTGAGACACCCAATCACAGGCTAAATGCAGGTTTACAGGGTCCCTTTCCCACCCCCTCCCGCAGGACTTCCTGTCCAGACCGGCCCTCTGCAACGATGGAGAAATGTTCCAGCCATTTGCTTGGAGGGGGCGAGAGGACATAGCTAGAGATCCTAAACTGCTGCATGACACTGGGGAGTACTCTGAGCCCAGGCTCCCCCCGAGTGAATCAGAGGGTCTTCCCTGTCTAGTGTTCTTCACAAGAGTTTGGGGTCGTCTCACAGCGTAGCCCCTCGCGCTGGCCACAGACGATCGTATCACTGTGCACACTGGGCCCTTCGTGTTTTCTGCAGAATATCCAGAGGGACTGGACAGCAGCAGACAGATCGCAGGGGACGCGACTGAGCTCAGCTCTGGGACAGGAAAGAGGAGGACGTTGAAATGCCCTGAGGGAAAAGACGGGAAGTGGAGAAAGGAGTCAGAAGGGCTGGGAGCCCAGGCCAGGCCCCTCCTGGGACGTACAGACTCTGCAGCCTGCTGTGGGCGGGCCCCAAAGTCAGCTCGGGCGGCTCTGGAGCCCGCTGCTCACTTTAACGCGCATCTCCATGGGGACGACCCCTCCAGGTCCCCCAATCCACCGTGGTGCCAGCCGGGATCCTGCCAGTCTCTCTGTTCCAACCATCCAGCAATGGAACAGGGCGGGGGCGGGGCACTAACCCTTGGAACCAGACTGTCTCGCGTGGGAGAGCCCACCCTGAGAGGCCGCAGGGGGTGTCCTAGCCCGGCATGTGGCCGCCGGACGCGGCTTGTGTTCCAAGCCGCGTAGCCATGTGAGTTTCCTAGGTGACGAAGTCTCATCTCCAGTGTCTTCTGTAACTTTGGGAGCAAGTCCAGACCCCACCTCTGTGTCCCCCCAGAACCACATATTTGAATGTTTCTTCTCCAGAACTCTTGGGTTGGAATCTCAACCCATGTATGTGTTCACCGCTCTGGAAGCGAGTCCCCTGGGAGGTCATTAGATGAGGTCTGAGGGTGGGGCCTGCATGATGGCATTGGTGGCTTTATTTCTTATTCCGTTTTCGTTTTCTTCAGACGGGATCCTAGGAAGCCCAGGTGGACCCCGATCTCATGATGATGTCACTTGGACTTCTGATTACCTCCGGCTTCCCTCTCCTGAGGGCTGGGATGTGTGTCATGGCTCCTGCTTTACAAGGTGCTAGAAGGTCAAACCCAGGGCCTTGGCGCTCTCTCCCGACCAGGACACACCCCGGCTCACATTAGTGGCCTTATAAAGCAGAGTTTTTCAGGGCTGGGGAGATGGCTCAAGGATTAAAGTCTTTGCCTCGCTAGCAAAAGGACCTGAGTTCTGCGTGATTCCTAGATCCCCTGGAAGAACGCAGGATGGAAATGGCTTTGGCATATACGCCGGCCCTGGAAGGCAAAACCTAGGAAACCCCAGAGCGATGCAATAAGGAAGTAGAGCAATGCAGGACGACTCCTGAAGTCACCCTTGGGTACACAAACGCACACATTCAGGCGCCCTCTGTGTACATACACACGTACACACCACACGTACGCACATACGGTTTTTCTGTTCGATGGCCCCTGCCAGGTTGCTCCAAGAACATCTTCACTGGATGCCAAGCATTGGTGGTACGATGTCCTTGAACTTCCACTGTGTAATAAACTTCTACCAATTGGCCTCAGGTATGTGCTTACGGCAGCAGAAAGCAGAGTAAAATAAGAGCTTCAGACTCCCCTGAGCCCAGCCTGCTTCCCATCACACCCGGCTTTTCCAGGAGCAGCTGCCCTGGCCTTTCCACACCCACCTGCTGGCAGAGATGCGGAAGCACCAACCATTCCCACGTGAGTCACAAAGGCCTGGCCCAACACGCCACAGGGCAGCGCGCCATCGATTTCCCAGAATACCTGGATGCCCCCCCCCGTCCTGGTGGCCGGTTCTGACCCTCCGTTGCTGGACCAGCCTGGGGGTTCCTCAGCTACGAGGGAAGGGCAGGAGAAGTGCACATGACAGTTCTCAGCTCCTCAGCCCCTGACCTTGGCTTCTTACAAGAATCCAAGAGGACAAAGTATCAAAGATGAAAACAGCATCTACAAAACCACTTGTGGGTAATCAACATATCAGCACATTCCTCTGTTGCAGTATTTAGTTATATGGGTTATATATAGGTATTGGCTTGATTGAAGGCTGAGCCCTGGGGCACTTTGGGGAAGAGTTAGGTAGTTAAGGCACCCATGAGAAAGCCTGCAGGAGACTGATGTGAGAAGATCCAACCTACAGCTGGCGGAACCATTCTGTGGGCAGGTGAAGAGAAGCTGGTTCAGTAAGTTGGCATTCTTCAGCACACTTTGGACAGACTGGCAAGGGAGGCAATGTGCCGCCTTCTCAGCAATCCTTGTGGATATAGTATGGCCAGTTCCCTCAATTCCTGGAGTTGGTATAAGCTCTCCTGCCAAGTTGGATAGGAACTGTAACTGAGATTCATAGAAAGGACAAAACTCCCCTGATCCCCTGCACGAGACAAACTGCCCACCGGGAAATGAGATGAAAACAAGGATATTGTTTTCTATACAAGTTTAATGTCAGCTACTCTGGAGGCTGAGGTAGGAGAATCAAAAGTTCAAGTCTGAAAGGGCTACAGAGCGAGTTCCCCAGTGTTACAGAAACAAAATCCCCCAAAACAGAAGTTTAAACTCAGATAGGTTTGACTGACAGTCATAGCAAAGAGGCTGTGCAATTTTGCTAAGTGAAGCACGGAATATAAATGATCACTTCTCTATTTTATTACATATTTACGAGAGAGGAAGGGGAGAGGGAGAGAGAGAGAGAGAGGAGAGAGAGGAGAGAGAGAGGCACATGCACGCCATGGCTCATGGGGCAGGGTCAGAGACAACTTTCAGAAGTCAGTTCTCTCCTTCCACCATGTGGCTTCTGGAGATCAACTCGGGTCACCAGGTCTGTGAGCAGGCGCCTTACGGATGGGGCTACCTCAACCACTTATATTTTCTTCTTAAATAAAGAGCAGATCGGGGCTGGAGAGGTGGCTCAGGGGTTAAGCCTCTGCCTTGCAGGCAGAAGGTCCTGAGTTTGGATCCTAGACCCCACGTATAGACGCCAGGCGGAAGCGGGGGGCGGCCTGCGTTTCTGGTCCTGGTAGGGCGGAGCCTGTGAATCCCGGGGCAGAGTAAACAAGGAGGAGGTGGAAGCGTCCATGGTGGTTCCCGAATTCTCCCGTGGTTCTACACACACACACACACACACACACACAATATATACACACACGCGCGCACACACGCACAATAAATAATAAAAAAATTAAAAAAAAATAAAGAGCAGATCCATGAGGAGGTCAGTTGCAATTCCAAACCAGTTAGGAACTGTCCCCAGGGCAGCATTTTCCAAAGTGCATCCTGGAGGATGTTGGCTCCTGGAGACGTTACTAGTTGGTATCTGGAGAAACACGTTTGTGGTTCAAAATACAGTTCAGCTCAGAAATGCTGTGCTGCCTTTCCTCACCTTACAGACACGACATCGGCTCTCTCTCCAAAAGCTATGATGGTCCCAGGTTACTTAACAGCTTTATTTTTTTTTAAAGCTTCGCATCTCGCGGAACTACATTTTACAGGAATCTACAATAACTCCATTGCAAAGTTTTAACCCTGGCTACAAATTGGAGCAGCTCTCTTATCTGGTTGCTTTTCCTTTCTCAGATCCTGCCATCCTCTCGTGGATTCTTCACTGTCCTCACAGTTCTCTGGAAGTGAGCGCCACAGCATCATACGCTTGGGGAATAAAGATCTGGCTCTCGGCTCCAATCCTAATTGATCTGTGAGTCCCTGATGGGCACAGGTTCTGTTCACTTGGCTCTTAGAGTTCCGAGGCTGGTCTGATTTCTTTCTCAGTTGCCTGGGTTTCCACAGTTGTACCGATGATAATAAATGTGCTTTTCTGGGCCAAGATTGCGCATATGCGGATCTCAGACTTCTGATTGACTGGCCTTTCCAGAAGAATGATGTGGCAGGCACATCACTGGTGTTCTATTGACAAGGTGTCAGGGTGCCAGTAATGCTCATCACGTGGCTCACCTTTTCCACCTGATCCTGAAGAGGAGAACACAGAGGAGCTGCTTACAAGGAGCAGATTTCACACCAACCACTTCTCCATTTTGCATTTCTCCCATCAGTTTATTTAACGCATCTCCATAAACAGCGATCAGCCTTGAAAATCCTAATGTTGCTAACGGGATGAGTTTTTCCTCAATCTTGCCAGCGACTCACTGTAAAGTGTAATTCTATTAACGGTATGTCTTAAGAGGGTTGATCTAAGTAAATTTAAAGAGAACTTTATTTTCTCCTCCAAACATCTTAGTCACTTTTACAATCTCTTTCCCCACACCCCACATCCATCTACTAATAAGCTCTTCCTCTGCCAGACATGTCCAACCCTTTGACACTGTGACGTGACATTGCCATCTTCAAAATTCAAGCTCAAGAACCACGTGATTGAATTATTTCATTTTTAAAAATCAGGCTGAAGAGATGACTCAGGAGTTAAGACTCTGCCTTGCAAGCAGAAGGTCCCGAGCTGAGATCCCAGGTCCCACATAAAAATGCCAAGTGGAAACGGATAGCGTGCACTTCTGGCCCTGGTGGGGGAGCCTGGGAAATCCTGGAGTGAAGCGAAAAGGAGGTAGAAGCAATCCAGGTGATTCCCGAAGTCACCCTTGGTCCTCTACAGAGACACACAGTGCCCTCTGACACACACACACTCTCAAAAAAATTACACATGAAAACAACTCAGAATGTTTTGGTGCGTTTATGGTCGTTTGTTGAGTCACACCATAGCTACCCAGTGGTATGTGGGCAATTCAACCAACTGCCCCATTTCTACCATTTCTGTCCAGTCTTCCTGCCCCTCCGTCCCGCCCCTCCCTCAGCACCTCCACACAGCTCCCTCAGCACCTCCAAGCGCAGGCCCACGTGGGTAACGCTTCTCTATCTAGACCCCACCAGCGGCCAGCACTGAAAACGGAAATAAAAGGAACCTGTTCCGTGTGGATGGGTTTGCTTTGAACGACTAGGCAGAACACGCTGTCTTTTGCACAGATAAGGAAGCTACAAGGTTTCTTTCCTCCTATGTCTCGCCCCACCTCCTTCTGCTCTCCTGGCCTTTGTACCTGCTGCTCGTCCCTCGGGAGTGTGGGGGGGAGGGGGTCCCCTGGTGAGTGTCGGGGGTCCCCTGGGGAGTGTCGGGGGCTTGGCTCTGTGCTCTTTAGCAAGTTCCCACATCTGAAGTGACCTCTTCCTCCACTCAAGAACCCAGACCCAGGACAGAAGTTCTTTTGTCCACCGTGTTTGAAGTCGTTTCCCCAGAGCCTGGGCAGGACCTAAATCAGCGCAGAAGCGACTCTAAGGTGGTCAGAGCTGGACCCTGAGAGTCATGCGTCCAGTCGCACGGATGTAAACTTACCTAAGCCAGTCAGCCAGGCTGGAACTTCAGGTGCTTTTCCCATCAACCATCGCAGTCATGACCCACGAGGATCATTCCCCCCCAACTGTCCCTGCCAAGTTACTGTGCAAAGAAATCTTCGAACCGCCTGCTGTCGCCCACAAAGCAACCTTTCATGAGCAAGTGGCCACAAAACCGGTTCCTAGAGTTGGGGTGAACAGGTCTGGTTTCCCCTCCTTTAGTATTCTACCTTTTAGGAAGGGACATTCAGTTACACTGAAGGCTCTATTCATGGCCTGGCCACCTCCCTGAAGGATTTAGCCTAGTGATGTATTTCTAAGTGAAGATGGGCTCTTCTAGAAAGTCCTTTCTACTGTTTCAACACAGAAGCGCTCTTGCCTGTCATTTCCACCTCTATGCATCTTCAATACGATGCATTTCAATCAAGGAAAGTGCTTTTGTGCTAATTAACAATCAGAGCATTTCATAATGTATTCATTATGCTAATCAGTGAAGCTGCGGGGTGTATTGGGATGCTGGGCTGTCTCCTCTGTACTCCTAGATTCATGACCGAAAGTCAGACCTGGTAGAAATATTTGCAAGATGGAAATCAGTGAGAGCTTCCAGGTCCCCCCCCCCATTCCACACCAGTGGAGAGCTGAGTAGGTGATCTGGGGCGTGGCTTTCTGATAAAAAAGAAATGTCTGGTTCGCTCAAGTCTTTTTAACTCTTTACCTGTGATACTCAATTCTGTCTGAACCTCAGAAATTGTCTGCCTGGGGAGAGTTAAATGCTGACTCCCAGATTCCCTTTGACCGTCCAACTTAACTACAGTGAAGAGTTGAGTATCAGAATACCTTTGAGGTTCTCTGGGCGATCCCTGCATACTTTACTGGGCGATCCCTGCATACTTTACTGGGCGATCCCTGCATACTTTACTGGGCGATCCCAATCTGTCTGGCAGCCGAGCTCACAGCACACCGGCAGGTCTTGAATGTGAACAGTCTCACACAAAGGGCAATGGTGACTCATGCTTGTAATTCCAGAACCCAGGAGGTAGAGGCAGGAGGTTCAAGAGTTCAAGGCCAGCCTTGGCTATATAGTGAGTCTGTGAGCAACAAAGTATTCCTAGTGAGTGGCCTAGTGTCTTAAAACAAAACAAAACAACACAACAAAAACGAAGACCCAGAGTCAACACTTGCCCCTCCCACCTCCTTCCTGGAATTGTCCTTCACCCTCCCCAACCAGGCACAGAGGTACAGGTCATTCCGAGAATGGCCACCAGTGGCCACGCCCAGCCGGTCCACAGATCGTGACCTCTGGGCCACAAATTCTGGGGTGAACCAGATGTGGGAGACAGAGGAAAACAATTAATTGTAGGGAGAGCTGCTGGTCCACCGCGCACAGCGTAAAGGGCGGACCTGGCACCAGCTCTGGTCTCTTCAGAGAGGACAGAACAGAGAAAGCCCGGTCCGAAGCAGGCACAGTGTGCAGCGGACACCAGTTTGGGGATCCAAACCCGGCTTGAGGATCAGCTGGAGGGAGGATTTCTTGGGAGGAAGAAACTCTGGGGTCAAGGTTGGCGCCGAAGGGGGATTTCCAGGGCCAGCTGAGGAAAAGGGCTATAGAGTAGATCTGTGGGGGAAGGGGGCGCTGCAGCTCCCAAGAGGGGTCCTCTGTGGCCACCCTGGATTGCTCACCTTCCAGGGCGCAGACTCCATCACGTCTTGCACACTCGTTTGCACCCTTAACACGTTCGCAGCTAATCCCTGCCCCTTTCCCCGGAGTCGCCCCTCCAGAAACCCGCGCAAAACCGGCTTTGCAGAGTTCTATTCTTCTACGCGGCCAGAGCAGTCAATCCAGGGCCTTGGGCAAGCGCCTTCCCTGAGCTCCAGTCCCTTAAAAGCCCCTTTGTGGAACCGGATCCGACAGGGGCACGCGCGCTCTTCCACGCGCACCTCTCCAGTCCACCCTGTCCCACGCCTCGCGCGGATCCCCCAGCGCCAGCTCCTTTGCAACTCGCCCCCCTCCCCTCGCTTGTTCTCCGCAAACACCCTAAGGCCCGCCCCGCCCCGCCCCCCTCGTTCCCATTGGCCATCGGGACCGTGGGCTCCCCGGCCAGGCTCGTGATTGCCGCGCGCCGGTGTCAGTCGGCGGGAGAGCACGAGCGGCGGGGCGGGCCGCTCGGGCAGCCGCAGGTGGGGCCTGGAAGGACGGAGGACGCCGCAGAGCTGGGGATCCCCGGCGCCCCGCGCGGCGAGCGGCCAGCATGCCCCGCGGGGACTCGGAGCAGGTGCGCTACTGCGCGCGCTTCTCCTACCTCTGGCTCAAGTTCTCGCTCATCGTCTACTCCACGCTGTTCTGGGTGAGTGAAATGGGGAGCGCCGCGGCGGACTGGGCGTGGACCGTCCACTGGCCCCCGATGGGCCCCCGAGTTTTGAATCCACGGACCGGTCCAGCTTCAGCCGCTCCAAGGAGGGCGCGGGGAGCGCGCGCCGGCCCCTCGCCCCGCTTCCCTGGGAATCAGAACCTTCTGGTGGCCTCGATTTCAGCTGCCTGGTCCGAAGCCTTAGAGCCCACTGTCCACCGAACCTCGCGTTGCCCACCTGTGTGCACCTGGTGCGTGGTTTGCTTTGCCGGCCGGGTTGGTCACGGTGCGGGCCGTGCCCACCACCTCGCCTGCACGGTGTTGCTGACTCTGTCTCCCTAACCACCCTTGGAGAAAGGAGTCAGCCTTTGTGATTGGGACCACCTGGATTCCAGGTGTGCCCCGGGTTATACTGGTCCGCGCCTCTGGGAGAGATGCTTCCCTTTGGTGGAAGGAGAAAGCGGCTGCCTTCTTGGAGGAGTGCAGCATTCCATTGGATGGCATCTCGGATGCCCCTGGATGGGGTTCCTATTTCCTCGGTCACTGGGCTCCCCCCCCTTGGCCTGGATGTCAGAGGTCCCGCACGAGCAGGCTTCGAATCCTGCTGCCGCGGCTTTCTAACCCGGGGACCCTGGGGGAAGAAGTTCCATCATCCATCTGAACCGGTTTCCTCATCTGCGAATGAGACTCATAATTGCGCCCTCAGAGGGCTGTGGAAGTTAAGTGAAGTGGGCAAGTTCGGTGGAGGTGGCAGCCGGTCCAAGCAGCCTGGGCCAGCGATCACAACTTCATTGTCGTTATTATTGAGACACGTGCTCGGTTGGCCGTTTGTTTGTTTCCATTTGTTTTGGTTCCAGACAGGGTCTCACGGTGCAGTCCTGGCTCCGAACTCTGTGTAACCCAGGCTGTCCCTAAACTCCCAGCAATCCTCCTGTCTTAGCCTTCAAGAGCTGGGATTACTGGTGTAAACCACCGTGCCTGGTCTTACGGTCTTAGCTGTGAGGATCAGGCTTTGCCAAGAGATGGATTTGCTTCTTTTGTTCTGCATACTTATTTATTTTTGAAAGGGGGGTGGGGTGGAGTTGGTGAAGAGGGTGGGGGGATCTCATGAATCCAGGCCCCACACTCACTATGTCATTGAAGACACTCTTGAACACCTGATGCTCCCCCACCAGCAGGCTTCTGCCTCCCAAATGCTGGGGTCACAGGTGCACACCCCACCCTCAACTGATGGAGGTGTTTTAGGTTACCTGGACCTTAGTGTAGACATGAGAACATCTTTCCACAGGTCGCTGTCAACTCACCTCTGCACAGTAGCTTCCTGCCCTCCAGGGCGCACACAGGTTAGCCTGTCAGGAACCCTGGAGGGTTTCCTCTCTCTCTCTCTCTCTCTCTCTCTCTCTCTCTCTCTCTCTCTCTCTCTCTCTCTCTCCCCTCTCTCTGTCTCTCTCCCCCTCTCCCTCTCCCTCTTTTCCCCCCTCTCCCTCTCTCCTCTTTCTCTCTCTCTCTCTTTCCAGCCCTTCTCCCCTCCCTCCCTCTCTCTCCAGCCCCTCGATGTATCCATGCATCACTTCTGCTAGTAGGATCTGCTGCTGAGTTGGCTACCAGGACTGACGGTGACTAAGACTCCACTGTGGGGTGACCCCATCTGGTAGTCAGGCATTCCCTATTCTTGTCCTACCTTCCACTTCTCTGTTTTGAACCTCAGAATTCTTCACTGACTCTTCTATTAAGAAAAATGTAGCCTCGGGCCAGCTTTCAAACCAATTCTCTGACTCCAGGTATTCTGAAAGGGAGGGGAACGCTATGTACGCATGCATGTGTGTTTGCTTGTATGTCTGCCATCTGTCTGTCATCTGTCTGTCTGTCTGTCTGTCTGCCTGAAGAACAGAGCAGAGACCCAGCCTAGAAGCTGCAGGAGACAGAAAGTTGGGTGGTTGATCTGAGCTCTGATTCCCAGTCCTCACCCTCACCACTCCTCGGAGTGAACGGGAGAGTTTCTACCAACACTACAGATTCCTGTGTAACTTGTTCACAGGGCCCGAGCTCTCCAGGTAACTGCAGTGCTGTCAGACCTGACAGCTGTGGCACCGCATGGCCTGGAGATGCCAAGGATTCTTTTCTGCCTTTTCTGGTCTGGATATCACAGACCACCACAGGGAGGACAACCAAGGGAGGAAGGACAGGGGTTTGGTCCCTTCTCTCAGTGTCCACTGGTCACCTTCATCTCCCTGCTTCTCTCTTTTTTTTTTGCCTGTGAAATGGACATGCGATCTGCCCCAACCTCTCTGAATTGCCTTTTAGGATTAGCAATCGATGACGGACAGACAAGGCAGTACGAAGCGAAGGCAGATGTGACGTGGCTTGGAAGCCCACATCTGTAGTCCTAGCTCTAGGGAAGACTGAGGTCAGAGGATCACAAGTTCAAGTCCTCCCTGGGCTACAGGGTGAGTTTAAGGGCCACCTGGGCAACTTAGGCAAGACCTTGTCACAAAGTAAAAAGTAAATAAAGGGCTGGGGATGCAGTTCGGGGGCACGGTGTTTGCCTAGCATGCATGAAGATCTTGTTTAGCCCTCAGTGCCACAGCCGGGGTTGAGGGAAGAGCAGGGGGCGTGGGAAGATGGATTCTCCTATTCCACGTAAGAATGCCGTCAAGATGTACCGTGGTGGCCTGCCTGTCATTCTAACCCTGGAAGACACAGCCGGGACTCCCCAGAGCAAGCTGGGTAGCCGGGTGAACCCTAACGCCATGCTCAGCGTCGATTAGAGCCCGGCCTCACAAAGCAAGGCGGAGGAAAGACCAAGGTGAGGTCACTCTTGGGCCTCCCAGCCACACACACTCAAGTGAACTCGTGCACGTGTGCCTGCACACATGTGCACCCTTACATGCACACACCCATACACACTTACATGGAAGAAAGAAAAAAGACAACAAGAGAGACACAGCTACATGAGGCTATATTCAAATCCGCAGCCCCTGGAGAAGCCCACCCTTTGGCCCGTGCTTTGCGTCTCTTGAGGCTGGGTGGGCTCCCGAACTTGGAGTCCTCCCTCTGTAGCCAACCGAGGTTGCCATATCCCTGGCAGTATTTCTTTCGGAAGAAAAAATCTCTCCAACCGAGGCCAAGAGTTCAGCCATCTGCCAACTCTGCGTGGGCAGCTCCAGGTGCCAAGGGTGACCGCAGAGGGAGGCCTGTCGGGTCAAGTCATTGTCTGCACGGGGTTTGCTGGTAGTTAGAAGCCATGCGCAGAAAACCCCGCTATCTTGGCGCTGGCAGGTGGCAGCAACTGAAAAGCCCAAGGTGTGCCCACCTGACCTGTCTGTAGGAATGGAGGCGCTGTGAGAGTGATCATCGTCGCACTGCTCTGAAGTATTTTCATTTTCTTCTGCCCCACCCCCATTGGTTGGTTGGTTATGAGATGGCATCTTTTTGTAAATAGTATTTTTATTCTTTTACAGTGTCATGCATGTAGCCAGGGATGGCCTGGAATCCTCTCATCTCCACCTCCCAATCCTAGGGCCCACCACACCCTGTTTGTAAGATGTTTTTCCTTAAAAATCATTCCTGACAGGAAATGCGTGCAGTTACCCACAGATCCCCCGTGGAAAAGAAGTCGCGTGTGATAGTGATGCGCCGATGCGTGCATTCCATCCCCCATGGGGCAAACCAAAGCAGCGCGTGTTCGGGTTTAAGCTCAGCCTGGGCTACGTGGAGAAACCTCGCCTCCCCTCCCCCCAAAATAAGAGGGTCAGTAGCAATCTCCCCTGACACTCCTGGCTGGTCTGAGCCAGAGGGAAACGCTGATACGATTGTCCCCTGAGATACTAGGCGAAGCATCGCCCTAGAGACACGCACACACACACACACACACACGCACACACACACGTGCAGCATATATTCTGTGTATGTTGCATACTGCATGTAGAACTGGGGATAGCCCCTTGCTGTTTTATTTAATGTTTGAGGTGCGTGTTATATCTGTATATGTGTGTTTGGGGGGGGATGAGCCTATGGAAGTCAGAGATCAATGTCGGGTACATTCTTCCCTTCTTTCTCTCTGTCCTCCTTTCCCTTTGTTTCCCTCTTCCCCTCCCCTCCCTCCTTCCTTCAGACACTTTCTCTCCTGAATCTGAGCTGGCTGTTCGGGTGAGTCTGGCTGACCCGAGAGTCCTGGCTCTGACCGTCATCTCCTTCTCCAGCAGCCCTAGGATTGCAGACGCACGTTCCCAGTTTTTACCAGGGTGCTGGGGATTCGAACTCTCGTCCTCATGCCTGTGCAGCAAGCATTTCACCCACCGAACCGTCTCCCCAGTCCTTATTGTTCCTCGGTTTTTGGTCTTTTCTGAGACAGGATCTCTTGTGTTCCAGACTTGCCTCAAACTTGCTACGTAGCTGAGGATAACTTTGAACTCTGATCCTCCTGCCTCTAACTCTTGAATACTGGGATTATAGGTGTGTACCCCCCATGCCTGGTTTATGTAATATTGGGGATCAAAGCCAGGGCTCTCCAGCCTCATTTAAATTAAAATCCGTGACCATCTTCTTGATGCACTCGCATAGACCCGCTCACCTCCGTGCCAGAGAGCATTCCATCTGGCATGTGCCGGGCAGCTGGCCCTCAGGCAACTGTGGAAGGGAGAGGAAGTCACAAATCCCCTCCCCCTTGTCACCACCTTTCCTACAGCGCCAGAGCCACCCTTGTTTTTCAAGATTATTTACATTTTTTCTCTCTCCCCTTCTCTCTTCCTCCCGCTCCCTTCCTCCCTTCCTTTGGGTACTAGGTTTGGAACCCAGTAGTACCAAGACGCTCAGCGTGCTAGGTAAATGCTGCACCGCCGAGCTTTATACGCGCCAGACCTTGAGTTTAGAATATTTGTAATATTATTTACTTAATGCATTTTTCTTTCTTTTCTTTCTTTCTTTCTTTCTTTCTTTTTTTCTTTCTTTCTTTCTCTCTCTCTCTCTCTCTCTCTCTCTCTCTCTCTCTCTCTCTCTCTCTCTCTCCCCTCTTCTTCCTCCTCCTCTTCTTCTTCCTCCTCCTCCTCCTTCTTCTTCTGACAGGGACGGAGCAGGGTCTTACTTTGTAGCCCAGGCTGCCCTTAAACTCACAACTATTCTCCTGCCTCAGCTTCCTGAGTGCTGGGATTGCAGGTGACCTAACCTATTTCTTTAGACTGGCTTATTTTTCTAAACTTAATTTGACTCATCTGTTTGTTTGTTTGTTTGTTTTTTGAGGTGGGTAATCAGACCTGCCTTGGACTTTCATAGCACACCTCAGGTGGCCTTGAACTCCTGATTCTCCTGCTTCCAACCCCCAAGGACAGAGTCACGGGCAGACCCCCTCGCCTCCCTTATTTTTAAAAGAGGTGTTGTGTCACTTCCTGCGGGAAACCAGGACTCCTCAACATAGAAAGCAGGTAACACTGAAGGAACATAGTTTGAGGGCGCAGGGGCGATGCTATAACCTCCCAGCTCCGTGTGTGGGTGCCAAGGGCCGTCACCGCCATCCTCGCCCTCTGTGATCGGAAAGCAGGTTCTCAAGTGCCAGTGTGATGAAGCCCCTGAATCCACTTATGGGGTCCCCTGGCCAGTGCTGGGAGGCCCCGAGAGGATGTTCAGGGTCAACCCACGGAGCTGGCTCCCAGGCTCCTCCTCCTCAGCTGAGGGGCTCCACTCCTCCCAGCTTGTCCCGAGTGTTGCCCAGAGACACCCAGAGCCTCCTCTTCTGCCTGCAGGGAGAATCACTGGAACCCCGACACCCGCAGAATACTCGGGCTACGCGTCTCCTTTCAGCACTGCCTAGGCTTCTCCACGGGGCTCTGGCTCTGGGGTCAGGGCTCCCTCATTGACTGCTGAATGTCGGGTTGGGGCTGGGCTTGCAGGACGAGAGGCGGGTTGGCGCAGCGCTGTGAGGTTCCACCCGCGAGGAAGCTGCGTCCAGCCGGGGACAGCGCCGAGCTGGGCTGTGCGCTGTTGACCATGGTCAGCTTTGCCGGGGCTTTGGACTTGCAGAGTGGCCCGGGCTGATCGTTAGCCACCGGCTCTCTAGAAAGCCAAGCCAAGTGCTTCGCCTAGTTAAGGATGAGGGGCATGCGTGGGGTGTGTGCGCGTGATCAGTGGGAAGAACCTGGTGGGTGTGGGGAGGAACGGGAGGTTAGATGGTGGATCATAGATGCCAGAGGCCATGGGAATGCTGCTTCTCACCTTTTCCCAGATGGATCTGTTTTCCAAATCCCCTCCCCTCCCCTCCCTTCTTCCTCCCCTCCCCTCCCCTCCCTTCTTCCTCCCCTTCCCTCCCCTCCCTTCTTCCTCCCCTCCCCTCCCTTCTTCCTCCCCTCCCCTCCCTTCCTCCCTTCTTCCTCCCCTCCCCTCCCTTCTTCCTCCCCTCCCCTCCCTTCTTCCTCCCTCCCCTCCCTTCCCCCTCCCCTCCCCTCCCCTCCCCTCCCCTTCCCTCCCTTCTTCCTCCCCTCCCTTCCTCCCTTCTTCCTCCCCTCCCCTCCCTTCTTCCTCCCCTCCCCTCCCTTCTTCCTCTCCTCCCCTCCCCTCCTTCTTCCTCCCCTCCACCTCCCCTCTTCCTCCCCTCCCCTCCCCTCCCCTCCCCTTCCCTCCCTTTCTTCCTCCCTCCCCTCCCTTCTTCCTCCCCTCCCCTCCCTTCTTCCTCCCCTCCCCTCCCTTCTTCCTCCTCCCCTTCCTTCCCCTCCCTTCTCTCCCCACCCTCCTTTCTTCCCTTCCCTCCCACCCTCCTTTTCTTCCCTCCTCTCCCCTTCCCCCTTCTTCCCTCCCCTCCCCGCTCTTTCTCTCCCTTTCTCTGCCCTCCCCTCCCGTCTTCTTGCTTGCGACGGGCCTCTTATTAAGTAGCTGAGGATGACCTTGAACAGATTCCGATCCTTCTGCCTCCCCCTCTAGACTGCTGGGATTCCAGGGCTTGCACTCCCCATACCTAGCCAGAGGCTTGTACCTTCTGGGGAAGCACTCTACCGACTGAGCGGCGTCCCCACCCTCGGGCTTCAGACGCTTTCTAGTCCCTGTCGTCGTCGTGGTTACACTGCGAACTCTGCACCGGGCTGCCTGGGCTCAGCGCGCCCTTGGCACATGGATGTCCAGGTGACTCCGCCGGCTCTGGCTGCCTTATCTGCAGGGTGGATCCTGCAGCCACCCGAAGACTGGGGGTTAAGTGGACTGTGGGTGAGAGCTCGGCGCTGCGCCTGGCACGGCAAACATTCTGCTCCTTGCACACACAGCGCTGCCCACGGCCTCGCCTCCTCCCTCCCGCCTTGGCAGGTGCCGCCCTGAGCCACAAGGGTCCTCAGACATGCGCCACAGCCCTTTTGTGATCTTCCCCGGGGAGAAAACAGCGGGGAGAAGCAGGTGTCCACCTCTCCTGACCCTCCAGTGCTTGGTAGGGGCGAGGGGGCCTGAGTGAGGGGTACCCCGCTTCCCAGTGCGGCAGTAAGATGACAGTAGACAGAAGGGAAAGTGTCCCACAGATGTGCTGTTGCGATAGTCTCACTCGTGCTGCTGTGGAAACTGCTGCACAGCCCGAAAGCTCAGGCTTGATGGATCCTCCTGCTGCAGCCTCGAGAGCACAGACACGAGCCTCCACCAGCCCTAAGAGATACTTTTGAACCTTCTTGCTTTTGTATTTATTTTTATGTGGGGTGTTTTGTGTGTGTGTGTGTGTGTGTGTGTGTGTGTGTGTGTGTGTGTGTGTGTATCAGAGGGTACTGTGTATCTCTGTGGAGGCCCAGGGAAGGGCTTGGGGAAATCATCCTGGATTACCTCTACCTCCTTTGTGCTTCCTTCTGGGATTTCCCAGGCTCTGCCCACCAGGACCAGAAGTACAGGCTGCCGCCGTTTCCCCCTGGCGTTTTTAGGTGGGACCTGGAATTTGAACTCGGGACCTTCTGCTTGCAAGACAGAATCTTAACCCCTGAGCCAGCTCTCCAGCTGTCATCTCCTTTTCATCCTCTCGTGTTTCGTACATGAATGTGGTGAATTTATGATATTGTCACACCTTGATCTCTAATCCCGCCTATCCTCCTCTGCCCCTTAGGGTCTTTCTTCTCCCCTGCCAGACTCCTTCTTATTTTCAACTCTTTTTGCAAGTGTGGCCCGCGGGTTTCATCTGACTTGCCTCTGGTAACGTGTGCCTGAGTGCTTGCTGGAGAAGGGATCACGTCAGCGGGTGGGAATCATGTCGCCGTGGAGGGAAGCAGCTTGCATTTCCTCCCTCTCGGACCAGCCCCATTAGTCCTGTGCAATGTTCCCTTTCCACTTGACCTGTGGACAGGACCAGCCCGTGCAGGTCGTGTGGGAGCATACATAGCTTCTGTGGATGCGTGGACACACGGCCCTGTCATGTCATCATGTCAGGTCGTACCCCTGCTCCAGGCTTACACACTGACCACCCCCTCTTCTTGATGTTCCCCGAACCTCGACGACGGGGTGGGTGGCTTAGATGTTCCCGTTAGGGCTCCGCAGTCCACAGTCACTTCTTTTCTGCATGTGCGCCACCTGCCAGCGCAGAAAGAAGTGCCTAGGCTGAGTACTGAGTGCTGAGCGCTGAGTACTGAGTGCTGAGTACTGAGTACTAGTGCTGAGTACTTAGCGCTGAGTGCTGGGCGCTGAGTGCTTCTCCAGGCTGTGGGTGCGGGGCCGGGTGTGTAAAGGGCAGTTCCATCTAGTGTCTTTGTGGCTAATCGTTCATGGCTGGCACGCTCCCCCCTCACACGTGGATACTTTATTTCCTTGGTGTTATTCTCCTTGGTTCGCTGGGCTGTGCCGTCTTCACATTCTAGGCAGGCACTTCAAAGGGAACGTGGTGCAACCCGAGACGGAAATGGGTGACCCTCATCTCAGAGTTGTGGGTGGCCTCCCCACCTGATAGCGAGTCCCCAGCCTGGGGCTGGGCGTGGGCTGGAGACACAGAGCGGCCTCTCTCTCCAGACCGAGGCCGGGCAAGGCACCTCGGGCAAGGCAGGACGGCAGCCCTCCAGGGCTGTTTTACAGAGGAGCCCAGGAAACCGACTCTGTCTCTGTCTCTGTCTCTGTCTCTCTCTCTCTCTGTCTCTCTCTCGCCCTCGCTCTCTCGCTCTCTCCGTTTGCTTTTGGGTGACCACACCTGTTTACAAGAGGGCACTTGCGCGTGCGCGCCTGTGGAAGGCCAGGGGTGCCGTGGAGAACCGTCCTGGGCTGCTCTGCCTCCTTATTCCTCTGCTTTGGGTTCCCGGCTCCTCCACGGCCAGAATTACTGGCTGCCGCCTTTTTCCCACGGTACCCAGAGACCTGAACTCAGGTCCTTTCGTTTTCAAGGCAAAGGCTTTAACCGCCGAGCCATCCAGCCCCGCGTCTAAACTCATGTGTGCGGCTTTTGCTCAACCTGCAAGACCAGACCCCGTCCCTGGGGGTTTGGGTGGTGGAGCGGCAGGAAGTGCCACTTGCCCTCCTTCCCCACCTCCTTTCTCGAGGTGACTCACGGTGCTACCCGGGGGTGGGGTTCAGAGGAAATCAGATAAAGAACTGGTCTTGAAATTCCTGTGCCAGGCCGTCGGCTCCACCTGCAGAGGAAGAGGCTGTGGGGTGAGCCAGGGCAGGAGCCTCGAGAGAAGCTCTTCCAGACAGAGAGGACCTTGGACCCGAGTGGGAGGCCAGCTGTTCTCTCTAGACTGGGTTGTTCATTCAATCAACAAACAGCTATTTGACACCTGTCGTTATGCCAGGCACTGTGACCGTTGAGGAAACAGCGACTAGGAAGGGGTTTCAGGCCTGTAACTGAACATCTGTGCTAAATTTGGAATCCAGGAGCGAGCGAGGGGGGTGGGGTTGGGTTCGTGTTTTAGAGGATGTGGTCAAGGAAGGCCTTAATGAGGAGCTGAGATTACAGTGAGTAAGAATCTAACACTGCAAGCAGCCCTTAGAGAACGGTCCAGACAGACAGAGCAGGCAGTGCAAAGGCCCTAAGGCAGGCTGACGAGCAAGACTGGAGGAGAGAGCAGAGGGTTAGGAGGGAGCCGGATGCGGACGGAGAGGGCAGCACGGACCGGGTCGTAGGGAGAGTTTCGGGTCTGAGCCGCTCAGAGGACAAGCTTGATTGGCAGGACCTGAGGGCTAGCCCTTCCGTGTGACCTGGGGAAAGGACCATCTCTCCTAGACCCTCATCAGTGGATACCCCAGAGGGCTACCGGAAGCTTCTATGAAGTGAGAGGTGGGAATGCAGTGGGTCCCCTGCCCAGGGCCTGGCAGACACTTTCCTGGGGTGCCTCACCTTGCTCAGGGGGCAGCCGGGGGCATCCGTGTGCTGGGCACCTGTGGAATTGGTCGTGCGGAGGAAGAGGTGCTCTCACGGAGCGACTCTGCCTTCTAGAACTGACGGTGCCCCCGTGCCCTCAAGGCGAGAGGCACGACCTCTGTGAGTCATGCTTTCTGGGGGGCTGCTTGCCTGCTTGTTTCTGGGCCTCCACAGTGAACTGGGCTGGTGGAGGGTCCTAGTCATTCATTGTCTCTCAGGGGTCCCAGGTTGGGCTCAATCTCTCCCTCCCCCCCAAGTGCTGGGATGACAGGCGGGCACCCCCATGCCTGGTTCATGCGGTGCTGGAGCCCAGAACTTCATGCATGCTAGACAAGCGCCCCCAGGGGAGCTACACCCCGAAACCCCTAAGTGGACTCTGCAGCCAGGAAATTCCCCCAGCTGCGGGAGCTTCCAGCAGCTTCCTCCCCATTGTCTCCCTGCAGCGGATGGACAGGGCCCCCCCCTTCCCCCCCCCCCGGTGGAGCTGCTTTAAAGATACCATCGCCTGTGCAGTGCTGCGCTGTGGTGGGGTAGGGGGTAGGGGGTCTGTCTCTGCTCTGGTCCTCTGATGAGGAGGCTCCCGGAGGATGTTTGCCTCCGTGGTTAGCGCCTGCTCCAGGTGGAGGCTTTAGTTCTGTGGGGGACACTTCTTAGAGGGGCCCTGCCAGGTGGGTTGTTCGCTCCTTAGCTTGGTCGCTCAGCCACTCAACAAACATTTCTTTGGCACTCAGGACTTGCAGGACGCAGAGGCTGAGACAGCGGCGGCACTGTCTTTCTGGAACCTCCCCCCACTTTTCCCCCCGCCCCTTTTGCTTTTTGTATCTTGGAGAAGATTTTCCAGGGCGTGAGAACTCGCGTTTCTGATGAGGAAGGACGGCTCGTCGTGGAGACAGCTGGCTTGGGGGCCCAGGGAACCGGGTCGCAGCTGCTGACAGGGCTAGCGGGCTGTGCGACCTTGTGGGAGCGCCCGTCTTCTCTGGGCCGAGTCCCATCTGCTAAGTACGGGGGTTGGGTCAGATGGGCGTCCATCTGCTTATCTCTGCTGACTTGAGGTGACCCAGGGCCAACATGGAAACTGCATGTACTCAGTATAATTTGTGTGTGTGTGTGTGTGTGTGTGTGTATTGGAGTGTGCGTCCATGTGTAACTGTGTGTCATGTGTTGTGTATTCGTGTGTATGTGTGTATGCATGGTATATGTGTGAGTGTTGTGTGTTCGTGTGTGTACATGTGTATTCGTGGTATGTGTATGAGTGTGTGTGTGTTGTGTGTGTATACATGCCCAAGTGTGCACACGCAGAGAGGCCAGAGGAAGACATTGGGAATGTTCTGTCTCTCTTCACCATTTTGGCCAGGCAGCCGGCCGGCCAGCAAGTCTCTAAGATCCACCCATCTCTGTCCTGCAGGATTATAGGGCCACGTTAACGTGCCTGGTTTTTACATTGGTACTGGGGATTTGAACTCAGGTCCTCTTATGTACGTAGAGTCGTAAAGTGGTCTTACCAACTGAGATGTCCCTCCCGGTGCCCTGCCATCTCTCCCCAGCTTAATCGCCACGTGCATGTGCTGGGCTCAGCCAGACACTGTGGAAGATGCCTTCTCAGAAGTATAAGACCCCGAACCACTGCTTGGGGAGATGCTCATGCTGTGCCGTGCCAGGACAAGGTTGAGGGGGTCTGGTCCCCACCATGTGGGAGCCAGCTGCCTCTCATAACAAGGTGCTGATGCTGGCAGAGACCTCTCCTCTCCCCAGATAGAGAATACTACCTAGTTACTGCGAAAGCCCTGCTTAGTACTTCCAAAATCAGCAGTAATAGGAGAAAAGACTTTGGCAGGTTTCCTTTGTATGTTTGTTTATGGCACACACACACACACACACACACACACACACACACGCCATATCCAGCAGACCTGAAACTCACTATGCAGAACAGGTTGACTTTGAATTTAGGGGTGATGCTGAGGTTAGAGGTATGCATTACTATGCCTGTCCCCTCCCCCAGAAAGCTGAGAGAGTTGAAGAGCATGTGCATCCCCAGAGGACCCACATTCCCAGAGCACCCACACCCCAGAGGACCCACATTCCCAGAGGACTCTCATCCCCGGAGTTACCAGCCGTTCCTCTTCCTGCCTTAACCTCTTGCTCTAAAATCACTGACCTCCTTGGTGGCAGTTCGGTTGGGAGGAAGCCGCAGTCGCCCCTTAGTGCCCCCGGGTTCAATTCAACTTCCCTAACAGCCATTTGTTCACAACTTCCCTTGCCCGGAAAAAATATTCATCATAAATGGAACATTGTCCAGTATTTAGTCCCTTGTCAAGCCCCCGTGCCCCACTGTGTTCCCTGTGTCACAACAAGAGACAGTCACCCCGCAGTGTCTGAGGGGATTGGCTCCAGGATTCCCCCTTCCAAATCCAAGGTTGTCCTAACCCCCCCCCCAACTGGCCCAGTGTTTGCATGAAGCATCCCGCGTGCTGTAAATGCGTGCAGACGACCAGGGCACTGGCACCAGGAGACGCCACGTAAACAGCTCCTACAACTTGTCAAGGAATAACAAGAACACACAATTTTGACATACTCCAAACAGGCGTAATTTGGGGGAGCGTTTTATTTATTTTGCAGTCCTGGGGACTGAACCTAGGGTCCTGTGAATGTTAGGTCAATACTCTACCGAGTCGTGTCTGTAGCCATGTGTTGATTTGTCTGTTGTTGTGAGATTGGTCTCACACAGTTGCCCAAGCTTGGAGCTCATTGCTGCTCTCTGGCTGGCCTTGAACCTGTGACCCTCCTCCCTAAGCCTCCAGGCAGCTGAAGTCAGAGACCCGTGCGGCCCGCCTGGCCTTCAGCCGGTTCTTTTGCTTTGGTTTCTGAGACAGGGTCTCATGTAGCCCAGGCTGGCTTCAGACTGCTGTATAGTGGAGGGAAGGTGACCTTGAGCCCCCGGCCTCCCACCACCACCTCCCAAGCGCTGGGGGTCCAGGTCTGTCCCATCACACCTGGCAAAATGTGCTTTAGGTCCCCAGAGGGCTGAGGCAGAGGGCGGAGCCTTGTCTCTGGTCCCTAGCGACGGGCGGACGGCCCGGTGACTGCTGCGGAGCTCGTCGCTCACACCGGCGTTGATGCCCCTGAGGTTCCTTACCAGGAGGTTCTGGAGAGGTGCAGCACGTGCGCTTCCCTCTGGCCAGGGCCCGCTGCGGGCATTGCTGTGAGTGGCGGGCATCTCTGATCCCCGCATCCCACGCCTCTCCCTTCCTTTGCGTCCTCTGAAGCCCGAGGCTCAGCTGATGTGCAGAACATCTGGGCTTGCTTCCTGGCTTCCTCCCACGTAGGTTCAAACTGCGCGTTTCCGTCTCCGGCGCGAGCATTGCCCAGGGACTGCTGCGGGCAGGTGGGCATTCAGTTGGCGCCGAGTCCGAGTGCTGCTTGGTCATCCTGGATGCCAGTCCTCTCCCGAGGACCCTCCGCAAGCCCACGATTACAGGCTGAGGGAGACACGCGGGCCTGTTGGTGACAGAGCTCGGAAAGTGTGCCTGTCACACTTACGATATGTGCGTCCCCCTCGTGGTGGTCTTTACGGCCACCATGTCAGGTCTTCATGTCCACTGTGATCCGTGTCTTTCCCTCTCCCCTGTCTTCAGGGTACCAGCTGGGTATTCATTTAGAAATCACAGGTGCAGACAGGCATGGTGGCGAACTCCTGCAATCCCAGTGTTAGGGAGACTGAGGCAGGAGGATTGCCATGAGTTTGAGGCCAACCAGGGCTACCCAGCAAGACTCTGTCTCAAGAATGAATGGATAGATAGATAGACAGACAGACAGACAGATGATAGATAGATAGATAGACAGACAGATAGATGATAGATAGACAAACAGACAGACAAAATAAAGCCAAATGTGGTGCTTCCAACCAGTGATCTCAGCCTTGAGGGATGGACGCAGGAGGATCAGGAGTTCAGGGTCAGTCGGGCCACAAGAGGCTGTCATGCCAAAAGAAGTTCAGTGAGGGGCTGGAGAGGTGGCTCAGGGGTTAAGCCTCTGCCTTGCAGGCGGAAGGTCCTGAGTTCCGATCCTAGACCCCACATATAGACGCCAGGTGGAAGCGGGGGCGGCCTGTGTTTCTGGTCCTGGTTGGGCGGAGCCTGTGAATCCCGGGGCAGAAGGAGGTGGAGGAGTCCCGAATTCGTCTGTGGTTCTACATACACACAACACACACACACACACACACACACACACACACATGCAATTGAATAAAAATGAATAAAAATATTAAAAAAAAAGTTCAGTGAAAGCTCGTAGTCCCACTGGATCTTTTCTGTATGAACTCAGTGTCTCCTCCCCTCTACTCAAGAACTAACGGGCCTGCATTCCTGCCTTTGAACCCATCTGCATATTCTAAAGTCCCAGGGAGGCTCCCGCCCTCTCCTCACCCAAACACCACCTTCCCCTGGCCACAAGGGCGATAACTGATCCCACTGCAACTGTGAAGCGAGCTTCTTGCCCCGCTGCGCTGAGAAGCGAGTAGAGGGTGGAGGTGCGGAGCAAGGATAGTGGGGACCCTCTGGGGTCGTCTGGTCATCTCACCCATTCACGCAGTAGGTGCCTAATGAATGTAAGTGAACCCACTGGGTACTTGGCTGCCACTTTCCCTGTGGCTTCCGTGGTGAGAGTGTAATACAGGTGTGTGCTTGTGTGTGTGTGTGTGTGTGACACCAAGCGTCCTGTATGTAACTTTTGGGACCTGCGTGCGGACTGAGATGGTGTGGAGGTCATGGTTGCTGTGCATCGTGGCTGGATCTGGCCACAGCGCCACGTGGACTGGACCGTGGACGCAGTGAACGTCCGTCTCGCGGCCATTGAGGGTTTTTCCTTGCTGCTTTCCTAGATCCGAGACAGATCCTTCCCCACAGCGACCGAGTGTGCCAGATTGGAAGTTCTGCCCTTCTGCCTCCACCTCCCGAGCGAGCGGGTGCGGAGATGACAGGCTGCATCACTGTGCCGGGTTTCAGGGTGTGTTGGGAATGGAACCCAGGGCTTTGGACACGGGAGGCAAGCGCTCTATCCCAGCCCCAGTCCACACTGGCTACTTCTGTGTCTGGCTGTCGGGGTGCTGCAGGCACAAGGAGAAGGCAGTCACGGGCTAGGGGAAGAAGCGGGGAGGCTGAGCAGACGTGGAGGCCCAGGGTGTGTCTGAGTCTTTCCGACTCTGCGTGGCTCCCTTCCCTTGGACTCCCAAGTCCCTTCTCCATGGCTGTTTCCATGGTTTCCATAGTCGACATGAGTCACTGCGGTCCTTAAGCTTCCAGAGCTCGCTCCAGAATGGGATCAGCACAGAGCTCCTCCTCGGCCGAGAGGGGGTGACACCGTGTCGCTCCTCCCGCTGTTAGAGTGGGCTGCGCCCACGCACCTGAGTGCAGGGTGTCCAGGCGCGGCCGCCCTGCAGGCTCCCCAGGTCTCCCACGAGGAATAAATCCCTCTGTCATGTCTCAGCATCGTGTCGAGTTCTCGTGTGTGTGTGTGTGTGTGTGTGTGTGTGTGAGAGAGAGAGAGAGAGAGAGAGAGAGACAGAGAGACAGAGAGAGAGGACATTGTGTGTCCCTGTGGAGGACCAAGGGTGACTTTGGGAATCATCCTGGATTGCTTCTACCTCCTTCTTGTTTCGCTTTGGGATTTCCCAGGCTCCGCCCTCCAGGGCCAGGAGTATAGGAGCTGCTGTTTCCGCCTGGCATTTTTACGTGGGACCTGGGATCCAAACTCAGGACCTTCTTTCTGGTTGCGAGACAGAGTCTTAACCCCTGAGCCATCTCTCCAGCCCCCAGTTCTTTTTTTTTTTTTTTAAGATTAAAACATGTTCATTACTATTACATGTATGTATGATGGATGGGGGGGTATGTGTACCACAACATATATGTGGAGATCAGCAGACAACTTTGTGGAGCCAGTTCTCTCTTTCTACCATTACATTGACTTGGGGGGTTGAATTCAGACCATTGGACTCGCATGACAACCACCTTTACCTGCTGAAACTATCTCACTGCCCCCCTGAGCCGTCTTACAGGACTCTGTCTCCCCACCCATATGCCCTGCTGACCAATCAGCACTTGGCTTTGTGTGTCTGTTGTGGTTTCTTGATTAGAAATTCCACTCTGCCCTGGCTAGATTGATTTACCCAGGCCTGCAAACCTCACAGCATAACTCCTACTCTGCCTGGAATGTGCTGTGTATGTCTGTGTGTGTGTGGGGGGTGTCTTTTAAATCAAGTTTCTACTGACAGGGGCAGAAAAGAGTGTCCCCACTCTTGCTTTCTAGACAGGCTTGTTGCGTAAAAGGCCTTGATTCCCACCCGTGGGCCTCCACAGGCAGCTACAAAATGTCTCTGAAAGCTTTTCAGCTTCTGCCAGACAGCGGAGGAGAGCTGGGAGAAGGAAGAGGAGAGCTGGGAGGAGGAGGGGGAGAGCTGGGAGGAGGAGGAGGAGAGCTGGGAGGAGGAGGGGGAGAGCTGGGAGGAGGAGGAGGAGAGCTGGGAGGAGGAGGAGGAGAGCTGGGAGGAGGAGGGGGAGGAGAGCTGGGAGGAGGAGGGGGAGAGCTGGGAGGAGGAGGAGGAGAGCTGGGAGGAGGAGGAGGAGAGCTGGGAGGAGGAGGGGGAGGAGAGCTGGGAGGAGGAGGGGGAGGAGAGCTGGGAGGAGGAAGAGGAGAGCAGGGAGGAGGAAGAGGAGAGCTAGGAGGAGGAGGAGGAGAGCTGGAAGGAGGAGGAGAGCTGGGAGGAGGAGGAGGAGAGCTGGGAGGAGGAGGAGGAGAGCTGGGAGGAGGAGGGGGAGGAGAGCTGGGAGGAGGAGGGGGAGGAGAGCTGGGAGGAGGAAGAGGAGAGCAGGGAGGAGGAGGAGGAGAGCTGGGAGGAGGAGGAGGAGAGCTGGGAGGAGGAGGAGGAGAGCTGGGAGGAGGAGGAGAGCTGGGAGGAGGAGGGGGAGGAGAGCTGGGAGGAGGAGGGGGAGAGCTGGGAGGAGGAGGAGGAGGAGGAGAGCTGGGAGGAGGAGGGGGAGAGCTGGGAGGAGGAGGAGGAGGAGGAGAGCTGGGAGGAGGAGGGGGACCCCGTTCAAGAAGACAGCGGAGAGAGCACAGGAGCCGGTCACATGTATGCGCCTCTAATCCCAGCTCCCGGGAGAGTAAGGGAGGGGACTGGGAATTCAAGGCCAGCCTGGCTACAGAGTGAGACCTTATCTGAAAAAAGCCAAATAAGCAAGCGAACAAATGAATGCACACAGGAGCTGGAGAAATGGCTCAGGGGTTAAAGCCTTTGTCTCGCAAGCAGGAGGACCTGAGTTCAGATCCCAGATCCTGCATAAGTGTCAGGTAGAAATGGTGGCTCCCTGGAAGGTAGAGTTAGGGAAACCTGCAGGGTAGAACAATAAGGAAGTCAAACAATCCAGAATGATTCCTGAAGTCACTCTTGGACCCCCCCACACACACACGGAAGTCGAAAAATCCAGAATGATTCCTGAAGTCACCCTTGGACCTCCACAGACACACACAGACACACGCACACACACACACTCATATGCATACACAATGAATATAAACAAAGGTTAAACCACTTAGTGCAGTGGATGTCAAGACAGGAGGATTGCCATGGGTTTGAGGCTAACCTGACTACAGACAGGTCTCAACCCCCCCCCCCCCAAAAAGAAGCAACACCAAAGAATGGATGCTCTTGGGTTGGAAGATAGCGTATTTATTTGCCCATGCTCTCTGGGGAGACAGAACCAGTCGCATGTGTATGTCTAGATGTCGTCAAAGGGGATTTGTTGGATGAGCGCGCAGGACGGGCTGGGTGGCCCCACATGACGGTCTGCACGCTGGAGAGGAAGAGGAGCAGGCCCTCTGACCGGGAAGCACGTTGCTTCCGTAGCCCCAGCCCAGGCTGAAAGCCTGCAAGCTCCCCAGGGAGTCTGAGCAGAAAGAGCTGCAGGCTGAGGACAGGAAGCCCGAGCGACGCGGGCGGCAGCCTCGCAGTCTCAGCGCTAGCAGAGAAGGGCCTCGCTGGGGCGCTGACGCGCCTGCCTCTAGAATCTGCAGCCCTCCCCTTTGAGGGCTCTGTTCAGGGTGTCCCCCCAATCCCAGGCACCGTCCCATGTCAGTCCTCTCTGGAGACAACCCCACAGACTCATGGGTAGGAGTCACCAGCACTCAAAGCCTCTCAATCCAATCACGGTGGCAGCGGAGACTGACCATCAATCTATCAATCACACGCCCAACAGACAGTAATGGCTGAGTCTCCTTGAAGGCATTTGTCTGCCTGGTACCATTCCAGCGAAACGCCATGGGTCAAGAGGGTGATTCTGAAATGCACATGGAAGACCCCGGATCCGAGAACATGCACTTGTGAAGACAGGAAGGCGGAGCCTGTCCTGCCAGAGGCAAGATGTGTCGTAAGGCCATGGCGGCAACAGGAGACGTCACAGTTGAGGGACAACAAGGACCAGCAGGAGACCCGGAGGGCCGGGCCCAGACCAGGCACGTCGGAACCTCAGCCGGGGCAATAGAGTCACAGCTGATTCCCAGCAAAGAATCAGCTCATCATGATGCTACAAAAAGAACTTGAAAGCAGCCCGTCCTCGGCGGTGACGGGAACTGAAAATTATAACGAAGCGAGTTCTCTGCACTCCACGACCAGCTCATGGAGGAGTGACCTGCCCTGGTCACTCTCGAGTAACGGACACCAGGCTCTGGTTCCTCGGCCAGCAGTGGGCTGCAATCGCTGGCTCTGGCCTGGGGTCAGGAAGAGTCCAGTCCTCAGGGACAGGCTGCCGGGCGGGGCTGGAGCTGGGCTGGGGGCACCGAGGTCCAGACCGTTGGTTTGGACCACCGTCAGACAGGCTGCGTTCTCTGGAGAGACAGGGCTCTGTGTCGGTGTGGACCGGCCACAGCTGGGCGTCTCCGCGTTGGGTCTGTCGTCCCGCTCTTCTTAGAGGCAAGAGGGGACAAGAAGGACTGTGCGCTCTTGGAAAGTAGACGAGATAGTTCCTTCTTGAATGAGGGCGACAGCATGCACTGACAGAAACGTCTCTGGGTGGGGTGGGCCACTAGGAACATGCCTTCCGCTGTGGGCATGGCCAGGCACAACATCCTGAGAGACCCTGCATGCTGCGTGGGGCCGTTAGCTGCATGCGACCATATTCGGATTCATTAAAATGAAACAATCGTGACTTCACATGCAGGCTGGGGAATCTCTGCAGTCCAGCAGTTTGGGGCTAGCCTAGGCCAGAAAGACCCTGCTTCATTCGTTCAATGAATGAATGAATGAATACTGATTCAGTCCCTCATGCACCATAGCTAGAGTCCTACAGTATGCCACCTACCCCGCTGGTTACTGCCACCACTGTGGAAAGTTCCATTGGCATCTTTGCATCTTGCAAAAAAACTACTTCACCCTAGACTGCCCACAGCTTTACTCAGGGTCTATCTGGCAGGCAGGAGGCAGGTTGTGGTCTGCGATCCCGACAGTCTCTCTCATGCTGGGCCAAGTTGCTCGCCCACCTTGAGCCTGGGCTGCGAGGTAAGACTATGAAGACAAAAGGAGGTGACCCCGGGGCAGGACCCGGCAGCACAGTGGCGCATCCCAGTTGCTCTGCGGAGAGCCAGGGGCGGGGTGCACACCTGTAATTTTACACTTGGGAGGCAGAGGCAGGGGGATTGACGCAACTTTGAGGTCATGCAGAACTACTCAGCTGGACCCCGGCTCAATCCCCCTCCCTCACATACCAATTCTTTCCTTTGCTCCGTTGATAGCTACAGTCCTGCTGTTTGGCAGGTTGACCGGCGAGCATGAGGCCCAGAGAGGGGACATGCCACAAGCCAGGGCACTGAGCAGGACCATGATGCCACCTCCTTGCCAGCTCCCGGCCCATCCAGGAGAAGACGCAGGGACAGAAGCGCGTGGACCTCCTGGCGGCCTGCAGAGTGGGTGTACGCACAGCCGGGCAAAACTGGCTCTAGGGCTGAAGGGCCGAGGAAAGGGCCGTCTGGGTTTCTGCTGGCCAGAGGCAGGCACCCCCCCACCCCATTTCATTCCAGTCCCTCCCAGGCCCCTCTCCAGCCGTTTAATCTTTTCCCTTCCTTGCCAGATACAGACTCCGGAAATGATTCATTTTGGCCCTGCACAGAGCTCTGGGCTTGAGCGTCCCCAGGAGATGGCTTCACAGTGAAGTAGCTCGTAGGCCTTTCAGGAGGCCAACTAGAGGTTCTGACAGCTTTTCTCCTAGTTCCCAGTGTCCCCTGCGTTTCTGTGTGGCAGGAATTATGACTTTTTTTGTCGTGTGTATGCGTGTGTGTGTGTCCACGCGCGCACTGGCGTGTGTTTAGAGGATAGTTGATGGAGTCAGATCTCTCCGTCATAAAGGCTCCAGGGATCAAACCCAGTCGTCAAGCTTGGCCGCAAGCGTCTCTAGCTTCGCCCTCTCGAAGGCCCCGGAACTAATGTCTGTTCTCCGTTGGGCTAGTCGCTCTTGCACTGCTCTGGCCAAGCACCTGACAAGGAACTCAAGAGGATTTCTTTGGACTCGCAGCTTTAACAGCGTACAGCCCTTCGTGCCAAGGAAGATGCCTCGTTTTGCAGGACGGAAGGAACATTCCAGTGGGATTGGTTGGCTTTCTGTTACTGTGACACGTACCCGAGCTAATCAGCTTGGGAAGAACAAAGGTCCACTTGGGCTCACGGTCTGGGGGCTTCCCGTCTGTGATCTGTTGGGCCAGTTGTTTGGGGGCCTGTGGCTCCCATCATGGAGGGAGTTCACGGGAAGCAAAGCCACTTACCTTGTAGCCAGGGACCCACCAAAGAGGAGGAAGAGGGGTCTCACCCTCCCCCATGTCTCCAGTGATCCGAAGACTTCCACTTAGTCCCTCCTACGGGCTGTGCTCCGTCACTGGAACCCCCATTACTCCATGGGCCTTTGGGGGGGGGATACTTGAGACCCACATTACTGCGGCCGGGGAAAGAGAAGGTAAGACCTTTTCCTCCGGAGACTCCCCGAGCTCCAGCCACGGGTCAGGCACCGTTTCTTCGCCCAGCCCCACTCACGGCTGGTGCGCATCCCGTGACACCCTGGGGTGCGCGGAGCCTGGCGCGTGCTTCAGGATGAACGCAGGCTTGCGGTGCCTTTGCCCCAGCAGAGGGTGAGGCAGACTTGCCGCCAGGTGCGTCCTGAGAACGCGCAGGTGCCTCGAGGCCTTGCTTCCCCCGCGGCTGCGCGGAGCTGGCCCGGCCCTGGCCCAGGAAGCTGAGCTCCGGGCCCGGTGACTCAGTCCCCGCTGGCAACAGGGCTCTTCCGCAGCCCATGAAGAGTCGGCCTGGTGGCAAAGCCCAGACTTGGGAGTGTGACCCCCGGCTGCCGGCAGCAAGCTCTCTTCCCTCGGTGTCCCCAGATGGGCAGGACCTGTCCTTACCCCACCCCACTCCACCCCTGTCAGTTTAGCCGAGCTGTCCCTCTTGACAGGTGGGCCGGGTGCTTCCTGTGCAGCGCTATAATTAGCCGAGGAGCTGCCGGGATTACACGCCGGCTTCGACAGATAACTTTAGACCCGGATGGATACCCTGATATCATCAGAGATGGAAGCATCACTCGGAAATGTCCACGTTCCTGGGAAGGTTCCTGCCTCCCCGCACCCCGCACCGCCCCGAGCACCTGCTGCTGCGCCGTGGGCAGTAACCTTGTGGGGCTCAGGGGGGTGCGGGGAGGGTGCCGCAAACATCTTCAGCTGGCCAGGAGAGATGGACCAGCGATGGCGAGGGAATCGCATGGGTTCACATCCGCTTGTGACGTTGGTGGTCTAGAACCTTCTCTGGAGGCAGCAGAGCCGGCCGATGGGGGGAAATGAGACCTAAGGAAGCTTTGCTGTATCATGCAGCGAAGCTTAGGGCTCTGCCAGCTCGTCGAAATCCAGGAAGCTGCCCACAGCTTCTGCAGAAGGCCCGGGTTGGCTTGGTTCAAAACTGGTTGGCGACGGCAGCTCTGGGGCCGGGGATGGTTCTGCAGGTTGTGGAGCAGACGGACATCCCTGGACGGAGAGATGAGACAGGCCTGGGAACGAGGATGGGAGGGATGCCGGGACGTACATCCTCATCCTCATGTGGGAGGAGGGGCCTTTTAAAGGCGGGGAGCCTCGAACCTTGGAAGGCGTGCGGAATCACTTCTGCCTCCACTTCCCAAGCGCTGGGATTACAATGTGATGCCATGCATGCTCCCTCAGATGTTGAAGGTTATTTTAGTTATTTAGTGTGTGTGTGTATCTATCTGTGTAGATTTATGAGCGTGTTAGTGTGTATATACGTGTTGTGTATGTCAGTGTAACTTTGCTTGAGTCTGTGTGTATCTATGTTGATGTTCATATGTGAGTGTGTGTGTATGTCTGTTGTCCTGCACATTTTAAACTTTTACCCAGCTGCATCATTTCGATGCCATCTTTTCACCCACAGTTCCCCGGTATGCCCACCTTGTTACTATAAATCTGATGCCATCCATGCCTGCCCATGCCACCAGCCCCTGCTGGCAGTGGGGACGGGAGAGGCCCACTGTATTAGTCACACTCTCTAGAGTTACGATTAGCAAAGTGAATATATAAATAGGGAACGCATTGAGTTGGTTTACAGATATGGCTGAGGTAGTCCAGCGATGGCTGCAGTAGCTGCTCAGGCCAGATGTTCCGTCTTTAGGTAAGATGGCTGCAGAAGGCTTTGCAGAGCACGTGGCATTGGAGATGGGCAGTTGGCCATCGAGCATCGGGAGGAAGCACCACGTTCCCTGCGGTGGGAGTTGCAGAGGCCCCGGGGTGAGCACACGTGTTTGCCGTGATGAGGAGTCTGGGATTTCCAGATGGAAAGGAAGGGCCAGAATGTGCTGACCATGTGCACTGCGTCTCCACTGTTGAATACCGACGAATGACTACATAGAAATCCCCTCAAAATTCTCCCGTTCCCAGCTCCGGCCTTCCTCATCCCCAAAGGAAATTCCTTGCTTATGACATTGTGTTAAGTGTCTGCCCCGGAGCGGACTGGACATCTCCTTTGTGTGACCTGCCTGTGGCATATGCGTGGGGCGGCCCAGGGCCTTCATGTTTCTAGAATGTCCATCTTCTTTATCCCGCGGAAGCCTTGCAGAAGGCCACGGGGTGGGCAGAAGCGGGTGTGTTCAGAACCATTTTCAGATGACAGCACAGACCCAAGGCCCCCGCCTGCCCAGGGCTGGACTCGAACCCATGTTCTCTGACCTCTAGGAAGTGGTGTTTTCCTGCCTCCCCCCTCTGCCCTCTAAGGTGGTGTCGGTATCAGCGGTGGGGTTGATACCGAGAACCGCAGAGGGTGTGCCTCAAAGCCATAATCGCATTTCCTTAGTCCCCAAGGAAAGCCGAGATAAGGTGTGGCTGTGCTGGCGTCCTCTGAGGCCTGTCCTTGGTGGATCCACGGCTGTCTTCTTCTTGTGGCATTATGTGGCCTGTGTGTGCTGTGACCTCTTTGCTGTTATGGCCACAGATCTGATGTATCCCAGGCTGGCCTTGAGCAAGCTTCGTAATTTAGGATGACCTTGAACTTCTGACCCCCCCCCCAAGTGCTCAGGTTACTGGTGTGTGCCACCATGTTTTGTGATACTAGGGGTCAAAACCCAGGGCCTCATGCATGCCAGGAAAGCACTTTGCCCACTGAGTGACATCCCAGCCCCTCCCTCTCTGTTTTCTGGCAGCTCATAGGGGGCCTGGTCCTATCGGTGGGGATCTACGCAGAGGTCGAGCGGCAGAAGTACAAGACCCTCGAAAGTGCCTTCCTGGCCCCGGCCATCATCCTCATCCTCCTGGGGGTCGTCATGTTCATCGTGTCCTTCATTGGCGTGCTGGCTTCCCTCCGGGACAACTTGTGCCTTCTGCAGTGGGTGAGCCCTGACTCCCAGTCCTCATGGCGGAATGTGTGTGTGGAGGTGGGGGAGGGGTACTCGGGATCTCCAAGAAGGTCATGGAGCCTGCGTCCAGCCCTGGGCAGCTCAGCTTCTGCATCCTTGACACAATCCAGCTGCCTCGGGGACTTTCCCGGTTCGGCCACTGGAACATACAGAACACATCCGCATGCGCAGATGGACATTCTGACCTGAGTCCTAGCAGCTGGGTGGGTCTGGCTCAAGTCATGTGACTCTTGGACCAGGAGTTGTAGTCCAGACTTGCGTCCCCTCTATCATAGGTGAGGGGGGCACCCAAAGTCTTGGGGGACCAGGTAGGCAGGTCCGCATCCTCTGCATGCACGTGCGCCTTGACCCTCCATTTTTCATGTGAGCATGCATGGATGCATGCATGCGTGGATGCATGCATGTGTGCAGAGCGCCTGGGCCAGGGTATACCCAGGTAGGCTTGCGAGCACACAAGTGCTTGTGTATGTGAAGGCCGGAGGTCGATACTGGAAATCATCCTCCATTACTCTTCCGCCTTGTTCTTTTGAGGCTTCGTCTCTTAATTAGAGAGTTGGTCTCTGATTCAAGTTTAGCTGGAAGCTTGCCAAAAGAGCTAGTGAACTTGCTCGGTGAATGTGGGTTCTGGGCTAGAATTACAGATGGGCTGCCACACCTGCCCAGGATTTTACATGGAATCCCCAGAACCAAACTTTGATCCTCTGACTTAATGTGTCAGGCACTTTAAGCGCCAATTATACCATGTCTATGAGAAAGCCTTAGAGTCTCGCATACACATGGTGGAAGTTGTTGGAATCAGGTTGAACGATGCCTCGTCTCTGATAAGGGGGTTTATGGTCAAAGCTTCAGACACCCCCTTCCACACTTGGTCATAGCTGGAAAGCTGCTTCTGAGCTGTTCTCAGAATGGAGCGTTGGGGGCTGGAAATCCTGTTCAGCTGCCCATCAATCTTGCCACACCCCCTGACTGTGCTGAAGTGTGTACTGTACTGGTCTTCAGTTAGAGGAAGTGGGGGAGAAGCAGCGTCCATTTAGACCCCGCAGGCAGCTGACCTCAGGGACAAACGTGGGTCATAATTTTTCTGAGGTGGCCGATTGTCACCCTGCAGACATTCCTAGCACAGCTGTGCGCTTCAAGGGGAAAGAGCAAGCAGCCTGGAGCCAGGAAGAGCTGCTGCCCTAAAGGCTCCATCTTGCTCACCGTCCCTTGAGCGCCCTCTCTTTCCTCTCCCCGTGCTTGGACACCCCCCCCCCAATTCATGTCTGAATTTTGTTTTCCAGTTTATGTACACCCTGGGGCTCTGCCTCATCGTGGAGCTCATCGGCGGCGTGGTGGCCTTGATCTTCCGGAACCAGGTGGGCCTGTGGGTTCGTCATTAGCCACGCATGTGCTGAGCGCCTACTGTGTGTCGAGCACCTACTGTGTGCTCCGTGGGCTGTACCTGGGCAGGGCGGGTAGACGGCTCCCTCTGGCGCTTCTCTGTGACGTAGATGGGCACTGATTGAACATGCCAGGCCCGGGCAGCACCGGATCCTGAAAAGGGGCCACAGAGTATGTCCCGGGGCGGAGGGATGAGCTGGACAGGTCTGCAGAACAATATGGTGGCCGTTTGGCTGGTGGGCGAGGTATGGAAGGGGGAGATTGGAAGGGCGGGTCGGGGGTCCTGTGAATCCTCCGAGGCTCTGCATTAGGAGCTTGGGCGCGTTTGAAAGGGGAGACAGAAGTGCTGTCTTCACTTCAAGGTTTCTGTCTTTTTGCGGGCATGTGTGTGTGGTTCTGGAAGCCGAGGGAGGGCCTTTCCATGCCAGACGAGCCACATTCCGAACTCCGTCATTTCTCCTAGAATCGTCTTTCTCTGTCTTCTTCCTCCTGGGGTGTTGTGGGTGGGGCTTGGTGGCCTCGAGCCCTGGGTTCAGGGAGATGAAACCTTATGTCACAGTGGTAAGGCAGAGAGTGATAGAGGAGAGCGTCCGACCCCTGCTTCTGGCCTCTGCACGTCCACGACTTGGGCATACCCACGCGCATGTGCACACCCCTACAATGAATTAAAGTAAAAGGAAGAGTCTAGAACAATTATAAAAGAGACAGAAGTCTTATTGTACTTATCGTGGGACTGGGGGAGATTTGTATTTTTTTTCCCGTAGCTCCTGAATTTTCTTTTCTTTTTTTTTTTTTTTGTAATGGTCAAAAGAAAGATGTCATATTAAAAAAGAAAGCAAAATACAAAGTTCCTCCCAGCTCTAATGCAATGTGATTTCATAAAATTAAATGAATGGCCAGGAGCCAGGCCAGTGCTGAACAGGGGGACCGAGCAGTGTGGAGGGGCCCCGAGAAAAGGAGGAAGAGGAGCATTGGCCTCTAGCCAAGCTCGTCGCCTCTGCCCAAGAGAAGACAGGCATGTCCAGCCATCCCAGAACGAGTGCAGAGGTCAGCGCCGTAGGCTGCATGTTAATCTGAAGAGCGGCTTTATGATGGCGACTGAGGACCCCCTCCCCGGCCCCATGCTGGGCTCCCAGGGACAGCCAGGCCCGACCAAGACCAGTTGGTGAAAGGTGGGCAGATCCTAGAGGTGAGGGGAAAGGGCTGTGCGGCTCAGGCCTCTGGGACAGTGAGACCCAGCAGCCGGAATGCAGCGACTTCCTTGTGGACGTACATGTCGGCCTGGGGGGCAGGCATCCGCTAGCGTGTGTGGCGCTGTGACCCCAGCCAGGGGGAGGGCTGGGTGACCCCACAGGTGTTTACCCCTCTCTCCATACCTGCTGTCGTCCCAACCTTGGGGCTTCTCAGCAGGCAGGGGCGTAGGAGGTGGCAGGGTCCCCCACCTGGGGCTTCCCATGAAGTGGCAGGGTCCCCCAGGAATGGCGCAGGGTCCTGGTTTGTCTGCACCCCTCTCCCGGAGGGATGGGGCTGCAGGGAGCTGCCTTCTCAGTCCCGGTCTCATGCCAGGTCAGCAAGAGGCAGGTAGCACCTGCCTGATCTTCATACCCTGGCCTGGTACTAGCTGGTGCTTGGCACGCTTTGAGGTTGGGGGCAGGAGGACGTAGCTGGTATCACTGTCCCCTGGGCCAGTCGGTCGTCCCTGAAGCACCTGCTCAGGTAGACCCCTGCCCCCGCTGTGCCCCACTATGCGGGGCCGCTAGGGGGCGCGGGTGGAGCCCCAAGTCCCTGCAACACTGAGGTGTAGTGTCTCCCCCACTCCAGACGTCCCCCTGGGTCCTCCTGTGATTCTGGCCAGGTCTGGGGAGCCCTGGCAAGTACTCCCGAGTTTTCCAGCTCCGACTCGTGGCCTCTCTTCAATGCTCAGTGGTCAGATCGGGGCTTTTGCCTGGCTGGAGTCTGAGTCATGAGGATGTGGCCCCACCTTCTGGGGTTACTGGGGAAGCCTAGTGATGCTGAAAGGAGGAACAGAAAGAAGGGCAGGTGGGGGAGGGGTGGGGCAGCAAGGCGGGTCCGAGCCTCAGGAACCACAGGGAAGCATCCAGAGCCCTGGCAGCCTGTGGGAACTCAGGACAGTTCTGTCCCCAGAGAGGCCAGGCTCTGTGCAGTGGGTCTGTGGGAGGCCCCGGGACCCCCCTCTTCACTCTGATGCCTGCCCAGGGAGCTGTGCCATACGCCCCATCCCTTGAAAATGGTCCCCAGAGATGGCATGCAGAGGCGGCCCAGGGCTGGGAATCTAGATCCAAAGGCAAATGCCCGAATGGACAGGTCCGCGTTCCTTTATCTGGTGGTCTAACAGCATGCTTGGCAGGTCACGTGGCCTCTGGTGTTTGCGGACTCTGGGCCACATGACCCTCAGGCCGTGCCAGCTGGTGAGAGTTGGCATTCTTGTACTCATGGCAGCTGCCCCTGCCAGTGTGGCCGCTTGAGACCAGGGTGTGGCAACGAGCGTGTGCTTGACTTCTGGGAGCTGAGGCGGAAACAGAGTTGCCGCTCCCCTGCCCTCCGTGCCCGCAGGGCATGCCCTTGACTGTCCAAGTCCTTGGATCATGCCAGGTGCTGCCGACGTTAGCAGACTTTACAGTGGGCACAACCTGCCCTCACAGGACTATCACTTTCTCAGCATCCGGCTTCTCTGACCAGGAGAACTCGCATGCATACATGCACAATACACCAGACACACAGACACGTACACATGCATGCACGCACATATCCATAACACATGCAGACACACACATACAAGCACACACAGCACACACATGCACATAACGCACACACCCACACCTCAGTGCCAGGAGCAATACGTGTTTTCTGCAGCCAGAGCCACTGGCTGCAGAGCCCCTCCTGGGAGCTGGGAGCCCTCTCCTGGGAGCTCAGAACCATGTGCTCTTGCCTGTCCAGAGAGTCTCCACAGACACCCCCACTCCCACGCCCAGGGCCTTCCTCCCACGGGGTACAACTCAGCTTAGCACAGGCGGGGCCTTACTTGAAGTTCCCTTGTAGGGGACAGCGTGTTCCCCAGGGAGAGAGGGCGAGAGAGGGAGGGACCGCGTGCGTGTCTCCTCAGCTTGGCCACCTTGTGTACTGCCCTGACCCACCCCGTGGCCAGCCACGAGGGAAGACGCCCCAGCGGGCCCGGGCCGTGGCGAGCTAGGACTGCAGCCCTAGTGCTTGGAGAGCAGGAGAAGGTCACAGGCTCGTGTTCCGGCCCGGGTGGCCCTCGACACGGCCCGGACAGCCCCGGCGGAGTGTCGCTACTGCAGAGTTCGTACCCCTGCCCCGTGTCGGGTGGAGAGAAGATCCCACCCCGGTGTTCTGTTTCGCACTCACCCCCCACCACACCCCAGCCAGCTGGTCTGTCCCCCAACACTCCCGAGGAGCAGGCATCATCCGGCTTGGAGGCCTCTGGGGACTGAGGTCAGGCAGCCCATGCTTGGCCCAGGTCATGTGACTGGCAAGCAGACAGTCCACCCAGCCACTGCCCCGGTCAGTGCCAAACCAGTGCCAGCCAGAGGCTGGCAACTCAGAGCCTCCCACAGAAGCCCCTGTTTGGGGCTTCCTCTCTGGACTCTGGGTGTGCCCAGGCCCCGGCCTGCTGCTGGAGGGTTTGCTCCCCCAGTCAGGCTCCGCCCTCGAGAGGTCTCGAGAGGAGGTAGCGCTTCGTGCCTACTTGAGGCGAGGACCCCAGCCTGACCGTGGGCTCCTTAAGCTCCCATCTCGGTGCGCCAGGCCGGAGACGGGCATCCTCTGGCCTCGGCATTTCAGTGGGGGCTCAGCCAGAAGACCACACGCAAGTCCCGTCAAGCTTGGCGCTGTGGGTGTCCCAGGGAAGTCCCAAGACTCACCTTAGGGGCTGTTTCTGTGGCAGTAGCAGGTCTTTCAGACAAGAGGGGCTCTGCTCCCCCGGGAAATGGTCGGTTCTCACTCCTGACACAGCCAGCCTGAAGCGGCTCTGCGAAGCATTTGTCCCTTAGAAAAAGGCTAAGATGTCTATAGCACCAGGCCTACTATGTGCAGAGCAGCAGGCCCACTATGTGCTGGACACCAGGACTTACTGTGTGCTTGGCACCCACTAAGCACTTCCATAGCTTTAATTGGTTTTATTTGCAGGACCCCTCTGGGAGGCCATGATTTCGCCATTGAGAGGGGGCTTGGAAGTGAAACGGGGTGCCCGAAGCCCTGTGGCCGTGGGGGCTGCCTGTGAGGCTAATCCTTGATCATTAGATTTGGAAGATCAGCCCTCTCTGCACCCTCCGGGTTGGCTTTACCAGTGGGAAACCGAATCACGAGGAACCCAGGCCCTGCCATTCCAGAGTACCCCACGGTGCCTCCCCCGGGAATTGTCTTGACTCCTGTGTCCGGCACCAGAGCCAAGAATGCCCCTTTGTCCACGGCCCCTGCTGATCCCGGGGCCTCTGCTCTGAAAGCACTGATTGTCGCAGCGAGCCCGGCTGCCTCCGCTCTGCCCCCGCTCTGCCCGCTTTGGGGCCAGAGCACAACAGCCGGCTGTTGATCCCGAAAGCCCAGCGTGACAGGGAGAGGGCAGCATGCCAGTCCCCCCCCTATGAGCGGGGGCATCATCAGGCCTGAGCCGGGAGAGGGACCACGTGGCCCGAAGGTCAGAGAACTGAGTGATGGAGAGCACTGCGGGGCGTCAGGGGGACCTGGATTCCAGTCCTGCCCCCCTCACCCCATTATCAGCCAGCTCAGTAACCCAGGGCAGGTCTGCCCTCCTGCCTGTTTCGTGGGCCCTTCCCTCGGCCTCAGTTTCCCTCTCTGCAATACAAGAGGTCGGATGGTGAGAATGTGGGGAAGGGTGGGAGGGCAAAAGGAAGAGCGAAGCCCAGGCTTGTTCCTGTGGGCAGGACCCAGGCTGGGAAGGGGGCAGACGTCTTCAGAGCCGGTGCCTGGGCCAGCTGGTCTGGGCACTGTGAATGGCTGTTTGGGGGTGTTCACATGTGTTCATGATAGGGAATGGAGGGGACACTTCATGCTGTCCGTTGGGGGCTGCTGGGCACAGTCTATGTGGCTCTGAGGCCGACCTGTGACATGTAGTCTCTTTCCTTGGTGATCTCTTCCCCATAGACAATTGACTTCCTGAACAACAACATCCGGAGAGGGATCGAGAACTACTACGACGACCTGGACTTCAAAAACATCATGGACTTTGTTCAGAAGAAGGTGAGCCCCGAGGTCTGGGGTCAGGGGTGCACCGCCAGGAAGTCCGCCCTGATTCCGGCCTCTGCTCAAGAGAGTGGGTGGGGTGAAAAGTCAGCTGGCTGGTCAGGTTGGGAGGCTCAGGGTGGACTGCGGATGGCCCTTCAGGCACAGGAAGACCACCCCAACCGGCATGGAAAGATCACCCACAACACCAAAGCCAGGGTAGCTCCCACCACCTGGAAGAGCCCTAGGGACCCCCACTCCAGACTGACCTTCTGCACTGTCCCGTCTGCTCAGCCATAATCGTCTAATGTAGGGAGCTCGCCCGTCCGAGGTGGGGAAAGGGATCCCTCAATCCTACTTCTGTTGAGACCAGAGCAAGACCCCACCCACTCCTTTCCTCCAAGACACATTCTGGAACTCGAGAGTCACGTGGCCTTTTGGAACCTTTTGGAACACTTTTCCCTGTTCCCCAAGGCCTGGGCACAGGGCATAGCAGCTGGCGCGGCTCATCTCCCACTTCCGGTCTTAGGTCCTGGGTTCCTATCTGCACCCTGGGGACATTCCCAGACCCTCTCCTTGGTGTGGTTCGAGAAGTCCCCACTTGTTCCAGAAGTGGGCCAGTCTGGTGGGGTCCAGCCTCACAACCTCCTGGGACAGCGGGGGGGGGGGGCTGGAGGGCCGCAAGCCGCCCTCAGCCGGCAGCACCTCCCGGGACGTGACCTTGGGCCTGGGTGCGCCTCATGCTCCCCGTTGAGTCCTCAGCCCCTCGCCACGCCCCACCCTGGGCTCCCAGCTCGTCAGTAGGCAGAACAGGTGCAGCTGCTCCGCGGTTCTCTCCTTGCCAGCGACGTGCCTGCCAGGCTCCGGCTGGGAGGGCCGAGTCATGCTCTGGGTAGAGCGAGCTGTTTTCATTGGAACCTGTCCTTAGTTGGCATGGGGGTTTCGTTTCTTCGGGGGCGGGGCGGGAGGTGACTAATGCTCACTGGACTTGTGCTGTGTGCTGCGCCCCACGCAGACTGCTTCATGCACAGCCTCTGTCTCTGTCCCTCCGTCTCTGTCTCTGTCTCTCTTTTCTCTCTCTCTCTCTCTGTTTCTGTCTGTCTCGGTCTCTCTGTCTCTCTTTCTGTCTCTGTCTCTGTCTCTTTCTCTCTCTGTCTCTGTCTCTCTCTGTTTCTCTCTCTTTCTCTCATAGTCCATGCAAGATCTCACTCTTCCTAGCAGGAGAGTAGCTAAGACCCAGAGAGGCTTACAGCCAGAGTGATGCTGTAAGGCTTTGAATACGTTGACATATTCAGCTGCACTGCAAGCAGGCGGCTCCAGGCCCTGAGACCTGGGGGCGTGTAGGTCAGTGTGGGGACTGCCCCCGAGGGCCTGACTTGTGGCCAGCGCTTCCCGCCACACACGCCTGCCCTTGCGTCCTTAGTTACATCCTTAGTTAGCCACCCCCTCCTGGAAGGTGACTGCAGCTCTGTGGTCACTCTGACGCGTGGGACGCACGCCACAGCTCTCCGGACCGCGCCCCCTGCCCTCTTGCTTCCTGTTGCCCCTGCAGCCTGCTGCTGAGACGAGGCCTTCTGCTGCCCGGGGCTGTGTTACCTGCTGATTGCTTCTCTTCTCGTTCACGTTTCAGATGAAATGTTCTGTCCTCCCTGCCCACCCCACCCTTCCCTACCTCCCCATGTCCAGGTAGACAGCACCCCCTCCCTGGCCTTTAAAAAATATTTCCAACTCACTCTTTGACAGTTTCATGTGTGTATACCATGTGCCTCGGTCACCCACCCTTCTCCCCCTCCCACGTCCCCTCTGCCTACTCACCCGGTCGACGTGTCCCCTTCCTACTGCTGCTGGCATGCCCGTGGGTGTGCGCCATCTAGTGACATCTAACCTACCAGTGGCCACACCTCTGAAGAAAAGCGCCTCCCCCTTCCCCAGCTACCACCCTCCTCAGCTAGGGGTGAGGTCTTATGAGCCCCTCCTTTTTGTGGGTTTGTTTGGTCAGTTTGGGTGTGATTTTTTGAGACAGCTTCTTACACTGTTAGCCTAGGCTAACCCAGAACGATGAAGCCCAGGCCGGCCTCACCTCACAGCGTTTCTCCTGCCTCATCCTCCCGAGTGCTGGGTTCTGGGCAGAGCCAAGCCACGCCGCCTGCATGTGGCCACGCCGCCTGCACGTGGCCACGCCTGTCTCTTCTCACTCCGTGCGAGCACGGCCAGTGTCTCTGCACGGCTGTTCCCTGCTGCCCCGGGAGCTGGGCCTCGCGTCGGAAAGAGAGGGGGGACAGAAATTGAGGGGCGAGCCTGGGGCTACATGGTGTCCCCCAGGCTACAGAGAACGGGATCTCCCCGGGATCTGGCCCCAGGGCTACTCGTCCTCTCCAGCCCAGCCCAGTCCTAGGACTTGTCCCTGGACGTCCCATCACCACCCCGGGGTCTGCTGAACCCCAACCTCACCAAGCTGCCTCTCCAGGGCGGGGCGCCCGCTCCCTCTCTCGCACCCACGCTGCTCTTAGCAGGTCTGGCCCCACGGGGCGTGGCCTCTAGGGTCCTGGTACCCGACTCCCCACCACCAGCATCCTCTGCTGGTGGGTCCCTCCTGCCTTCCCGCCTGGCCCTTGCCGGTGACCGCAGCTCCTCCTCTTCCTCCTCAGTTCAAGTGCTGTGGCGGGGAAGACTATCGAGACTGGAGCAAGAATCAGTACCATGACTGCAGCGCCCCCGGGCCGCTGGCCTGCGGGGTCCCCCACACCTGCTGCATCAGGAACACGGTAGCACCGCTGGGGCGGGGTGCACGGGGTACCCCTCATTCTATGCAAGTGGGGGTGAGATGGGTGGCAGGAGCCTGGGGGGGGCTGGGCAGGAGGGCTTGCTCCGTAAACGTCTGTGTGTGTGTGTGTGTGTGTGTGTGTGCGTAGATGTGTATAGGGATGCGTGTGTGTAGGGTGTGTGTGTATGCAGGTATGTGTGTAGGGTGTGTGTGTGTATATCAGTGTGTTGTGCGCGCGCAGGCCAGGTCCAGACTCCTTGGTTGTATTCACTCAGCTCTCACTGCAGACTGGAAGTGTGGGCTGTGGGGGGGGTACTGTTATTTTACCAACTTGACAGATGAGGAGAGGAGGCACGGAAAGAAGGGGTGACGTGTCCAAGGTTGGCATGCAGGCAGCTGTGCCAGCCAAGACGGGCGCTGGGCACTCAGCGGGGGCAGCAAGCTCCTCCCCAGCAGCTGGGGGCAGAGCCGACAGCCTGCAGTGACTTTGGCCTTGAGGTTCTGGTGAGCAGGCAGCACAGCCCTGGGCGGGAGGAGGCGACGTGAGTGCCAGCACGAGCCTCTTCGCTCTGCCCTCCCCGTCACCCGGGGTGCCCATCTGTGTGGTCAGCGCTTCGTCAGCCCTGGGGTGTGACAGATGTGTCAGAAAATGCCTGGGCTTCTCTCACTGATGTCTCCCCCAGCTGTGCCCGCCGCACCTCCCAGCTGTGCTCACTGCCCCAGCCTGTAGTCATAGAAACGTAGCAGCTGTGGGCGGGGCCTTACCCAGAGTCTGGAGCCCTGTCAAGAAGGCCTGTCCTCTTAAAAACAGGGCGGGAGGAACTTCAGAGACCCCCCAGCTGCTGTTTTGGGGGAGACCTCTGGGCCAGGCCCGTGCTGGGAGGGGCCGAGGGGTTTTCAGAGACCCTCTGGACTCTGAAGTTCATCGCCCCCAGCAGCACGTGGGGCGTCCATGCTGAAATGTGGAAGCCCGTGTTGTGTTCGTTTATTCTAGTGGAGGAAATCCACTCCCTGCCCGCTCCCTGGGCCTTTCTAGGGTTATGCTCCTCAGTACCAACCGACCACTGCCCCTTGAGTGCTGCACATTGCTGGGCACCTGGGATGTTCTGGACTAGGGGAGGCCATTCTGTCCACATGCAGAATGACCCGATGTCGAGGCCCGGCCTTATGTCCTGGAGACGCTCTCCTTGTTTCTCCAGTGACCGGGGCGGTGAACTGTGAGTCCTTTCATGCACCCAGCCCATGCCCCTCAGTGTACGACCAAACAGGCCCCAGGGATCTTGTGGAACAAGCCAGGGGGCCGCTCATTCACCCAGTGGTATCTATTGAGTACCTCAGAGGCCACACTCGCTACGTTGCTCCCCATGTCGTCTTCTGGCACATAGGTGGTTCCCCAGTCCCCACAAGCTTCCACTTAGATATAAAGGGGGGCCGCCACCAGGGACTTGGGCTGCACCCCAGACCTGCCTCTCTGCATAGGTTGAAGATGAGACCCTGTGAGACAGGACGGGGCAGCCTTTGATGGAGCGCAGCAAAGCGCTTGGGCTTCTGAGTTGGTCAGTAGCCGTGGACTCGGGGGGGGGGCAGCCCTCTCTCCCAGAGAGGAGCGTGCACAGCCCCCCTCATCCTCCACCCCCGTGAGGCCATGTTGAAAGGACAGGGATCTGTCACCAGATCCAGCCTGGCCCTCAGGTCAGGGCAGCTGTCGAGGGCCCAGCCGTGACCTGCCAAGAACAGCTGGCCCCGAACTCTGCAAAATGTGAGTTTCAGCAAAGCAGTGGGTAGGAGTGGGGGGGTCAATGAGGAGTCCGGGCCGCTGCTGGAAGAGAGGACGCCCTCTTGGCTAGACCCAAGAATGTGAGAGGAGCCTTCCCTTGATTTTTTAAAAATGAGTATTTCTTGGAGGAGGAATAGCTAGGATAGAGATGAGCCAGACCGCCTGGGGAAGGAGATGCCCTGCCCCGTCCCCATTCGACTCTGTGCCCCCCGGTGCCTCAGCTCACGCATCTGTAAAATGGTGGAGTGTCAGCATCGCTGGGACTAGTTCTGTGGGAGCAGAAGTTACGCTGTGTTTCCGTTTCAGACAGACGTCGTCAACACCATGTGCGGCTACAAAACCATCGGCAAAGAGGTAACATCTTTGAAACCCACCATCCCCTGAACCCGTGCTCTTCCTGTCCCACCCCCTAGAGGACGGAGGGTTTCTAGAGGTGGGGCTTGGGCCCACTGTGGGCTGTGAACGCGAGCCCCGGCTGCTAGATCCAGGAAGGCCTGGGAGCTGAGAGAGGCCACCTGCGGGAGTTTGCGGAGCCCCTACTGCGGGCAGCGTGGCCCACGTGAGACTTGGTGCCTTTCTGGTGCCTCTCGCGTGCCGTGTGCCCAGCCCTGCAGTCTGTAGACAGCCCTCCTCCGGTCCCTCTGCCTGGGACCCCGAAGAAGGGCAAGCTGTCCCGGGTCCCCCCATCAGCTTCCCAAGTAGCTCCTCAGGAGAGAAGCCGAGGTGGTATTGTGACAGGAGCTAAAACAATGGCGGCCTGAGATGCTTCAGCAGGGTTAGCAAAGTGGGTTCCCTGGACCAGCACCAGCCGCATCCTCATGGGAACTCATTAGAAACACGTTTTGAGGGTAACACCCAGCAGGTGAACTTAGCAAGCTGAAGACCTGAGATCTCTAGATGAGATCTTCAACATGCCAGAGCTATTTTTGTATAATAGATATTTATGCCCTAACTGGAACACAGAAGTCCAGGCAGACTAGGGAGTTAGATGGCTCAGCGGCTAAAGCTCTTGCTATGCAAACAAAAGGAGTTTAGATCCTCCCCAGGCTCCAGGGAAAAGGGGGGGGGCGTGGTGGCCACGAGCCTGGAAAGACAGTGCTTGGGAACCCCCAAAGCAAGCTGGCTAGCTAGACCAGCCCTGCGCGTGAGCATTGTGTTTCATTAGGGAACAAGGCTCAGAAGAATAAGAAAAGCCATTGAGGATGATTGCTGCTGTCAGCCTTGGGTGTGCGCATGCGCGTGTGCGCGCGTGCACACACACCCCATCTCCTACACATCCAGCTGTAATGGTCTGACAAGAGAAATGAAATCATGTCCTCTGGGGCTGAGCCCAATTGCCCAGCAGTTAAATGGTACAGATCATGGTGCACAGAGAAGAGTCCCCCCCCCAGTCCCCAGCCCTTCCGATCGCCGCGTTCCCAGAGCTGCCTCAGAAGCTGCACTGGGAATCTGTGCTCCACAGCCCCCTTGCTCAGTGAGCCTGCTGGCCACTCACATCTCACAGGGGTCATTTTTTTTTTGCCACTGATGTTTTTAAGGACAGTTAACCAGGGACGGGCACCGCGGTGAGCACCTGTACCCCCAGATGCCGAGGCAGGAGCTTCCTTGAGTCTACCAGTTCAAGGCCAGCTCAGGCGATACCCTCGACCCATTGTGCTTCAGATTTGAAGCTTTACATGTGGCTGGTGAGAGATTGGTAGCCAGGGGGACTCAGTCTGAGCGGGACACTGATTCCCGGCTCCATCGGCACCTGCATGTAGGATTGGACCGTGGTGTGGGATCTTCCATTAGTGGAAAATCTCACCTTTAATTTACACAGTAGCTGTAGAAGCTTTCGCTGTGGATTAAAACCAAGCAGAGAACATTGCTTTTTACATCTGTCTGCAGTTCGGCTTTTGGCTCTGTGATAGTGAAGAGAGGTTGTTGGTGGCATCTGAGAGGCACCATACGCAGGCTCTGCAGTCCCTCAGCGTCCAGCCATTCTGACCCCAGGGACCCCAGTTATCTCAGGAGCAGTCCTAGGGAACCGGCAGCCTAGGATCACCCTTCCATGGTGCGTGTGAGCAAAGGGAGGGCTCAGAGCATCCGAAGGGCTGCCTGTCCAGGACAGAGTGGCAGAGCTGGGTATCCTCCCCCCAACTCCCCCCCCCCGTGCAGCGGCTGGATGCGCAGAACATCATTTACGTGCGCGGCTGCACCAACGCCGTGCTCATCTGGTTCATGGACAACTACACCATCATGGCGGGTCTCCTGCTGGGCATCCTGCTCCCCCAGGTGAGCAGGCGGGGGGGTGCGGCTGGGGGGGCATAGGGGAGGCAGCCCTGGTGCCCCCAGGCTCTCACCACCCCGCTCCCCAGTTCCTGGGCGTGTTGCTGACCCTCCTGTACATCACCCGCGTGGAGGACATCATCTCGGAGTACTCGGTCACGGACGGGCTCCTGGGACCCGGCGCCAAGTCCAGTGTGGACGCAGCGGGCACGGGGTGCTGCATGTGCTATCCCAGTTAGGGCTGGCGCAGCAGACCAGCAAGATGCGCGGTCACGCACCTCCCAGTCACTGCAGCCGGACAGGACCACGCTGCAGCTTCTCCGCCCACGGGTGGTACCAACCAAAGCCGGGACCGCGTGGGTGCCTGTGCGGGGCCACCCACCCAGAGCACCTGTGGGACCTGGGGAGGAAGGGGGGTCCCTGCCCCAGGCCTGGGCCCTCCGCACTTTGGCTGGCGGCCACTCTCCCCATTTGGGGGCAGTGATTCATGCGCGAGGGGAGAAGAAAGCGATTGTCCCACGGGATAGGAAGGGCTGGGTGCAGCCCGGGTGCCCCAACCCCAGATGCCAGGCTGAGCCACATCTCAGCCTTTCGGTGCCTTGAGCCCTTCAAAAGGCTCCTTTGTTGGCCTTTTTTTTTTTTTTTTTTTTGTATATGGTTTTTTGTAACATTTGTTTTAGACACCATAATTTCTGACTATTCAAAACCAGACGATCCCTTCTCTCCACTCCTGCCCCTCCATGTCTGTTCATTAATCGAACAATAAAAACATGACTCTTTCTGGTCTTTCATTTGTGCTGTGGACTTAGAAGCTCTTTGTTGGTATGAAGGCTGAAGGAGGATCACCCTGGGTGAGAACCACCCTGGCTGCGAAGGTTGGTACAGTTTGGGAGACGCAGGCTGGGGAGCACCTCAGAGTCAGAGGCAGGGATGATGTCACCAACAGGAGCCCCCTGGGGTTTGGGGCACACGGGGAAGCAGTTGAGCCAAAGGCTTGGAAGAGCTGGAGTTTAAAAACCAGCGCTACAGCTGGGATCCCTGGAATGCACCCAGGGGCAGGCTCCAAGCAAAGCTGGTGCTGGCCGCCCCCTGCTGGACATGAAGGACATGTAGGGATCCGTCCATCCTACCTCCCCGTGGGCTTAGGTTCTAGATTTTTCTGAGGGTCTTGGTAGCCAGGGCAATAGATATAAAATAAGAATCTTAAGCCTCATACTTGCCCTGGGGATGGGAACTTGCCCTGGTACCCAGAAACCTGGCTGCTTGGTATTCCCTCTATTTGACTGACGGCCATATTAGGAAAGGCAGGATGGTGTTTTTAAGGCCAGACAAAGCCATGGTGGCAAACACAGCTGCGTCAGCTGTGTGCCAAGGCTTTGTCTGAGCACCTCGCATAAGCAGTAACTCCTTTATCTTCACAACTGTTTGTGGTCATCCTTGCTATCTGCATCTTGGTGGAGAAACTGAGGCACGGAGGGGTTAAGTACCTTACCAAGCCTGTGTCTAGTTACACTGCTCCACAGCTCACCCGTGCGCCCACACTACTGGGCAAGCAGAAACCAGACATGGAGACATCGCTGGGCCTTTGCCATGCCGTGCCGTAGGAGCCTAGCCCAGGCCGTCTGCATCCTATGCGGAGTGCTTTTGTTTTGAATACTCTTATTATTTGTGGGAGAGAGGAAGGGATGAAAGGGAGACAAACAGAGAGATGACAGAGAGAAAAAGCGCACGCATTCCACCAATATACGCAGAGATCAGAAGACGACTTTCTGGAACTTGCTCCTTCTTCCACGTGGGCATCCGGGGGTTAAACTCAAGTCTTCCAGGTTCGTGTGCAGGTGGGTCCCTTTATCCACCGAGCCATCTTTCTGCCCAAGAGGGCAGCTCTTGCAATAGTTTTGGTTTTGACAGGGTAATATTGACCTTACGGAATTAATTGGCGAGTTTCCCCTTCTCAGTGTTTTGAAAGAATTCATGTAGAATTAGAATTCTGTCTAACTTTTAAGGTTGATAGAACTCAGTGAAGCTAGCTGGATCTGCAGTTTTCTTTGAAGTAAGATTTTCCCCCCACCTTCATCTGGTTCCTTTAGTGCTGTCCTAAAGCTGTTTGAGAGATTTATTCTACTTTAGGGCCTGGTAATTGAGTTCATTGAGGGATCTGTCCATTTCATCTCTGTTTATGGGCGTGATGGTCACAGCATTTCCCCCTTTTCCTGGTCCCTCTCTGCAGTGATTTCGTTTTATCTTTTTTTTAAATTTATTCAATTGTGGGTGTATGTGTGTGTGTGTATGTATGTGTGTGTGTGTGTGTGTGTGTGTGTGTGTGTGTGTGTGTGTATAGAACCAAGGGTGAATTTGGGAATCATTGTAGACTGCTTCTACCTCCTTTTTGCTCTGCCCCGGGATTCACAGGCACCGCCCACCAGGACCAGAAGCACAGGCCGCCTCCACTCCCCCCCCATGTTTGTACTGGTGTTTGTACGTGGGATCTAGGATCCGAACTCAGGACCCTCTGCTTGCACGGCAGAGGCTTAACCCCTGAGCTATCTCTCCAGCCCCGATTTTGTTTTATCTTATTCCTGATATTGGTCATTTGTCTTTTCCCCTCTTTTCCCTAATTGGTCTAGCTGCTTTGCCAATTTTACCGACTCTCTCACAGGAGCAAGTGGGAATTCTCATGAGCATGCCCTGATGTCTAGTGTCGTTTCTTCTCCCCTTGTCTTCCCGAAGTGTCCGCAGTTGGTCCGCCAACCTCTCTCTCTTGTGGTGCACCAGAAAAGATCAGGTTCCCAGTTGGCCTGCTCACATCCACCCACCTGCCCACCTATGGTTTCTTCAGCTATATGTAACGTTCCCAGCTGGCCTGTTCACATCCACCCACCTGCCCACCTATGGTTTCTTCAGCTATATGTAACGTTCCCAGCTGGCCTGTTCACATCCACCCACCTGCCCACCTATGGTTTCTCCAGCTACATGTAAAAGCCCCCCAAGGCAGAAGGAACAAGAAAAGGGGCACAACAGAAATGGAACAGCACAGCCACTAGGTGGCGCTGTCTGCACACTGGTCTAAGCACAGTGTTCAGTACTTAGCTCTGCAGAATCCAACCCCAGCTACAGCCTCCACCTCTAGCCCAAAGAGCAGACTGCAGGCAAGGTAGCCTTAAAACACCACAGCCACCTAAATGAGTAATTTTCTTTAAATTTATGTGTGCAGACTTGTGCAAGTGTGTGAGTTTAGTTATGCAATATGCATGTAATATGTTTGCAATATGTATGCATGGGTTTGAGTTCATGAGTATGTTGGGGGGCCAGAAATTGACTTTGGGTATCTTCTATTAATCTCCACAACATTTGTGTTTTGTTTTGTTTTTATTTTTTTCACAATTTAAAATTTTTTATTATTTATTCAAGTGTGTGTGTGTGTGTGTGTGTGTGTGTGTGTGTGTGTGTAGAACCAAGGGTGAATTTGGGAATCATCGTGGACTGCTTCTACCTCCTTTTTTTTTTTGCTCTGCCCTGGGATTCATAGGCTCCGCCCACCAGGACCAGAAGCGGAGGCCGCCCCTACTTCCGCCTGGTGTTTGCACGAGGGATCTAGGATCTGAACTCAGGACCCTTTGCTTGCAAGGCAGAGGCTTAACCCCTCAGCCATCTCTCCAGCCCCTTCACAATATTTTTTTTTTTAGAAATTTCTTTTTTTTTTAATTTTTTATTATTATTTATTCAATTGTGCGTGTGTATGTGTGTATGTATGTGTGTGCGTGTATGCGTGTATGTGTGTGTAGAACCACGGACGAACTCGGGAACCACCATGGACCGCTTCCTCCTTGTTTACTGTGCCCCAGGATTCACAGGTTCCGCCCTACCAGGACCAGAAACGCACGCCGCCCCCGCTTCTGCCCGGCGTCTATACGTGGGGTCTAGGATCCGAACTCAGGACCTTCTGCCTGCAAGGCAGAGGCTCAACCCCTGAGCCACCTCTCCAGCCCCACAATATTTTTTGAGATAGGATCTCTCATCAAACCCAAAGGGCACCCCCTGGAACCGTCCTGTCTCCACTCCGCCCCAGTGCTAGAGTTACAGGTTTCTGTTCTGCCTTCAGGTCCTCATGCCTGTTCAGCAAGCATTTACCCACCAAGCCATATCCTCCGCCCCTGTAGTAGATTCTCAGTAAATAATTGTTGAAGTCTGGTACTGTGTCATGTACCTGTAGTCTCAGCACTTGGGAGATGGAGGAGGAAGATCTGGAGTTCAGAACCAACTTCTGCCATTGAGTGAGGTGAGACCCTGTGTAAAAGAAAATAAACCGTCCCGTCCCGGGTGTGCGAGAGCTACACACAAGCTGCTGGTCACGGAGATCCTGAAGGCCCCCCAAACAACATACGCTTTTGCCGTTGCTCTTGGCCGCCCACCAGAACTTGGTGATAAGACCCTAGTGTTGAAGACACACATACTTTGATCACAGGACCTGGAGAAATCAAGCCAGAACTGACTGGAAGTGTCCTCCCTGCTCCTTAGCTTTCGTCTTACTAGAAGGTGCTATGAAGCCGCTGGGCAAAGAAAAGCCATCAACTGTTTGAAAGCTGTTTGAAAAAAGGTGGTCCTGGGGCTGGAGAGGTGGCTCAGGGGTTGAGCCTCTGCCTTGCAGGTGGAAGGTCCTGAGTTCAGATTCTAGACCCCACGTATAGACACCAGGCGGAAGCGGGGGCCGCCTGCGTTTCTGGTCCTGGTAGGTCACAGGTAGCCTGTGAATCCCGGGGCGGAGTAAACAAGAAGGAGGTGAAGGCGTCCATGGTGGTTCCCGAATTCGTCCGTGGTTCTACACACACACACATACATCTACACATCCACACACGCACATACATACACACACACGTGCACACACGCACAATTGAATAAATAATAATAAAAAAGGTGGTCCTATTGGGCGTGAACTGACACAAAAAGCCATGAGAGGAGGAGGGAGATTGGTGGGGGAAGGTTTTCAGTGGGAGATAGAGGTGGCGGCTGAGAGTGGACAGCAGCTGTAGCGAC
>JALPQD010000003.1:20174839-20412339 GCA_023101885.1 Typhlomys cinereus | reverse complement strand
GGACATACACATATGTACACACAGGTACATCACACATGCACGGACATACACATGTGCACACACAGGTACATCACACATGCACGGACATACACATGTGCACACACAGGTACATCACACATGCACGGACATACACATGTGCACACACACGTACATCACACATCCACAGACATAGACATATGCACATACACATATATCACACATGCAGATACACATGCACAGACAAACATGCACATACACGTACATCTCACATACACAGACATACGCATATGAACATATGCATACATCACAAATGTACACACATACACATATGCATATAAACACGTCACACATGCACACACAGATATACACATAGCACATACACGTATATCACACATGCACACAGATGCAGACATACACTCATGCACATATACATACACATGCACACACATACACACGTACAAACATACACGTATACACATATACATATATCACACATTCACAGATATACACATGCACATATATGTATATCACATATGCGCACAGGGACATACACATATGTGCATATGCATATACACATGCACAGACACATGCGCATATACATATATCATGCACACACACACCACAAACACTATACACATAAACATACAAACACATGTATGCATACAGACATACACAGTCATATACACATATATACATATGCATACACACATGTTCATTACATAATGAACATGTAAACACTATATATATACATACATGCATACACACACCACACACATGCATATGCACATATCTACATATTCACACAGACATACCACACAATACATGCACATACATACATAGCACATACACATGCATGCACACATACACCCTCATATGCATGACATACACATATCACACAAACACACAAACACACAGATACATACACATGCACACACTAACCCTGTGAAGACCCCACTTCATGACCTCATCAAATTCCAGCTGCCTCCGTGATGGTTGATTTGCATCCACTTGACAGGATCTAGAATCACCTCAGAGACAAGCCTCTGGGCCTATTGGGATGGGGTTTCTAGAGTGCTTACCTAAAGTGGGGGACCCACTCTAAATGGGGGTGGTGCCATCCTTGCCCTGGAGAGTGAGCTCAACAAAAAGAAGACAGTGATCTGTGCCCAGCATTCCTCACTCTCTGCTTCCTGACTGTGGACACGATGGGGCCACATGACACATGCTCCTGCCGCCAGGCTTCCCTTCCATGACGGACCGCACCGTCGATAAACCCTTTCTCGCTAAATTGTTTCTATCAGGTATTCTCCACAGCAAGAGAGCTATAGCATACAAACCTGTGGGACACACGTGCATTCAACTCCCAACATGAAGGATCTGAAAGATACTCGGGAGGAAGTTTGGAGGGCGTGAGGGTGACAGAGTGGGCTAAAGGCAGAGGTGAGATGTGAGGACCCCGACTTCCTGGGCCTGGCTTTTCCGGTGGTGCCTTTGATGTGCCAGCGGCTGGCAGGGCCGGTTGGAGGGTGCTGAGGGGTTTCGGGCAAGAGGTCTTGGGTAAGCCACACTCCTTCCTGGCTGTGGTGACCTTGTCCTTGCTTTTTCTTTGCCTTTGGCAAGTAACTAAACCTAAGTCACAGGAGGAAGACTGGCCGCATAAGATGTGTCAGCCTGGCCCAGAGTAGACACTCATGATGCTAGTCATGGAGATACCATGATGAAGGTGATGATGAAGATGATGATGAAGATGATGATGATGAAGATGGTGATCATGATGAAGATGATGATGAAGATGGTGATCATGATGAAGATGATGATGAAGATGATCATGATAAAGATGAAGATGATGATGAAGAAGATGAAGATGATGAAGAAGATGAAGATGATGACACAATAGAGACGCTGCACTAGCTGAGGTAAGAATTATGCTTCTGGAGAACATGGCCAGCCGGAGACCACTTTTCTCCCTTCTGGTTCCTTCCTGGTTTTGGAAAGTTGCATGCAGGTGTGTGGATGCCACAGCCCCTGTCCATGCTCTCCCCACAGCCTTCTCAGAGAGTCGTAGCAGTTAGTTTTAAATATCAACTTGACAATTGAGAGCTGAGCCTTTGGGCACAGCCATGAAGAATTTTCAGTTAAGGCAAATGAGTAGGGGATCATCTAACTGATACGAGAAGACTCAGCACATAGTGGTGGGACTATTCCTGGTACGGGCAGAAACGATGGAGAGAGAAATGGTTGGCTGTTGACAGATTGGCAAGCAAGAAAGCATGCCCTTCTGTCACGTCTTCCCTCGGATATGACACAGCCCATTCTCTCAGTTTCTGTATCACTTTTCTCAAAGTGGACTATGATCTGAAACTGTAAGATGGAACAGAAAAAATCCCTTGTTTTGGGGCTGGAGCGATGGCTCAAGGGTTAAGACTCTGCCTTGCATGCAGAAGGACTTGAGTTCCAATCCCAGCTTCCACATAAAAACTCCAGGAGGAAATGGTGACATCCTGCACTTCCGGTCTTGGCGGAAATCCCAGAGTGAAGCAAAGAAGGAAGTAGAAGCAATCCAGGATGATTCCTGAAGTCACCCTTAGCCCCCCACAGGGATACATGTGCCCTCTGATACACACACACAGTTTTTTCTTAATCCCTTGTTCCTCTAAATTGTTTTAGTATTTATTACAACGAAGGGAAGATACCATAGTAACTCCTAGAAGGAGAGTTCAGAAAGAAAGAGAAGGTGGGGTCTTGGCGCCTGGTGCCACATTCTAACCTTTTCCAAGACTCCTACTTTTATCCTACCACACACACCCCACTCCCCCATCCACTTCCAACACGCCCACCCCCTTGCCTCTGCCACGCCCAGACCCGAGCAGCTGGAACCCGGTGGTCTAGATAGATTCCCGCCCCCAAGAGCTCACCTGCGGGCGGCCCGCAGGTGGCGTCCATGTGTTCTGAACTCGGCAAGCAGCACCTGAGGTTGGGGCACCGGGAGGACTGGTGGCACCTCTAAGTTCCCGGCGGGATGACTGGGGGGTGCGGAGACCCAGGGGGCTTGGGCAGTTGGTTGAATTACACACTGGAGCGACCAGAGCACCAGCCGCCCCGGAGCCCAGGAGCCGAGACCCACCGCCTACTACTCACAGACACCAGCTCCTCAGAGCGAGCGTCCCGGCAGCCAGGCTAATAGAGGAAAAGGTCCGCAGGGAGGGATGAGGGGTACCTCAATGGAAAGACATACATTGGGGTGAAGGGAGGGAAAGGACCCACGGAAGAGAAGCCTGCGGCTGGGGCGGGATTCATGGGTCAGAGCCCACGTGGCATCTTGGAGAAAGTGGCTTCGGATACAGAAGTTGGGGTCCAGCCTCTTGCTCACAGCCCTGCTGGTGACCCAGACGGCTCTCCATCTTCTTCCAGAAACTTCTCTCTTGTGAGGCGCGTTCCCCGCTGCTCTGGGAGGCTGACCGGCACCTGAGGGCTGCTGGTTCTTCAGCTGTCTGAGGTTCAGGCCTGGGGATGGGGGAAGTGTCCTCAGTTTGCAGACATGCCTTGGTGGCCTCATTCTTCAACGACCAAAGGGCAGAGGCGGAGGTACCGAGACATCGTCCCTCCTGACCTAAACCATAAAAAAAAATCACATTTGCTTCTCCAGCCAAATTGCTTTTCAAACAATTAAGATCTCAAGTTCTGGAAGCTGACAGGGCTGGACCTGGAATTTTTCTCAGCCACAGTTCAGCTGTGCCATGTTCAGCGGTCACCCCCCACCCCACCTCACGTGATCAGCGGTCACCCCCCACCCCACCTCACGTGATCAGCGGTCACCCCCTACCCCCACCTCACGTGATCAGCGGTCACCCCCCACCCCACCTCACGTGATCAGCGGTCACCCCCCACCCCACCTCACGTGAACCGCAGATGGCGGCAAGGCTGGGGGAATCGCCGCGAGTCTTTCACGCTTAGGGAGCTATGTGGCTACCTTCTGTCCCATGTCCCACACCCCATGTTCTGCTTTTCCCACAAGGTTATGGTCTAGAACCTAGACTGTCCGGTGTCATTTTCCTGTCACCTCCCTAGGTGGGAGCCCTGAAGATCAGGGAAGTTTAGCCTGGATTGCTTCTGGTGGCCTCTGATCTGGTAGGTGTCTTTCATTTTTGCACGTGCACATACACGTTTTGTGCAGTGTGTGTGTGTGTGTGTGTGTGTGTGTGTGTGTGTGCGCGCGCGCGCCTGTAGAGGCCCAAGAGTAACATCAGGAATCGTTCTGGATTGTTCTACCTCCTTATTGTTTTGCTCGGGGCTTCCCAGACGCCGCCTTCCAAAACCAGAATTGTGGGTGACTGCTGTATGCACCCGACATTTTCACATGGGATCTGAGGGTCCAAACTCAAGTCCTTTTGCTAGTGAAGCAAAGGCTTGAACCCCCGAGCCCCCAATCCAGCCTCTCGTGTTTCCTCTGAATCCAGTGGAGCCGATTGTGCAGGTGAACTATCTACCTGACCAGCGTCTGACGCTGGTGGTCTCGCACCTGCTGTTCAGGTGACCCTGAATTTCCCCTGCAAGGTAGCAAGTTCCCTCCCTTTCCGTCTGGTCCTGGCCCTCCGTGGCTGCCTTTGGCAGAGAGAAGCACTTAAATTCTTCTAGTGCCCAGAGGGGCTTCTAGACAACTCAGAGTCCAGCCACCCGAGCCCAGCCCCGTCAGAGCTGCTTCCAGGCTGGACACGTTCACGGGCCAAGGGGAAGAGGACATTGCCAGCCAAGACAGGCGGCGGCTGCCCACCGGACGCTGGGACGCCTGAACAGCCTCCCAGCTTTGGGCCTTGCCAGCTGATGGAGGCTTAGTCCCTCCCTGGCAGTGACCTGGAATAGATGACATTTTCATTGCAGGCTAACAAGGGGAGAAATCCAATTACCTCACAAAGGGGCTGTGAAAGGGCCTGGCAGGAAGAGCCCAGGGGAGAAGGGAAGAAGATGGGAACTACGTGTGTGTGTGTGTGTGTGTGTGTGTGTGTGTGTGTGTGTGTGTAGGAACAATACCCCTAAGGAACTTTGGGACCTGCGCGCAGGAAGAGGTTGGAAGATGGATCGTGGTCCACAGTATCTGGCTGAGCCCCCGGGGTCTCTCCCTGCACAGGCGCCTGAGCTCCGGGTCCCAAGGGCTCTTCCGGCAGAGGCAACTCAGGGTCCTCGGTGCACTGGCACCCGGGCAGATCAAGTGAGGCTCCAGCAACGGGGACCACCCCAGCTCTGTCACCACGCCATGGCTCCACCAGTCCCCACTTCTGGGCTTTGCCACATCCACTTAAGCCATGAGTACCTTTTAATTGCACTTACTTAAAGACTATTATTTAAGTTTGGTATATGAAAAATTTATATCCTAACTGCAACCAGAAAAAAAGAAAGGTGACTTTGATAGAGGAATAAAATTCAAATTACCCAATACCATGGCACTTTGGCAGGGGTTGGGTGGCCAAGGGCTTTGCGTGCAATCCCTGCTTCTGTGGGGTCCCGGAGTAGTTGGCAAGCTTTTGCCATCCTGGTGTCCCCTGGGAAGAAGACCAAATAGAGAACACTTCTCTCCCCAGGGGTCTGAGCCTGAACTTTTCCTTCCCCCCACCCCCCAGGGCTGAGGTGTCTGACCTTCAAGGCCCAATGGGCCTTAACTTTGGTTGCTAGATGTTAAGCCAAGTGAGATGCGCGTTATTAGGTAGACCTACTCTGTGCTGTATAGGACCGTCACTGAAACTTCCTCCCACAGGGAATGGGGTCTGCGGGAGGCAGCCGATGGTGGCAGCATCAAAACACAGACAAGCCTCTCACCCTCCCTCCTCTTCAGGAGGAAGGCCCCGACCCCCTCTGGGGGAAATTAGCATTGGCTTCCTCTGGCCCAACCAGAGCAAATCGGCCTTGAAAAGCTGTGGGCATCCAGGCCTCGCGGCTCGGCCCTTTGTGGTTTCTGGCTCCGCCTCCTCCCCCAGCCAGCTCATCTTGGCTGAAAGGACGTAAGGATCCAGGGGCTTGGAGAGTGGTGTTGTCCTCTCCAAAGGGCACCCATGTGTGCTCAGCACCCAAGGAGGGACAGCACCAGCTTTCACCCCCTGGGACATTCAAGCCAAGAGGGCACGCCCACGGAGGGGGGGCTTGATCTCAGCTCACCAACTCCCTGCACAGCCAGGGATCCCTCTGGGCTTTGGCCCCCACATCTACCCCTCTGGGCTCTCAGAATGGTGGGAGAAAGGAGTCGGGTCCCCAGGAATTCTCAGAGGCTCATCAATCATTCAGCCGCTGGGAGAGGAAGAGGAGCTGTGATGAAGGCAGCGTATACAGGTTCAAGCAGCCCAGAACAGTGAGGAGGTTAAAGATCCCCCCGCAAGTAGAGTGTAGCAGCATTTCCTAACTCCCCTCCTGACACCTTCTCTCCCACTCTACCAGAGAGGGCGGTCCAGGAGGTAGTTGAGACCCTCTAACCTGCTCGAGAATGCCATCAAATAGAGGCTGAGCTCACTGGCACCCCACGGCCAGCCCCTTTCCTCGCCTGTCCTGTCCTTTGGCTCGTGGAGGCCTCTCCTCGGCTGAGACGCAGCTTCCTTGGCTTCCGGGACTTACACACCGCTCCTTCCTTCCTCCCTCAGCATCCTGCGTTCTCCTTTCCATAGGTCCATGGGGGAAAAGGAATCGAGAGAGACTTTACAGCGATGTGTCAAGTCCAGACAGAGAAACTAATACAAGGGAGAGGCTCAAGAAATGAGAGTTTATCAGAGCCGAGGGCCTGGTGGCCAAGGGAGCCGGTTTAGCCTTGAGGTGGGAGAGCTTTAGAACAGGAGAGAGAGCTTGAGGTGGGTGAGAAGAAAAACACCATGGACAGAATGAGTGCATGTGTGCACGTGTGTGCGTGTGCATGCGTGTGCGTGTGCACGCTATAGAGACACCCCCCCCCCGCAGCCACTGACAGGCTAAAGGGCATTTAGAGGGTGGGGAAGGGGAAGAGGGAGGTCAAAGGTAATTGAAATCCATTAAGGTGGGGAGATCGTGGTCTAGGGAGACAAGTTGGAAATGTTCCGCGCGGTGGCGGCGGCTTTGTACAAATGACCTGGCTGTGGCTGACACATCCCAGCCACCCGGGGGGCCTCTGCTGTCAGGCTGCTGACGTGCAGGGTTCCGTGTCGTGGGGGCTGCAGGCTCCCCGTGGAGAGAGCAGAGCGCGTCACTCGGCAGTGTTGACCTCGCCCACAAGCCGCCCGGGTGCAGGCTTTGGCTTTCCCGCGCATGCCCGGCCTGTGTCTTGCTTTGTTTTCACTTTTTAGTGATGCCGGGGAGGCAAACCCAGACCCTAGGCGAGCCGGCTGGCAGCGTCAGCACCGAGCCACAGCCTCCTCTTTGTGGGGGGCTTGCTTGCGTGTTTGAGACAGAGGCTCACCGAGGAACCCAGGCTGACCTCTAACTTGAGGGTCTCCCCTCTCGGTCTCCCTTTTTCTTCTCCCCCAGCAGCAGAGCACCAAGGAAGGTGCCTATAGACCTGAGGCAAGAGAAAGCCTAGAACCCCCAAGAGATATCTTGGCCCAAGGGTAGCCTCTGGGGGCTTGAGCCACCCAGAGCAGCTACCTGACGTGTCCCTGCTTTGTCCTGCTCCGGGGACCACCGCTATCAGAGAAGTTGAGTTCCCCTTTTTAAATTTTTTTTTTATTATTTATTCAACTGTGTGCATGTGCGTGTGTATGTGCGCATGCGTGTGTGTGTGTGTGTGTGTGTGTGTGTGTGTGTGTGTGTGTGTGTAGAACCACGGATGAATTCGGGACCACCATGGACGCCTCCACCTCCTTCTCGTTTACTCTGCCCGGGGATTCACAGGCTCCGCCCTCCCAGAACCAGAAGCGCAGGCCCCCCCCCCCGCTTCCGCCTGGTGTCTATACGTGGGATCTGGGATCCGAACTCAGGACCTTCCGCCCACAAGGCGGAGGCTTAACCCCTGAGCCACCTCTCCAGCCCCCGCTTTGGGTTCATAATCTCATTTATAAATGAATTTAAAAACAGATTCCAAAGGAAGCTGGAGAGCCATTTTGTTAGCGTTGCCAAGGAAAACGTCAGGCGCGCTGTAAGTCCCGGCAGCTGCTGGTGGCGGGAGCGACAAGGGAAGAGAGACAGCCATGCGTTGGGGCCAGAGGCTGACTCCCCCGTGCACGCCAAGGCCAGAGGCTGGGCGTCTTCTTGACTGATGCACCTAGTTTTCTTTTGAGTCAGGGCCTCACTGAACAACTGGGGCTCGTTGGCTTGCCAGTGCCTGGCCAGTGAGCTTCAGGGAGACCTTTCTCCGTACTGGGGTCACAGGTTTATTTTTTCTGATGTGGGTGTTGGAGGGCCACACTCAGGTCCTCGTGCTGGCACTTTACCCACTTAACATCTTCCCGGCCTTCCCTTTGGTCGTGCCGACACTACCATACAGTATAGCCAGAGCTAGTCTTGAACCCCTCTTTCTCTTGCCTCTGCCTCCCAAATGCGGGGAGTCACAGGTAGGGGCTGCTGTCTCCAGCTTGAACTTACTTACCTTCCAATTGCTGGTTAACACTGAGTAGATTTTTACCTACAAATCTTAATTTTTGATTTTTCTTTGATAACCCTAAACCCCAGGAAGATGGGAATAGGAAGATCAAGAGATTGAAACCAACTTCAGCTTCATAGTGAATGTGAGGCCAGCCTGGGCTACATGAGAGTCTATCACTCACACACACACACACACACACACACACATAAACACATACATACATACACACACATATACACACATACGCACAAACATATACGCACACACATATATATACACATACATACATACATTCACACATACACACGTACACACACACACACACACACACACACACACACACACACACACAAAATCCAAACTAGGGAGAAGAGAGAGGGACAGAAAGACAGAGAGAGACAGACAGAAAGAGAGACAGATTTAAAAGGAAGGAAAAGGAAGGGAAGAAACGACAGAGAGAAAGAAGGACAAGAAAGAGGGGTGGGGAGATGGTTCAGAGATTAAAACCCCTGACTCACAAGCAAAAGGACCTGAGTTCAGATCCCCAGATCACACATAAAAATGCTGGACAGAAATGGTGGTGGCCCACAATTCTGTCCCTCCTGTGCGCACATGCACCAAAAAAAAAAAAAAAAAAAAAAAAAAAAAAAGGAAAAGAAAGGAAGAAAAGAAGGCAGGAGGAAAGGAAAGAAAAAGGGGGAAAGAAAGAAGATTCTGTTTAAATTGCTGCTGGAAACAGAAAGCAGGACTCCAGCGGTGCAAGACCCCAGCTGTGGTCCCTGCCACTGTCCCCGCAGCCGCTTTCGTCATGCGTGTCCCCTGCGCCGCTCTCCCTGCAGCCCTTCCCCCATGGCGCTTGCGCGGACAGCGAGGTGACTGCAGCAAGAACCGAGCTTGGCTTCCCAGGTGCTGCCATTTCAGCTACGTCCTCTGGCGAGTCAGTCCCTGCTCTCACGGGATGCAAGAGACAGCGACAGTGTTTCTGAGTTTGCACCAAAGGGAACAGAGGTGGGAGGACAGACTTTGGGGGAAGTGACCCAGGACTTTGTGGGCCTAGAGGCTCCCTAGTGTTCCTAGGGCAGGAAGTCTCCTGCCCCCCCATCCTCTTATACCCCACTAGAAGCTGAGGCGACAGCTGAGCTACAGCCCCTCCCACACACACCCCCAGCTTTACAGATTTCTCCCACCCCCACCCTGTGGCTCAATCATTGCCAGATGCACAAGGTCAGGTACCATCTGGCTGCCCCCACGCAGAGAGGCCAGTGGAGGGTACAGAGACCAGGGCCCGGAGGAGGACAGGGAGGCCCCTGCCTTCCATCCCCACAACACAGGTCCCGTCCTCCCAAGCCTGGGGCACCCCAGCTGTGCCCCTGAGGCTCTGAGCCTAGGATGCTGAGCAAGCACCCTCAGTCCTGGTGACGACCTGGCTGGGGAGACGGGTCCAGGGCTTTGGGGTCTGACCGACCTGAATCGGCCCGTCCACCGCAGCGTCAAGCCAAGCAAATCGCCCAAGGCCCAGGGCCTCTGGTTTTCACCCAAGTGGACAAAATACAGCTGTAAGATCACAGAGGTGTCACAAAGACACCAACGCAGAGGAGCACGGAGTGGCTGCTCTGGGGTTACCCTTCCTTCAGTTGTGGGGTTCCCCGAAGAGAAGATGCTGAACAGGCAGGAAAGGACCCTGTGGCTGGACAAGTCCTCGGGCTACAGTGAGGGAGCCACTGGAGAACAAACACGAGAGGGGGAGGGTCCCGGACTTCCATGACTCAGACGGAGCCTCCCAATCTTGGGGGACCTTCAGGAGCTCCAGGGGATCTTAAGTGTGACGCCAAACTCCGGGTCTCAGTGCCTAAGAGGCAGGCGGGCTCGTCTAGAATAAGAGCAAAGAGTTACAGTATGCTTCCGAGGTTTTTTTTTTAAGAATTTAAAAAAATTTTTTTATTATTATTTCTTATTTACTCGTGTGTGTGTGTGTGTGGTGTGTATCTGTGTGTGTGTGTGTGTGTGTGTGTGTAGAACCACGGACGAATTTGGGAACCACCATGGACTGCCTCCTCCTCCTCCTTGTTTACTCTGCCCCGGGATTCACAGGCTCCGCCCACCAGGTCCAGAAACGCAGGCCGTCTCCGCTTCTGCCCGGCATCTATATGTGGGGTCTAGGATCCGAACTCAGGACCTTCCGCCTGCAAGGCAGAGGCTTAACCCCTGAGCCACCTCTCCAGCCCCGCTTCTGAGTTTTTAAACTAAGATATTTTATTGTTTGTTTAGAGAGAAGGGGGCATGCGGTGGCATGGGTGGGGGTCAGAGGACAGGTGTTGGAGGTCGGTTCTCTTCTTCTACCACGTGGACTTCCAGGGATCAACTCAGGCTGCCGGGTTTAAGAGCAAGTACCATATCTGCTAAGCTATCTCACCCGTCCACGGGTTTTGTTGTTATTTTTATTTGTTTATGAGACAGCGAGAGACAGAGACAGAGAGACAGCAGCAGGCATGTGTGTGTGCCCAGGGCTACATGGCAGTCAGAGAACAACTTCCTGAAGTTAGTTCCCCTCCTCTACCGTGCCCCAGAGATGGTCAATTTACCCCCAGACGTCTTTACTGCTGAGCCGTCTCCCTCCCTCGCTCACACTTTAGCTCTTGCACAGTAATTACAGAGTAACTTCTACTTTTTGACAGCTAATTCCTCAGACTGATCATTTCTAGAGGTCGACCCTGCATGATCCCTCAGCCCCCACAGCCAAGGGAGAAGGGGAAGAGAGAGCGAGAGAGCGAGAGAGAGAGAGAGAGAGAGAGAGAGAGAGCGAGAGAGAACAGATGGTGAAACCTAGGAATGACACGGGACAGGTGTGTCTCGAGGTCACAAAGCTCATGAGTGGTATTCTCAGGGCAGGTGTGACCAAGGGACAAAGTTGGGGGGTCTGCATAGTGAGGGTCATTTTCCTTTCCCCCCAGACATACAGCTCTTCCTTCCCCAGCACCCAGCAGAGCCTCATCCCTGCTCCCTGGCGAGGCTAAGAGAAATAGCTGGGGTTTGGTGAGTCCCAGGCTAGCCTAGGCTACACAGACCCACCCTGTCTCAAAACTAAAACAAACTCCTTTTTTTTTATAGCGAGTCACTTGAGACATTGAAGGAGCGAGAAAGACATTCGTTTTAAAGCTGGGGCCACAGGTTGGCTCCTGGGGCTTCTCTGCAGGCTCCTTAAGGGAAACCGGGCGAGGCCAGCGGAGGCCAGGGTAGATCAGGAAAAGATGCTCAGCAGGGGCGGCATCGGCCCCTCCAGCCAGCTCCAGCCGCCTCTGCCGAGCCCAGACCCCTCCGGTCTCAGGCCGGGTTCTTGGCCTAGGTCAGGCACTCGGTCTCCAGGAGAGACTTTGTCAGGCCAGGTGACTGTCCCCCCATGCACCTGCTCCATTAATCTTTCCTGTCCCAACCGGGCTGACAGAGCCCCTTCTGTCTGTTGACCTAGGAGGGGGTGCGAAGGCCCAGGAAGGGGGTGCTGCTCAGTACCTGCTGTTGCTCAGCAGCTAGAGCCGGAGCCCTCGCAGGGGCCGAGTGTCAGTGCTGATGAATGGAGACGTGTGGGCGGGCGGTGGGCAGCTGTCTCCCGCTGGTAGCTCCTGACTCCTCTGGGCTTGTTTTGCTTTTGGATTAAGGCAGAGTTTGTTAAAAGAGAGAAAGAACAAACTCAAGGATGAGAACACAAGGGGCAAGAGAGCCCTGGAGAACTCATGGACTCCAGGCATGGAATCCACGAGTAAGGAGTTGGAAAAAGAACTCACGGACTCCAAACATGGAGTCCCACGAGGGCAAGGGACTGCCGGGTCAGGATTAGTTAGAGGCCTAAGCAGATCTAGGGAAAGATGGGTTTTTTCCCTCATTGGTTAGCTCCAGTTTCTGCAAACCTGATTGGAGCTTTTGGTCCTCTACATCTCATTGGTCTGTTAGTATTGGGGCCCAACCTCATGGTGGGGCTTGTCTACAGTGGAGACTCGTCTCCATATCCTTTCATGAGCAGAGGGTTGGGGGAAGCTGGTGACTTTAGGATGTGCTCCTTCGGGGTAACCCCAGCATTGGGGGATGACCTTCCAAGACCTTCAGAGGCCAATTTCTGTTTTCTTGCAGCATCAGCCCCTAGGCAGGACGGCCTGCGAAAGGGGCATCACAAAACCATATGAAGACCCTGCCTCACCAAACATGTGGAGCGTTATACCTTCCTCTTTTAACCTCCCCTCAACCCAAGAGACAGGCAAACTAGACAGTCATTCCTTAGGATGGATCAGATCCGTTCCAAGACTCCTCAGAGATGCCGAATCTGAGGGCATTTAAGTCCCCAATGCAGAACGATGTATCTCCATATCGTGTATGCACAGCTTCCCATGCACCCCAAATTCTCAGAGTTCTAGAAAGTGCACAAAAGTTCACCCACCATGTTAAATAAGTGGTTGTTAAATAGTTGTCATATCATGCTGTCCAGGGGAAAATGATCTCCCAAAGTCTGTTCTCTTTTTGTCTGTCTCTGTCTCTGTCTTTTCTTTTCTTTCAAGTAAATAGAATGTAGTGTGTGTGTGTGTGTGTGTGTGTGTGTGTGTGTGTGTGTGTGTGAGACTATGTGTCCATGTGTGTCTGTGTGTCTATGTGTAGAAGAGGGTACTATGTGTGCCCATGGAGGCCCAGGGTGCCCTTGGGAATCAACCTTAGATTGATCTAACTCCTTATTGCCTTCACTCAGGGATTTCCCAGACTCCCCCTCCAGGACTGGGAGCGTAGGCCTCTACCAATATCCATCTAGCATTTTGACGTGGGATCTGGGATCTGAACTCAGGTCCTTTTGCTTGCGAGGCAAAGGCTTTAACCCCTGAGCCATCTCTCCAGTCCAAATAAATAGAATACTTTTTAAAAAGGCAGTGAGCCACAGTCTGCTCTGACATCTGTATTTCTGAGGGCCGAGGCTCTGCGCCTTCCCATTAGCTGAGCCCTTTGCTCGCTCATCCTCTGGTATCATCCCGTTTGTGTTCAGACCCCAAGCTTCGTGATGTTCTCAGGAAGACCCTCACGTTCCCCTCACATTCCACATATTCTTCTGGTGGTGACCGTGAGCAGTGATCAGATCCCAGGGCCAGTCACTGGCTGGGACGGCAGAGACAGGGCTCAGTCCCCTCGGCAGACTGGGCCACGTGACAGATGGACGGGTCATCTCAAGAGATCTGGAGGGCATTGAGTGGGACCGGAAGTTCGTTTGCTGTGACTCCTAGTCGTCTACACAGGTGGGTGTGGGGGGCATCTGCTGCTTGCCACGCACCTGATAACTCACACAGAGTTTTAAAAACTGAAGCAACTGCCTATTCATGGATTAAAACCTCTGAAAGATACTTCTCTCTAGCACACACAGTCAGTCATGCTACAAGCTTGTATCCCAACCTGGGAAGGCCGTGATGGCAGGGGCTGGATCCCTGGGCTCACAGCCAGCTGGCCTAGCCTAATTGGTGAATGCCAGGTCAAGAGCTGCAAGGTGGGCACTTTGGGAGATAGCCCAGCAGGTGACTGCTCCCAAACCTGGCTGCCTGACTTTGATCCCCAGAAACCCATATGGTGGAAGAAGAGAACTAATTTCTGACCTCCACCTGAGCAATATGGCATATATATATATATATATATATATATATATATATATATATATATATGGATGTGCATCCCACCTTTCAAATAAATGAATTTAAAAAACAAACAGGGTGGATGGCTGCTGAGAAATGACATCAGAGGCTGACCTCTGGTCTCCATACGCACACGCATGTATACATGCATATACATGTATACGTGCTCTTGTAGCCCTGCCCCATGAAAAGTGAGGGTTTAAATATGAAATGTCTTCTACAAGTATATCAATATATGTATATACACATATACATTCACACAAAGATACACACATGCACTCATACACATACTTCATACATAAACTCATGCACACATACACATGCGCACACACTCATACATACACACACTTATGCGCACGCACACACTTATGCATATACATACACTCATGTGTGCGCTCGTGACACACACACACTCATATACACATACGTATACCAGCAGCAGCAGCACCAGGGAAACTGAGGCAGAAGAATGAAAAGTTCAATATCAAACTTCACTATATAGTGAGATCTTATTTATAAAAAAAAAAGTTCAAACTAGGGCTGGAGAGATGGCTCAGGGTTAAGACTTTGCTTTGCAACCAAAAGGTCCTGAGTTCAGATCCCAAGTCCCACGTAAAAACACCAGATGGAAACCCCAGTGACCTGCACTTCTGGCCCTGATGGGCAGAGCCTGGAAAATTCCAGAGTGAATCAAGGAGGTAGAAGTAATCCAGGATGATTCCCAAAGTCACCCTTGGTCCTACACTCTCTCTCTCTCTCTCTCTCTCTCTCTCTCTCTCTCTCTCTCTCTGAATAAAATTTTTAAAAAGTTCAAACCAAGAGCAGCTCTGTCTCCACTGAGCCTGGCATTAAGTGTCAAGGGCCACATGGGTCACGAGGCCACGGTCCTGCCTTCAAGCTATGACTGCAGTGTCTCGGGAAGGGGTGGATTCTGCCAAGACGCCTCCTGGCCCCTACTCTGTCCTTAGTGTGGTGACTGTGAGTCAGTCTCTTCCCCTTCCGACCTTCCCTTTCCCTACCTTGAAGTCAGAAGTCCCCAAGGCCATTTCCAGCCGGGCCCCAAGGTGTCCTGCTTGCTGGGAGTCTTGATTGATTCCTCTTTAGCCGCTGCTGGCTTTTGGCTATCCAAAATAAATAAATAAATAAATAATAAATAAATAAATAAATCAAAAACCAAAAACAGGGAGAGAGAAGAGGCAGTGTGGGGGCGGGGAACACTAGCTAAGAATTCCCAGACGGGGCTGCTGCTTTTTGTGTGAGCCGAGAGGGACCAGGGAAGCTCTGGGCGAGGGGCCGGCAGGACAGGGATGCAGCCAGGAGGGGGAGAGGAGGGTGTGCGGAAGACTGAAATAAAGGCCAGGCTAACAAAGGAACGTGAAAAGTGACTGACAGGTTTGAGGCTGCAGGCCCGGGGCTGGCCCAGCCCTCGGGATGAAGAATAGACACAAATGACCTAGATTTTCATGCTTGGTGAACAGTGAATGGAAGAGCATCTTTTAAACCCTATCAGGAACTCTTTGGATTCTCATTAGCTCTGGAAAGGGGCGAAGCAGGGAGGGGGGGGGCACTGCTGGTCCCCCCTCCCCCATGGAAAGGTCCTGTTTCTCTATTGCCGCTGACAACTGGGATGCTTCAAGACCCTCTTCTTGCCAAGTTGGGCCCGCTGGGGCCCCCTCCAAGGTTTCGGTAAATTATTTGTCATTTTGGAGATCCTTGAAATTCAATGGCAGGCTCCCCTTTCTCTCAGTGGACCCCACAGTGAAGCTAGGAGGAGGAAGGAGGGAGAGGAGGGTCTCCAGGTTTCTGGCTCCTTGTGTGGTATCTAGATTTGGCCGGAACAGGAGGCTTGCCATGCTAGCGTTGGCAAAGTCGTCAGCGTACTCTAGGGTGGGATTCAGTGGGGACAAGAGAGGAGTCGTCATAGAGTTGTTCATTATGTGTGAAAGGGGCTTGTGGCTGTGTCTGGGGGGATATCCCATGCGTGTGGGCTGTGTCTCAGCAAAGCGCTTGTGCGCATGCTGCACACCCGGGGTTCCATCCCCAATACTGCACAAACTAAGCACGTCACACAAGCCTGTAATCCCAGCATACAGGAGACGGAAAGGTCATCCCAGCATACAGGGACAGTTCAAGGTCATCCTGACCCCAGGGTATGTTTGAGAGCAGCATTGGCTACAAGAGACTGTCTTAAAAAAAAAAGTCCTTATTTAAAAATAGATATTAGGGCTGGAGAGATGGCTCAGGGGTTAAGACTCTGTCTCCCAAGCAGAAAGTCCTGAGTTTGGATGCCAGGTCCCACTTTAATAAAACACCAGGCTGAAACACCGGTGCCCTAGTGAGCGGAGCCTGGGAAATCCCAGAGCAAAGCAAGAAGGAGGTAAAAGCAATCTAAGATGATCCCCAAGTCACCCTTGGTCCTCCACAGGAACACACACACACACACACACACACACACACACACACACACACACGAAAAATAAATAAAAATAAAATATTTTAAAAAATAAAAATAAAAACAGATACTAGAAGCTGGTGATAAAGCTCGGCGGATAAGGTACTTGCTTGAAAATCTGGTAAGTGGGGCCGGCAAGGTAGTGCAGATGGTGAGGCGCCTGCTCACAAACCCGACGACAGAGAGCCCACGTGGTAGAAGGAACAGACTGGTTCCCTAGAGCCTTCTATGAGCCGTGGCGTGCGGGCGCATGTGTTCTCTCTTCCTCTCTCTCTCTCCCTCTCTTCCTTGCTCTCTCTCCTCTCTCCTCTCTCCCTCAAATAAAAATTTAAAAGCAGGCATCACTGTATCAGTGGGATAATGGGTGTCCGGGCCGGATGCACAGCTGTGGGGTGAGTGGGTAGACTCAAGGGTGACCACGGCTTGTGGCCACCACGGGAACCAGCCCCTCCTTGCTCTTCCGGCTTGCCGCTCTCAAGCAGGTGATATCTGCTCTCTGTGTTCTTGAGTTTCCTTGAAGGAACCTGCACACTCCTCCCTCCAGAAAAAAAAAATCAAAGCTTGTAAGAAAGAGAAGGAAAGTGCGTTAACATGTTGAGAAAGCCAAGCCCGGGCCCAGCGCTGCCTCCCCCCGGGCAGCCGTAGCTTGCTGGTAAACTGCTCTCTGCCTCTGTTTCTCCTTTGAGGAGCGGGAATATCAGTTTTGCTCATAGACCAATAAGCAGAAAGCAACTGTGCTCAGATATAATAGCACTTAAAATGATGATTGTGATTAAAGAAAAAGTTTGGATGATTCAGAGGGAGTTAAGCTCTTCAGCCAAAACCTTCCAGAGTTCTCCTCTTGGGTGTGGGTAGACTCCTGGCATAAACCAGTACCCTGCAGAGCAGGTGGGCTCCTGAGACCTCCCCTCACCTACAGGAGGAGGACCCTAGGACAAGCCCACCTCCTTACCGTGTTGGAAAGCACATGCCTACTCCAGGAAGACAGCATCTGCTGAGGACCAGTTTTCCTTCCCCTTCTTAGTCAAGCAGGAGCTGCAAGAGGGCAGGTCGTGGTGTCCTGGAGTCTCCTGGAGGGATGGCAGAACACACCTAGAGAGGCCATCTCACTCCCGGGTGTCTGTACCTGTGACATGGTCTCAAATGGGATCAAGGGAAGCGTCCAGAAAGCCTCAGGTGCAAGAAGAGGGGAAAGAGGACCAGATCTTGCGCACTGGAAGGATCGTGGTGCAGAGCTAAGCATGCGCCTCATGCTTAAGGTGAGGGCTTAGGCTAGGGGCCTTCAGAGCCTGGAGCCCCTGAGAAAGCACCATGCAAGTACCACCGTTCCAAGAATCCACACCGGGATCCCTGGACACAGTCAGCAGCTGACCTCCTGTCGGGACAACAGCCCCTGGGGATAGTACAGTGGCCAGAGAATGGAAATCACGGGAGTCCCACGCATCACTGTTCTGCATGCCTGGCACAGTTTCACTTATTCCAGGACCTGCACTCTAAGGGAGAAAACACTGCGACATCCCAGAGCTGAAAGAACTGGCGAGGTACCCTTGGATGAGTCCAGTGCCCTACGCTGAAAGAGGCAGAGCCTGGATTTGAACACCAGGTCCAAGTCTTCACAGTTGATACTGTCAGTTGCTACACTCTAACATGCAACTTACACTGAACCAGAAAAGGACACCGGGGGAGGACTTGCCGTTGAGATGGGGAGGTGCATGGAGCTTGCTTCAAAGTAATCCACGGAGGAAGGCACGTGTGTGGGAACTCTGGCTGGCTCTTGAGCTGACGATTCTTGGTTCTGGGCGATGGATGTGAGGGAATTCGCTGTGCTGTTCTTGTGAGACATTTTCCGTCATAAATTCGGCCGGCACTGGGCTTCCCCCTGACCGCACATGGCTGGGTGGTCTTGAATGTGCTGGTTGAGCTTTCCTCTGCATGTCTTCATTTCTACCCTGGTCTCTGTCCCATTTGTCTCCAGGTCATTGAAGGATCTCAGGGCTGCTCTGTCTATGCCGGCAGTGTACTGAGGTGTAACAACAATTGGATCTTCCAAGACACAGGTCTCCTTACTTCCAAAGGGCAGCTGCAAACCCCTTCTACCCAAAGAGCATGCTTCTGTCTCCTCCACAGGAAGAAAAAAGTCTGGCAGAACCGGGTGTGTTTTATGTGTTGAGTCTGTGTTCAGACTAGGATGCATATACATATATATATATACATATATATATGCATTCACATGTGTGTACATGCATGTTATACATCCATGCATATGTACATGTGATCACATTCATACGTGTGCATGCACATGTGTGCATGGGTGCATTCATGGACATGTGTGCATATAATGTGTGTGAATACACATGCACGCACATATATGCATGTGTGTGCATATGTGTGCATACATGCATGTGTAAGCATTTGTATGCATATGTATGCACGTGTGTGCGTATGTGTGGGCATGTGTATGTGTGTTGTATGCATGTGTATGCATACATGTATGTGTGTATGCATATTTGTGCACACGTGTGTGTGGAGTGTGACTATGAGGTGCATTGCTCACTTCACCTGTGTCTCCTCCTCTCTTCTTCCAAGCCACCACCTGTTCATTCCTTGTTCAAAAGGGGCCTGCCCCCCCTGCAGAAGGGAGGTGCCCAGACCCTGGGGGAGGCAAGCGAGGCTCTGGGCCTCCCAAACACTGGGGATGATAAATGGGGTCCCAGTCTTTCAGGCTTCATTATAGAGTCTCCATGGGTTTGCCCAAACCATGGCAACCGATTCAAGCAATGATTAACCTAATAAAGCGAAGGCAAAGGGGAAAGAGATGCATTCAAGGCCCCAAGTCAGTCCCTGGTTCTCCAGAGGCAGTAAATTTCCTTCAGTGGGTGCTGCGTCTAGGCCCCAGACGTCCTAAATCTCTGGCTGGGGGGGGGGGGCTGCGAAGGCCAACGAAGGGACGTCAGCTGTGATGCACTCTGCGGGGCCGGGGGCAGGTGGTAGTGGTGATGGTGCCACTCCTGAGCCGTCTTGGAGGTTAGCTTGACAGCGGGGGCAAGGAAGCCTGACAGCGGGGGCCAGGAGGCACCTCTTTCAGCCTCAGGAGACAGTCAGCACCTGGGCTTCCTGTTTGTAAACCTTGGTGTGTTTGTTCTGAGGTGTGTGTGCGTGTGTGTGTGTGTGTGTGTGTGTGTGTGCGTGCGTGTGTGTGTTCTCACACATCATGTGTCTGTTACTTTGAATATGCTAGGCTTCTATCCTAGTGATCTCTACCTCTCGATGCAGACAGATTCCCTTTTATAATCCCCAACTCTGGGCTAGGGCACAGGATTTAGTGAATTTTTTAAAAAAAATTTTGTGAATGCAATATGGCAGAAGTAATAATCATTTTCCCCTCCCCCTCCTTTTTCCGCCCTCCCCCCTTTAGATACTATCTTGATGAGCAGTTCTAGGCTGGCCCCGAACTCTGGAGCCTCCTGAATCAGACCACTTAGTGCTGGCATTAGAGGTGCACGGTGGTACCCTTGTGAGTGCTGACATTAGAGGTGCATGTGGCACCCTTTATTAGTGCTGGCATTAGAGGTGCACGGTGGTACCCTTGTGAGTGCTGACATTAGAGGTGCATGTGGCACCCTTTATTAGTGCTGGCATTAGAGGTGCACGGTGGTACCCTTGTGAGTGCTGACATTAGAGGTGCATGTGGCACCCTTTATTAGTGCTGGCATTAGAGGTGCACGGTGGTACCCTTGTGAGTGCTGACATTAGAGGTGCACGGTGGTACCCTTTATTAGTGCTGGCATTAGAGGTGCATGTGGCACCCTTTATTAGTGCTGGCATTAGAGGTGCATGTGGTACCCTTTATTAGTGCTGACATTAGAGGTGCATGTGGCACCCTTTATTAGTGCTGGCATTAGAGGTGCACGGTGGTACCCTTGTGAGTGCTGGCATTAGAGGTGCATGTGGCACCCTTTATTAGTGCTGGCATTAGAGGTGCACGGTGGCACCTTATGGATTAGATTACAATCTCTTTTGTGTCCTCCGCCCCTTGCTGCTCACAATAAAGGAGTCAGTTGCCGTGTGCAGCAGTTAGTTACAAAAGTCCATTTGAGAATTGAGAACTGAGCCTTTAGTCACCCCCATGAAAAATTTGCTTAAGGCAGATCTCTGAGCAAGGGTGTAAGGGGATTATTTCATTGATGTGGGTTCTCAGCTCTTAGTGGGTGGGCCTGTTCCCTGAGCAGGTGGATAAGAGGGAAGGAAAACCAATTGGTTTTGGCAGATTGGCAAGCTAGAAAGGATGCCACTCTATCTTGCTCTTCTGGTGGATAAAAGGTGACCTCCTGGTGAACTCTCCTGCCTCCACAATGGGTTGTGACCTAGAACCCTGACCACATCTTGGCACGTGACAAGATTGTGTGACAAGACCCGAGGAAGACTTCTTGCCAAAGCCAGTGGGGATCTCTCACCTCTCTCACCTCAGCAGTGCTGGAGGAACTGGGTGATGCACGGAGCGCGCGACTCCTCCTTGGGGCATCTAATGAGACTTGGTTCCCACTGGCACTCCGACTGCAGCCTTGTGAAATGCCTCGAGTCAGAGGAACCTCACTGCCATAAACACCTGAACATGAACCTCAGGGAGAAAGGACACTTTTTCTTGGAAAGCAGTTTAGCCAAGGCGGTGGGAGCTTGAAGCAACTGGTCACATCATGTCCCCGATCAGGAAGCAGAGTAATGAACAGCATGCTCAACTCACTTTATCCTTTTTATACAGCCTAGGATCCCCTTCTTGAGAGGAGCATGGTCCCACCCGCCGCTAGGACGAGTCTTCCTGTTTGAAGGAACCTAAGACAATCCTTCACAGACATTCTCAGAGGCCCACTGGAATCTAGATTACCCTTTACATGTGTCCAGTTGACAATGTACACCTAGCATCATGTCTCCACGCCACCGTCTGAGCAAGGCACATCACCAGCTCCTAGCTAAGGTGGGAAAGTTGGTCCTGGCCCCCGACTTTCTCTGCTAGGAATCTGTAGGACTAAGATGGAGACAAGGCAGGAACACTAGTGGGCTCTGCCTGAAATCACTGGCAGGACGAGGAAGCACACGAACACACCTCCCATCTCCTCCTCCTTCTCCTCCTCCTTGGAGTCTGCGTAGCATATGTGATTTTCTCCATTTTTATAGCTGGAGAGACTGAGGCTTGGGGTAAGTTACTTGTGTTGATAGAATCACAAGGTATCACCACTGAGATAGATGCTGAGCCCCGAGTCCTTCCCATTGGCTCAGTGAGGTGATCTCAGGTGGAATCAGTCACGTGACTCCTGGCATTGTTACTTTTGAGTACAGAAACGGCGATATGTATGAGAACCCAGATTTCCTGCGGCAGATGGGACATCTTATAAACTAGATCCACAGGCAGCCAATGGCAGGGGAAGACAGGATGCAGGATGGGTCCTGTATCTCCAGACTCATCCATTCATTTCTGTGTTCAACAAATATTCACGGGTCTTTATGTGTTTAACCAACCCAGGGAAGCCTAGAAATACCCAAACAAATAGATCCAGCAACCCCACTTCTGGAATTAAAGTTGGTATGTGGAAGAGATATCTGCTCTACTATGTTCATAACAGCCAAGATCTGTAAGCAACATGGATGATACTGGGGACCTTATGCTAAGTGGCCAGGCGTGGAAAGACATACTGGATCACATTGGTCTGTTGAACCAAAGATTCCCATCTCCTAGGAACAAAGAATAAAAAAGCATTTACCAGAGATTAGGGAAGGAAGATGGATAAGGAATGGGGTAATGTTGATCAAAGAGCACAAAGTATCACTTGAACTGGAAAAATCCATTTCAGTGATATGTCCGCTGCATGATAACCACCGTTAGTAATGATAAATTGTATATTTCTTTTTTCTTGAATGAAATTTTTCTTGTGTGTATGTGCATGTTCACTCACTCATGCATGTGCCATGGCATACATGTTAGACGTCAGAGGACAATGTGTAGTTATGGGGTCTCTCCTTCCACCATGTGGGTTCCAGGACTCAAACTTAGATCATCAGACTTGGTGGCAAATATTTTTACCCATTGAACCATCTTGTACGTCCAACATACTATGTATTTCAAACAGATTTCTAGTATGCTTACCAAAAAATAATAAATTGACAAGGGAGTAGGTATGCTAATGACATTTATTGAATGTTTATGCAATGTATGCATAGATCACATTGTACTTGATAAATATGCATAATTACTATTTGACAATTAAGAATAAGAGAATTTTTATTTATGCATTTGTATGCATCTGAGTGTGTGTATGTGAGAGAGAGAGAGAGAGAGAGAGAACATTTGCCCTAATGCACAATTTTGTCCTTCATTGCAGGGAACTCATGTAGTATGAGTTGATGCACATGTGTGTAAGGGTGTATGTACACGGGTACACTTGCATGCGTGTGCCTGTGGAGGCCCAAGGGTGCTATCAAGAATCGTCCTGTCCTCCATCGCTCTTCCACCTTATTTTGTGAGTCTGGATTTCTAATTAATCTCACCATTAGGACTAGTCTAGCTAGTCAGCTTGTTCTGGGATTCCTAGACTCCACCTTTCAGGATTATTACACAGGGGCCACCACATCTGCATTTCTATGTGGGACCTGGGGATCTGAGCTCAGATCCTTTGTTGATAAGACAAGAAGTTTAACCACTGAGCCATCTCCCCACCCCCTCTCTCCACCTTTATATAGTCTCAAACCCACTGTGTAGGATATGGTCCTTCCTACGGTGAGCTGAGTCTTCCAATATCAATTAATGCAATCAAGATAAACCTTCAAAGGCATGCCCAGAGTTCAAATTCAATCGAAAGAATATCTTGAATGTGTTCTGAGATGTCAGACTGACAGTACAATTGCAATGAAGATTCTAAATAAGAAGACAAGGTTATGTTCACATACTGAGCAGGAATTCCGGCTGGTTCAGCTTCACGGAGAAGACTTTGCAGGTCAGAGGCAGGCGATTCAGTTAGGTGATATTTCCATGTGAGGTGTAAAAGTTGAACTAGGCCAGTTGTCATTAGGAGGTAAAGGAGGGGTCATATTTCAGAAAAAGTGAGAAGGAAAGTTGCAGTTAGTCTGGGCATTGCTGATGATAAATCCATGACCAAATAGTATAAGGGAATAAAGTGGTTTTATTCTAGCTTATGATTGTCTGGTTACAGTTCTTTTTTTTTTTTTCTTTCCCACATTTAAAGTGTTTTTAAAAATTTTTTTATTATTATTTATTCAATTGTGTGTGTATGCGTGTGTGCACGTGTGTGCATGTGTGTGTGTGTGTGTGTGTGTGTGTGTGTATGTGTGTGTGTGTAGAACCACGGGCGAACCCTGGAACCACCATGGACGCCTCCACCTCCTTGTTTACTCTGCCCGGGGATTCACAGGCTCCGCCCACCAGGACCAGAATCGCAGGCCGCCCCCGCTTCCGCCTGGTGTCTATACGTGGGGCCTAGGATCCGAACTCAGGACCTTCTGCCTGCAAGGCAGAGGCTTAACCCCTGAGCCACCTCTCCAGCCCTAGTTACAGTTCTTATTCCTGCTTGGCAGGAGAGTCCACACCAACACCAGGGGCTGACAGGAACTGGCCACACCCTATCCACAGGACTCTGGAGAGAGACAATCCCCAACTGCCAGACCAGCATGTCTGGCCAAGTATACCAAAGGATGCACCTTCCTCAACCAGTTTCCTCCATCTTATTCACTTGCCCAGGGACTAGTCCTGCCTACCACGAGCTGGGTCCTTCCTATCAATTAGACAATCTCCTGCAGGCTTGCTGGGGGCTTAACTCAACTACTGATTTCTCACCTTCCGTTGCCAAGTTGCCACCAGGATCTAACTTTGACAAGGAGTGATCAGCAGTATCTGAGGGCGTCTCCACAGCGGCAGTGAGGGAGAGGATCCGATGAACTCTAGATTTCTGTTATGGATGGTATAAGTGGTGACCTTAATTTGGGGGTGGAGGAGAAGCATTCCACATCTCATTTGCAGCACCCAAGGGACAGCTAAACATATACTCCTAGAGCTCAAGAAGGGCAGACTTAAGAGGGGAGGTTGCCAAGGATGGGGTGACTGGCCTTTGGTCTTTGCACCAGTTTATAATACATTTGTTCAGAGCAAATTCATGTTCATGCAAAGGCATCCTCCTCCCTTGAGAAGCAGAGAACAGAAGAATTTGAGACAAATTTTGATAGTTAATAATAAGAACCACTGAAGGAGGCTTTTGGAAGACCCTAGTGTGTTTAATTAGGACAATAGTCCCTTTAAGTGGCTATTACTTATTGTCCCAACTTCACAAATGAGGAAAATAGACTTTAGGAAGATTTTTTTAAAAAGCTTTAAAGGAAAAAATCACTAATTAGCATTTGAATTCCTGGCTATGATTCTAAAACAATTACTATGAACCATGTTGTATATGTGTTTGGAAGACTTTTTTTGGACTCATGCTTGGAACCATGAAAACCTTGGGATTCAAAGAATAAAAAAACCCCTTTGAGGGCAGACCTCAAACCAAGGCTCTCATCTGGGATGACTACAAACCAAACTTCCAATATTATGGTTTTCAGGAGAGCTCACACCAACACCAGAGCCAAGGGAACTGGCCACATCATCTCCATATAGCAGCTGAGAGAGGGACCAGCATGTCTGGCCAAGTGTACGCAAGGATGCCAACTTCCTTAATCAGCTCTATTTTATTCCAAAGCCTAGTACCACCCACTATGGGCTGGGCCTTTCCCATCAGCTAGACAATCTCCTGCAGGTTTGCTCTGGGCTTAACTCAACCTAATTCTCTACAAATGTGCCCAGAGCTCAAACCTTCAGCTGTCAAGTTGACACCTGTGCCTAACTATGACACTGTACTTCCTTAGACTTCTTAGATGCTATAACAATCTCCTAAACTTGTCACTCAATTCCAGCTCTGTCATTGGCAAGATACTTTTGAGTGTACACACAGAGGTCTATAGAAGAAAGAGGGAAGAGAGAGGGACTGAGAAAGAGACACAGAGACACAGACAGCCAGTAGCAAGATGGCCCAAACTTCCCAGCCAACACTAAGCGAAACCTGACAGCCTTAGGTTTTCATGGCCACAGAGCCCTCCCTAGGACTTCACTCCGGAAAACGTGAACACAGGGGCTAAGCAGGTGGTTTTCAACACCGAGGATACAAGCTCCTGGACACATCTCTCTGGCTAGAGTCGGGCTGCTCTTTCAGCACCATGGCCAGGGGTGTGCCCGAGCTTTTCAAAAGCATTTTAGCAATCCCCAGATGTAGTTTGCCAGCCACTGGCCAGAGATGGGTAGCCTTGGGCCACAGCTCTCAGAAGCAGAGATGATGGACAGCGCCCGTAAGTTGGCAAGGAGCCCTGCGGGGAAGAGACGGACAAAGCACAACAGAGACTCTGGGTCTTCCCAGAACTTCTTGGCGCTGCTGGATCCCAAACACTTACACCTTGAGACTGATTTGCAGCCCTGCCTCAACTCATCTACTGTCTGAAAATGTACCAAGCAGGCACCAGAGCCTTTGGCAAGTCACTCCTAGGGTCCCAACTTGCTCTGCCTTAGGAGGATAAGACGAAAAGTGTTCTCTCTTCAAGTCACCTACTCTCCCCGCCCCTGGTCCCTTAAAGGAAGAGTAGGCAGGTGGGGTTAGCAAGTACCAACCCCCCTTCTTTTCCTGGAGTGCAGACCAGAGGAATTTCAGGAGAAATGTAGCAACGGAGAATTGAATTGCACGAAAGTGAAAATGTAGTTACACCTACTCAGTGTTAATGGTTCCATCACTTCCTGGTGTGTGTGTGTGTGTGTGTGTGTGTGTGTGTCTGTATCATGAGTGCATGGGGGTGGTGAAGGAGTGGGGGGTTGTAATTCTAGTCACCACAATCTGATCTCTTAGTCTCCCAAAAGTCAAGGGAAGGGTTTTTGGACTCCTCTAATGTCTCTGGTGAATTAACTGAAGCCCAGAGACTGGTCCAAGGTCACACAGCCTCAAAGCCCATGGGTGTGTGTGTGGGAGTACTGTGCAGTTTTCCCAGCCCTATCTGCTTCTGTGCCATCCCAGCGGCCTGGCTCCGGGACATTAGCATCCCAATGGCGGCGGGATGCATTGTATTCCCGCCGAGGCGGGCTGGGAGTGGGGAGGGCTGGGGGCAGGGCACCATAAATCTACCTGCTTGTGTGTGCAGACAGGGTGTGTGTTGGGGTGGCGGCGGTGGGGGGGGGAGGGAGTATGGCACAAGATTCATGTGCTGTTTTTCTGGAAACCAGGCTTAGGTGGAAACAAAGACAGTCTTCCAGCCCTAAAGACTTTCCTGGCTGAACTTGGGATCCTGTCCTGAGTTTCAGGAACCTGGCTGCTGGCGGCATCCCCAGAACACAGAAGAATCCAAAGGGCAGCCGGAGGCGGCGGCAGCAAGAGAGACCTCCCACCTCCCAGCAAAGACCCCCGAGTAGGCTGACTGATTTTAAAAGCTGCTGAATGTCAAATGTCCAGGGAGTCTGGGGGGGTTGGGGGTGGTGCTGCTGGGCTAGTTAGACTTGCCAATCACGGATTTCCAAGAAGGGCTCTTCAAAAAGAGACTTGGAGGCCTCCTCTCAACTCAGCTCCACCTACACTGATGGGGGGCTAGTCAAAGCGCCCACCCCCAATTGTTTTTTCAGCAATGAAATATATCTTAACCCTTCCCCTTGCCTCCTTATGACTTAGAGAGTGGGGTGGGCAGCTCTGAAGTGAAATCCACCTCGAATTCAAGGTTGTAGTCCGAATGGTTAAATCCTCGTGTGTGTGTGTGTGTGTGTGTGTGTGTGTGTGTGTGTGTGTGTGTGTGTGTGTGTGTTTTAATTCCTGGGGCGGAGGACCAGTCTCTGTGAGTTGGGTGACTAATGGCTCCTTAATGAGCACCCTGGGAATCAGAGGGGGACTTGGTTAATGGGTACACCTCAGCGTCGGCCCCCCCCCCCGCCCCATTGCTCACAGCTGCTCATCTGTCTTCAGTCAGTGGCTTGGATTAAGCCTGCATTCCCTGTGCACTTCTACGGGAGAAAAGGACTTTTCTGGTTCTATAGTTTCCAAATTTTAGTTCTGCCCCACAGGACCTGGAGCAATCCAGTGACAGGTGACAGTGCCATCTTTCATTTATGGCTCTCTCTGTACCTCTATATGTGGCAGTGTTATAGAAGTTACTGCTCTATATGTGGCAGTGTTTCTTTGGACTTGAATGACTTTGTCTGCATCCATGCTAGTGGCCGGGAAGGGGTGAGATCTCCCAGATTTTCATGTCTGCCTAACCCCTTCTGCATCTACCTCCCCCCTTCTCGCGCCCGGCAAGTAGCATGCATCTGCCGGGTCTGAACTTGCAGCTGTTGACACCTGCCCCCAAAGCGGTGCCCCAGGTGGAAAGTTGGCTTGTGGCAGAGGTCACCAATCACCCATTAATCTCCTTCCAGATTAAAACCACCAAAGGAAACAACACCGTGTTCATTCGCTTCCTGCTTTCAACCCTCCACCCCCACCTTCACCCACCCACCCCCATGAGTCAACATAGCTCTTCTGAGCTCCCTTTGGGGACCTGGGAGTGGAGAAAGTTAAATTTGAAAGGGGAAGGACACAAAGCGTTAACAACTGAGAAGTTGGTACCTGTCCACTCTAGTACAGGAAAGTGACCTGGCCTCAGGTCCTGGTCATCTACCCGCAGCACCTTTCCCCCAGGGGCTTTGCATCTCTTTGTCGGAATTGAGAAGTTGACCCGAGTGAAGACTCAGGTTTTCTAGATTCAATTTTTCTCGGTCCCAAATGAGGGGCTGTGCAGTTTTGAGTTTGAAATATCACTCAACCGATCCTCCCCAGGGTAACTTCATGTCGGGGGTACTCTGCTAGCAATTCCAGAACCTCTTCTGTGTCCCAAGGTGGGGGAGATAGCTCAGGGGTTGAAGTCTTTGTCTTGCAAGAGAGCTCGCTGAGTTGGAAAGCCTGGAGCAATTTCTTTCATGGAAAACGTTCAATCAAGATCAAGATTGTGAACGTGGGGGAGGGGGGCAGTGGAGAGTCCAATAGTACTCTTCACGTTCTCTGCTTCCACCTGCTAGATGTAGGACCACAGAAACTAGTGGGTGAAGTGTGTGTGGAGTGGTCACACTGGGCCTCTAAGTGTCTTGGGGAGTTTCTGGGACGCTCAACTCTGAGGTGGTATTTCTGAGGATTTTACTTCCCACTCAAGTCACCTTATTTCTCTTTCCTAGTGTAAGGGGGAAAGGATTCACCAAATCAATAGTCCTAGTTAGAGATTTACCTCCCCCCCAACAAAAACCTGCTGTTTAAAATAAGGCAAACGATTGCCTTATAAGGATAACAGGTATGCTGGACTGGCGATTTCTTAAGAGATTTCCCCACTCTTTAAGAGCCCTCTGCCTGGCCCCCAGCCAGCACCTTCGGACACCCAGAATCGGTGATCGTCAACCTCCTTGGATGGAAGATACCCTCCTCTGCCCACCACTCTGCTTCCCACCACACCATCACCTTGCTGAGAGTTCTTAAGGATCCATCTTTTTATTGGTTATCTCAGAATCTCATTTACCAGTCCCTGATAACCTTATATACAAAATATAAACATGTCCCACCACTCAATAAATACAAATGTGTGAAATAGGGGAGGAGGCATATAATTTATCATAACAAGATTCATTTCCAAAGACATTATAGAATTTACAAATTGATTTTTTCCTTCTTCTTAAAAAGAGTCTCGCCAAAGGGCGTGGCACCCCAGACACCTGCCAGTGTACCTCACATTTTAGGCTCCAGCTTCTAGTGAGGTAGAGAGGTGCTCTCAGCCCCAGGCTAAGGTTCTCTCTGTTCACAGCCGCATCTCCCGCCCGGGGAGTGCAAATGCTTCCTAAAAGTGCAGGAGGAGAAGGCGGAGGACAGCTTGGTGGATTAAGGCAGAAACTGACCGAAACTGACAGGGAGCAGAGGAGAAGGTCAAGGGAGTCTCCGGAGCCCGATGGGTGAGCAGGAGAGGCGCGAGGAAGCAGGCCCAGAGAGAGAGACTGGCTCACGCTGGGAACAGGGTGGCAAAAGACCACTGGGAAAAGCAGACAGACAGATTTAGCTGAAGGCAGAGCAGCCGATGGGAAGCGCGGGGCGTCTTCTGTGGCGCGGTGCTGCAGTCCCTGTCCACTTGGAGTGAGATCTTGCAGCGGCTGTACCCAGGAGGTGTAAGGGGAGCGGAGCCTGTCCTCGCGCAGGGGCTGTAGCCAGCCTGATTTGGACCTGGGCGGGCCAGGAGAGCCAGAATGCTTGAAGAGGGTCACAACCACCCACCCGGATGGCTCCGGCTCTCTCTCTCTCTTCTCCAGCACCCCCCAACCCCCATTCTCCCCCACTGACTGGTAGGCCGGCTTACAGAAAGTCCGAGAAGGCCAGGGCATCCGGGCGCAGCAGACAACCCGGAGAGCAGGGCGTCTGCAAACTAGGGAGCTCCTCCAGCGAGGCGGCGGGGCTCAGGCTGCCAGCCTGGGACAGTGGGGAGTAGAGGGAACCCCAGTCCCCGGAGGAGCCGCCGTCTGGGCTGCCCAGCTCCCCGCAGGGCGGAGGCGCCGGGGGCTCCGACCCGTAGAAGCTGTGGTCCGCTATGCGCAGCGTCTGAGTCAGCGCCCAGATGTAGTTGTGGGCGAAGCGCAGCGTCTCGATCTTGGTGAGTTTGGCGTCGTCGGGGAAGGTGGGCAGGACGCCCCGCAGCGCATCCAGCGCCGAGTTGAGGTTGTGCATGCGATTGCGCTCGCGGTCGTTGGCCTTCTTGCGCCGGCTCCGTCGCTGCTTGCTCAGGGCCAGCTCGCTCTTGGGCCGGCTGCGTCCTCCGCGGCGCCCGCGGACCTTCCTCGAGGCTCCGCGGCAGCCGCCCCCTTCGGGCTCCGCGCAGTCCCGCGGCACGTGAGCCGGACTCGGAGGCGCGGACCTGGCGCACAGCACTGCGTGCCCTGGGGCTCCAAAGAAAGGCTGCTGGCTCTCGCAGGTCACCTGGACACTGGACTCCCCCAAGGGATGGGGCGCCATCCTGCGGTCGAGAAAGTAGGAAAATTAAGTCACCCAGGACAGTCCGGGGATTCAGAGGCCAGCAGTGGAGGGGCCGAGGGAGATCCACTCCCACGCGGGATCCGATTGCCCCCTTCCCTTGGTCGACCCCTTGATAACTTCCAAGTGTTACCTAGTTCTCCCAATGCAGAGAGAGAAAAAAAATCAGAAGCGGCGAGTCAATGTCAGGTTGCAGCTACTCGCGGGTGCTTGCTGGAAAGTTCTGCTGAGCTGTAGGCGCCCCCGCCTGGAGTTACCCTAGTGGTGGAGAATCAAGAGCCAAGCAGGTCTCCTCTGCTCTCTGAGCCTCGCTCAGACCGCGGGGGATTTTCTGAGCTGCAAGTCGTGTGCCCCTTGGCACGCTTTATCTGCTCGGCTCGGGCCAGGAGCGTGCCTGCCCGGCGGCTGCCCGAGCCATCAGCCAATCAGCGCCGGGGCCCGGGGGCAGAGCCACGCGAGCCCGCTCCTCTCCCCCACCCCTTCGGGCACAGCTGGATTCCGGACAAAGAGCTGGGGTCCGGGGAGGGGAGCGCCTCCCTGTTTGCACTCTCTCCGCGGGCTCTGCCCCAGCAACTCTCGGTTCCTCAAAGAACCTCGCCCTGACAGAAGAGCCTCGTCTGGCTCGCATCTGGCCGCCCCGATTGCTTTTCTCTTTCTCCTCTCGCCTTGGCATCGGTCCAGACTCTTTCGTGGTGGTTTTTGGGATGCTTGTAGGTCAGGGTAGTTCGTTGAGTGCCACACATTGGAGAATCTGGGCCCGGAGAGTGAGGTGGCTTGCCCCCAAATCAGCCAGAGGACAGAGGAGACGAGCGTTCTGACCACTGACATCCTGTGGGTGCAGCGTTCACTAGTTCCAAATGCCCTCAGCTCTTCTGCACTAGGGGAAGTGGTGTTTCACTGAATCTCCCCAGTCCAGGGGAGATCACCGAGAGATCCAGCCCAGGTTCCTTCCATTCAGAGCCCATCACCACCAGGTGTTCAGACCCTCACCACACTTTGCAATACCATCCCTCAATTCCCAGGCAGGGGAGATGAGAGGGAGCCCTTACCCTATGCCCATCTGAAATACTGGATCTTATCCCAGAGGCTATGGTAGGACAGAGGGGGGTTACCCCACAGCTACCCCCCTTGTACAGAATCCTGGCATTGAAGCCAGAACCTGGCCCTAGTCAGAGATGCAGTAAAACTAAAACATTCAGGAGGGGGCCAGTCCTGTCAGCCCTGTGACTTTTCAAGATATGAGGGCGCAGAGGGACTAGCGGATCTACTCTGCCTCTTCCTTTAGCCTCTGATCCAATCACAGCCAGGGAAGGGCTGCCTGCTTCAACTGGTCCAGCCCCTGCCTCGGGAATCAGGCAGAAACTTCTGAAGAGTTACCAGGGCATGATCTCTATAAGGCCTTTAGTTTGCCCCTCTTAGTCCTGTCTTTCCTAAAGCGAGCCTGAAGACTTCCTTCCTCCGTCAGTTCTTCTTCCGCCCCTCCTTCTAGTCCCCGCCTCGGACACCCCGTGGTCTTCTGCTTCCGGTCACTTAGGGTGAGGGGCCGTGGCTTCCGCTCCTCTCTAGTCCAGGATGGAGCTGGAAGGAGGAAGCTGAGGCCAGGAATTAAGATTCTGTAGGAAGGAAGTCTTCGCTACCTAATGGGTCCTGGTACTGCAGAAGGGGCTGAGTCTAGGCTGGGAGACTAAGGGGATGGGGTGAGGGACAAGGTAGGTCTGTGGGCTGCTCTAGTGCTGGCCTCCTGCTGTGGGGTGGAGGAAATGCCTTCCTGCTTGGCAGCCTGCAGGAGTGGATGGGTAGGGGGCAGGGGCGCTCTCCTACTGAATCTGAAAGATCAATCGATTGATTGATCGATTGACTGATCGACGGGCGTGAGCTGGGGGTTTCTTCCAGATTCTGCGTTGAGTCTGCGTTGAGGTCAGGGACAACAAAGAGCTTCCCGTGCACTGGATCCTGTTGTCCCTGTTTGTTACAGGCCTTCCTGTAGGTGGTGACAGGCTCGTTTTCTAGTCCCAAACTTGAGCGTCTTCACAAATGGAAAAGCCGGGGTCCCAGCATGGCAGTGACTTGCCTTAGGTCACCCGGTCTTATCAGAACTTTGCAAAGCCTAAGTTTCTTGGTCCTAGATTTTCCCTGGAGCTGTCTGCCTCTACTTGATTTGGGGGGGCATAAGAGACCCCCAAATGCAGAGCAGTCCTGAGGAATAGAGGAAGTCCCAAGTCTGTGAGGAATGACAGGATCAGATTCACAAAGGTGTATGAGTCTGTCTCCCTAGCCCGAGGGGTGCCTGTATCCCTCACTCTATCGTTCCCCTTTCTAAGCCTTGCGGGACTCTGTTTGATTTAAAATTAGGAGCTGGGAGAGGAATTTCAAAACCGGGACTCTGGCAGGCTCCGTGGAGGGAGCCTTGGCCAGCAGGGACTCAAGTGTTCCCTGGGGTCCTAAAGAGCAGCCTCCTTTGTGACTTTATCTGGTACTTGACCTAAGCCCCGGATGGGACTTGGCCTCGCTAGGGTCTTTCTTGAAAGACTAATGGACACTGGCGAGTGCGCACAGCCAACTTTGTGCTCCGGAGAAAATTCTAGGAGTCCTTTTCCCCGTTTTATTTTCGGCAGGTAGAGAATTCTGGTACTCACTTGGAATTTTTGTTCAAATTCTTCAGTATCTATTTGGCTCATAACCCTTCTGGACTTGCAAGCCGCCTGCGGCTGTTTGCGTAAAATGTGCTCTGAGTGAGGAGCGCGCAATCACAAGGGCAGTCCTGGACGAAACCCCAGTTCCCAGCAGATCTTTTTTTTTTCTGGCCAAGAGGCCAGGCTTGATGTCCAAGAGTCCCAGAAATGTAGAGATCCGGGATCCACACTCTGTCTCTCAGTTGCGAGGGACACACAGACACCCCCCTTCAAAGTTACTCCTTGAACTTTTTGGCGACCAAGCGCAGGCGGTGACTGGCACAGTGCGCGCGCGCGCTGGTGGTGTCACCACTCTTCCTGCGCTAAGCAAACCCGTCTCCCCAAGCCCCGCTCCCCCACCATTTCTAAGGCTTCCGATACCCCCGCGCCCCTCGACCTTAGGAGACCCAGGCTTGCCTGGAGGCTGAAGGGGTCCGAAAGAGAGGCGACAGCCAGATGCCTGGAGACCCGCTGGCAGATTGGAATAGAAGGAAGGCAGGGGCTGGTCCCACCGCCTTCCCATCTCCAGGGGGGATTGCTAGCACGGTCTGGGGGCTCTTTGAGGATCTGGCGAGGAAGGGGGGCACGTGGGAAGCTGAATAGCTAATGGCTTGCCAGAGGAGGGGGCTTCTTTCTCTCGCCTTCACTTTGGCCCTGAAAGAGAGCAAGACAAAAATCTGGTGAGCGAGCTGCCGGGGCGAGACAAGCCACTTCAAACAGCCCTTCGAACAAAAGGAGACCTCGGAAAGAAAGCCCCACCTGTCTCCAGTGTTTGCTAAAATAATAATAAATAGATTTCGTTTAATAAATAATTACAAGAGATTGTAAAGCGGGGTGCTTTGGAAAACATCTACGTTGGGAGTCAGCGCGGCCTGCCATCACCTGCTCCCAAGGCGGGCAACTTTATTGTTAAACCACCCCCCAACTAGTTCGCCTCTGATAAACTCTCCGTCGTTTTCACAATGACTGTTTACTCATAGTTAGCACAATATTACCTTTGCCGTGATAAACCCACAGGGGGGGAGCCTGGCCCCTGGCCCCTGGGCACACCTGTCTCAGAAGCTGACACATGGATTTGGCACCGAGCAGGCCTTCCCCCCCGGGGGCCCTGCCCCCGTGTACATTGGCCCAATTGCCACTCATTTATAACAGGTTGGCTGCAAGGCCTATCTCGGTCCTATTTGTCTTCTTTTATTGAAAGCATATGGTCTCCAGGGGCTCACCAACCCCATATTTCATCTGCCAGGAGCTGGGGCGCTTCCGCGGGCTGCTGCTGCTCTGCGCCCGGCTCCCCACCCAACGGCTAGGGGATGGTGGAGGTTGGGTGGGGAGCGATAACGCGAGCTGCTCCCTGGCCCGAGAGAGGGGTCATTCCCTCAGTGACTCCCCCCCTCCCAGGGCTCTGGGACCCCGTGCGCTCTTGAATGGGCGACTGCTTCCTTTTCTTGGGTAGGTGAGAGGGCGCCATATGCTACCCCCCAGAGCGCACGTGGGGAGCTTCGGCCCAGGGAGTCTTGTAACAAAGGGAGGAGAGGGGCTGGGACGCTCTGGAGCGGCCGAGGTCTTTCTTTTCAGATCCCCCTCCCTGTCTGGGGACGCCTCCCCCCGGGCGCCCACAGATCGCGCACAGCGCCGGGAAACAAAGTGTGCGCTTTATCATCGCAGCCGGCTGTGGAGACGGTGAATGCGTTTGAAAAGGTGCCTGGCGCACGCAGACACCTGTTGAAGCAGCGCCTCTTCTCAGCGCCTCTCGGGGCGGTGAACTGGGGACGGAGCTGTGCGGGGAATGGGGGGTGGGAGGAGGGAGAGATACTGTGATTTGTGGCGACATATGTCGAGCAGATCGGTGTGGACTCTTCACAGGCGCGCAGGCACCCTCGCTCCCATACACACCCCGCGAGAAGGAGCAGCTGCTCCCCTTACCTCTCCCGACATAATACCTGGGCCAGGCGCTTTGGCCTCGCCTTTTGAGACTCTGGGTCCCCCCACCCCCTGTTTTCCACCACCCCACCCCACCCACTGCCCCAATCTTGGCAGCTTTGCTCTAGGACTTTTATTGTCAAATTTAACAGATGCGCGTTTGTTCCCAGCGCCTGGTCCCAACACACACACACACACGCACACGCACACACACACGCACACACACACACACACGCATCCACAGGAAACGGGGGCCGCGCGACACAGATGCCTAGCCCCAAATGCCCATATGTTCAGCCCGGAGCGCGCCCCAACTGGGGAAACAAACGGGCTGTGGGATTCTCCCTCCTCAGAAAGAAAAGAACTGCAGAAGCCAGCGGAGGCAGGGGTGGGGGTGGGAGGTTGGGGGAAAGGCCACCTCTAGTTTTCACCTATTTGGCTCTAGCCCTTTGACTCGGGGGAGGGGGCGCACAGTGCCTTAAGCGCTCCCAACACTGCGAGGGGGTTCGGAGGAGGACTCCTAGGCAGAGTGCAGAGGTTCTCAAGATCTGGACGTGCCCCCCCTGGGCATGACCTGACTTCTGACCCTTATGTGACTGTAAACTATAGGTGGTGGACTTGGTCGCCCCCTTGGGGTGCACTTAGGGACTGTGCTGTAGTGTTAACTGAACTTTTGCATGCATGTCTTCAAAACAGGTGGGATGAAAAGACCAGATGATGATGATGAAGAAGAAGAAGAAGAAGAAGAAGCCTGGCTCTGCCACTGATCCCAGCTGCTCTGGGTAAATCCTAGCCACTCAAGGAGGAAACCGTGGTGGGGGAAGACTTTGCTCTTTCTTTTCAACTTTGCAAAATTTACAAGTCTTGGACATCTATGGCCTGCCTCTGTGAAACTCTTCCGGGTGGACGCTTCTGGCCAATGGGTCTTTCACAAATGATTGAAGGGCCAGGGATACTATAGTTGCTGGGACAAGTTTGGCACTGGGATTTAGAAAGTCACCCTGTGTGCCACCTCCATCATCCAGCCCTTGGCTTGATGCTGCTAGAACACTAAAATGTCTTGAGTGACAGGTCAGGAGTCTCCTGATACCAGGTTTTCGCACCTTCCTTTCTTCTAGGGCTGGGAGGGGACAGGAAAACAGGATGACAGGTGTCTTCCTGAGCCCTTTCCTGACTGTGGATTTGTTTCTGGAGAACCACGTGCCTGTCCCCTTTCAGAGCTTGAATCTGTTCTTCTAGGGGAAACCCAAACGCATGTGTGAGCTGTGCCCTGGCTCACCGGGAGAGGACTGAGCGGAAGGTGGAGGTGTTGGGGGGGGGGCGCTGTCCTTTGGAAACAGATCTGCAGACGTTTGTGGAGATAGACCTGTCTGCCAGGTCTTAAACTCATCCAACTGGACCAGTCCTTCCCTATCCACCGTAGCCCCGGGGGGCGAGTCCAATAGCAGCATCAGCAGCAGGTCCCAGAACTGCTATGAATGTGAGATGAGACTATGAGTAATCTATCAACAGAGACGCTGAGAAATCTGTCAGCAATACATCCTCCTCCTACTATAGAGTCAGATTCTTGCTAAGTAGCCTGGCTGTTCTTGAACTACAGGGAGTCCTCCTGCCTCACCCACTGGAGTAACAGTACCCAGCCACACACCCTTTTTATCTTACTGTTATTTATTTATTTATTTATTGAAGACATGGTCTCATGTAGTCCAGGCTGGTCTCAGACTCACTTTGGACCCAAGGATGATCTTGAACTTCTGGTCCTCCTGACTCTTCTTCCCACATGTTGAGATTTCAGGTATGCACCCCCACACCTCTAGTTGATGTGGTGCTGGGATCACCCCCAGGGCTTCATACATGCTAGGCGAGCACTCCATCAACTGAGTCATATACCTCACCCTCTACATTCCTTTCCAAGGGAACAGAAGCGAGATATGTATGTATGTATGTATGTGTGTGTGTATATATATATATATATATATACATATATATATATTCACTGGCCCTCCCTGCAGGTTGGAAAGACTGGAGAGGTGGTGGGATTAGTTAAAGAGTTAGTTCTAGATGAACCCACAGGAAAAGCAACAGAATGGGACCTGATGCTACTTTCTACACTTAGCAATGCTACATGCACACGGAACCTTAAAGGGGGCACACTGCCTTATCCCATACAAAACTATGTGGGAGACAGAGGGATTCTCTTAATTCCCATGTTATGCTTTTGGAACCTGAGATTTAGGATCCTAGCACCGAGACCAGAACTTAGCCCCCTTTGTAGCTACTCCATACTTGGCAAAGAATAATCACTCATCACTCTCTTGTCCTCCCCCTTATGCCCCCTCCCCCCGCCACTGCCTGAACTCCAAGATCTCCATCCATCCAGCCATTTTCTGGAATCTGTTGGATGTAGACAAGCCTCCATTGTGGCTTTATGAGTATAAAGTGTGGAAGTGTTTGTGAGAAATAAATAAAGCTCTTCCTTCCTCTTCTTGGGGTACGCCTGAGCATCCCCTTTCTTCGTTCAATGCACCAGGCTTGCACGAATTGAGAGTAGGGGCTCTTGTGTCCTGGGCATGACTCTCCTTCACCCATCCTGACCTTGCAGTGGGAGCCTTGAGTTGTAGACTTTTTTGATTAAGTCGCCCTGTTAGAAAACCAGTGTGGGTACACCGTTCAAAATATATCTCTTGTTCGGGACTCCTAATCCATTATGCTCAGTAGAAAGCATGTGCGGGGGGAGGGGGCTGGTAAGGTGGTTCTGTGGATAATCCACTAGCCGAACAAACATAAGGATCAGAGTTTGGATCCCCAGGACTCATGCAAAACCTAGCTGGGCGAGTCATACTGTTCTACAGTCCCAGCCATCGGGAGGCAGAGATGGGGGATCCGCAGGGCACAATGGCTAGACAGACTAGGTGAAATGGTAAGCTCTGAGTTCAGCGAGAGACCCAGAGAATAAAGGGGGAATGATAGAGGAGGACACCTGAAGTCGACCCTGGGCCTCCACACATATGTGTGTGTGCGTGTATGCAATAAATAAGTATATGCAAAGTATGACTTGCTCATAAAATACAGATGTACTTCAGTTTCTGGCATTACGAAGCACCGAGAGAGAATGGGATTTTTGAACCAGGCCGTCCAGGGTCCAATTTGGACTTCTTCACCTAGTAATACCTAGTAACTGTGTAACCTTGACCTATGGGCTCAGTCTCTCTGAATGCACCTTTATTTTCTCATCCGTGAAAGAGAATAGTGATAGAGGTCCATATCACAGGGCTGAAATGATTATATTTCAACAGGGATGCTAGGAAGTGTGATGGAGACATTATAAAACCGACTTCCAAAGAAATTTGCACCCAGGAAGTAAAGATGCGTGTAAGCGAGAGTTTGACATGTGGCTCTCTCCCCCCATGCACCCCACTCTGGAGTGCGCAGCAGCAAAGACACCAGGTTGTATATGCTCATAGTATTTCTCTTCAAGAGAGGGAGGCAGCCGTCAGAGACCAGCACCCTATTCTGTATAAGAAAAAACTGAGCCTTGAGAGAATATGACTTATCAGAGACACTCAATATGTATTGTGGATCAGGAGTAAGAATAGATTGGTTTTGCTTTGTTCTTTTTTTTTATAGGATTGGGGATTGAAACCAGGGTCTGGCCTATGCTAGGCAAGTGTTCTACCACTGAGCTATACCCTTAGCTTTCTTCCGTGACTTCTTATTTTATTTCCTTTTGTTTTTTAATTTTGAGGCAGGATCCCACTAAGTTGTCCTTGAACTTGTTCTGGAGCCTGTGAGCTTGGGATATTCTTGCCTCCGTCTCCTGAGTAGTTGGGTTGGCAGACATGTTATCACTTGACCTGGCTGAGTAGGGTCTTCTGACTTCAAATCAGTGCCCCACCCACCCTGGTTCGTTATTGACAGTGGGTCCCAGTAATAGTCACTTTCAGTTGTTAACTTGACACAATCCAGAATTCTCTCTAAGCCTTTCTACAGGGGGCTCTGTCGATCCTGTTCGCTGCGGTGGTAAGATCCACTCACTGTGGGCGGCACCTTTCCCTGGGATGGGATCCTGGGCTCAAGGTAAAGGAGACAGCGAACTGAACACAAACACACAATAATTCTTCCCCGCTTGACTGTGGATGTAACAACACCGACTCCTTCAAGCGCCTGCCTCGACTTCCCCGCAGCATCATTCGCTTGAACTGTGAGCCAGAACAAAGTCCATTTTTCCCTTATGTTGTTTTTTGGTCAGAACATTTTATCACAGTTATAGGAAATGTAGGCAGGGCAGACCTATTTGTGAGTTTATGATATAACCAGTCCTTTCAGGATTCTTTTCTGAACAGCTATCAAAGAAGGAGGTGCAGGCTAGCGGGTGAGGTCAGCTGATGGTGTGAACCTTTAGCTCACCGGTTCCTTGCTGCCCTGGAAACCATATCTGGTTTACAGGTTCCTGCCTGTGACCTCATGGATGGGCTGGTTACACTTTGCCGATGCAAGTGTAATAGAGCAAGTGTAAGAGAGCAATAGGGCTTTGCAGTTTTCTGACCTGCACAGGAAGCTACAAATCAAACCTTATCAATGCCTAGGCACCACGATGGCCCGGGTCAATTGGGGTATGTGCTACCTCTGTCCCATAAATGTTTATGAAGGGTCATTATGGGAAGGTGGTGGCCAGCTGCTTTCTCACAGTCGCAGGGATTAGATCCAAGGAAAACGGCTTGGATTGGAAAAGCAGGAATCAGCAGATAAGCAGATTAATCAGCATTTTCCCACGTACCATCCCCAGCCCTCTGTTCACGAGCGAAGACTCATGTTCAGGGGACGCACGGGGAGAGGCCAGTTCACAGCCCAACTTCCTTCTGCTCCTCCGTCGTGACAGAGTGGACAGGCCCGAGGAGCCCGGGTGAAGCTTGGCAGCCAGCAGGAGGCGGGTGGGCTGTGGAATGGGTGGAAGGGGCTGACCACACCCTCATGAATGATGTCGACGCTGGCACAGTGGTGAGGCTCAGGGTACTGACCATCAACAGTTCCTGTATGGTCTTGTGCAGGGCACTGTCCGCTCCACCAGCCTAACACCTACAGAAAGTCTATGGTGCAGAGCAAATGAGCTAGAGCTGCCACCCCGAGGCCAGGTGGCCCGTGTTTGCCAGACCAGAGGGTCTCAATCGATTGCTTTTTTTAAAAAAATTCTTTTATTTTCCTTAGACAGGATCTTGTTATGTAGTCCAGGCTGGTCTTGAACTCAGCAGTTCTCCTGCTTCAACCTCTCAAAAGCAAGGTTAGCAAGCCCGTGGATTCGGTTAGTATTTAATAGGTTAGACAAAATCTATTCGTCAACTGAATCCATCTTATGAACTCTACTGCTGCCATGTTTGTCACTGTGAGTTAAATTTATTGTATTAGTCAGGAAAGGCCGTGTGATGCTGCGATAACAAACAGGTCCAGCATTTTAGTGACTTTAATGAGTCATTTTTGTTTTTTAATGAGCCAGTTTTATCTCTTCCTCTTACGGTGTTTCTGCCCAGTCCCTGGGGAACTCTTCTCTTGGTAAGTCACTCAGGAACCCAGGACCAGTGAGTTTTCGTGTTTGTATGTACAATCACTGTGGCAGGGAGAAAGGACTGTGGCAAATTGCACATAGGCCCCCTAACACTCCCTTGGGAATAGGACAGGTATGGCTTTTGCTGCATTTTGTTGGTTAATGTCAGTCATGTGACTATGTCCAATTCCAAAAAGGTTTCTCTATCAAGCAGTGCAGTCCTACTATGTGCCCAGAAGAGAAGCATAGCATGGTTGTCCCTTAGGACTTGCCTATACGCCAAAGGTCATCTAAGCTCATGTCATGTTTGACCTATGCCCGTGGCAGCCTGGAACTACACGGGTTCATACTATTGGAGTGTCGCAGAGACAATGAAGGGGGTTCAGTGACTCCCCCAATGGTGCTCTCGGTTGGAATAACTCTGAGACAGGGTCCCCATTGTCCCCCAGAGTTCTCAGCAGGACTGAATGCCTGCTGCCCACAGTGGAAGCTGGTTTCATAATCCTTATGGTTAGATTCTAGTGTCAACTTGACAGTGGCAGGCTGTTCGGGGCACAGCTGTGGAGAATCAATGATTGGAATGGCCCCCGAACAAGTTTGCAGGTACTTGCTTAATCAATGTGGAAAACCCAGCCCATAGTGGGTGGTACTTCCAATGGTGGAGTGGATAATAGGCAGTGCAAGAAGGGACTTGCTCTTCCCTCATCCTGAGTCGACTTGCTGTTAAGTTCACTGTTCGAGCAAGAGTCGTTGACTTTTTTGAGCTTCGTTACCGTCTTTGTTGCTGCCGCCGCTGCTGTCTGCATTCTTGGCTGACACAGAGCTCCATCCTTTCCTCCTTGCCGCTGTGCCCGCTGCCTCTGGAGCCTGGTCTAAGCCTTGCTGCTGTTCGCTGCTCATGGTTGATGTCAGAGCCCAGCTGCTCTTCAGCATCTTCGCCCCTCCAGCGAGCTAGAGGCTTGAGACCATCTCAGGATCTTTTGGCTTTGTGGAACATTCCAGTCAAGGATGAAGCAGCTATGGGAGGCTACTCTGAAGGACTCTACCTTTATCGTGAGTTTATTTAATAAAACTATTTATATATAGTGCATTCTAGCAATTCCGTTCTTTCAGAAAACCCTAATACAATAACGAATCCTCCAGAAACTTCCTCCCCTTTCCTTCCCCTGTGTGCTTGCTGGGATTGGCTCTCATGTAAGGTGTTTTGCACTTGGCTCTGATTCTGCATTACCCAGGTGCAGATGAAGTCCAGAATCTCCGTGAACACGTGTCTCAGTTTGCTTGCATGCTGCCAATATATTCGCGACCAAAAGGCTTATGGGAACAAGGGGCTTTGTTTTTGGCTTACTATTATCTGGTTACAATTCTTATTCCAGTCTGACAGGAAGGCACGTGCTAGCAACAGGGAGCCCAGGGGACTCACCACACCATATATCCAGGATTGCTGGAGGGCAAACTCCCCTTGCCAGACAGCATGTCTGTCTGTCCAAGTATGCCCAGGAATGCCAGCTTGCTTGATCAGCTCCCTCTGTCTTAATTGTTGTCCAGGGAATGGTTCTTCCACCATGGTCTGGGTCTCCCCCATGACTTGCATCAACTAAACAGTCTCCCGTAGGCTTTCTCAGCACCTAACTACTACTAATTCTTTACAAATGTGCCCAGAACTTGAGCCTTCAGTTATTAAGTTGAAGTGTATCTAACTATTACAACATGGTAATGACTGTCACATTTATTAACCTAAGCTATTGGCTTAGGCTTTGTGGAACTACAGTGTATTAAAGATGGTGTTATACTTTGTGACCTCTACCAGAGAGGTTTCCACCTAGGTAGTAAAGAGAACTGTGAAAGCGAGGGTCATGTCACCACACCCCACGTTTGATATTGAGTGCCATCTCTTGTTGCCATGGTGCTTGTGGGGGTATTGGCTTACTGCTCTTGATCCAAGATGGTCACCACCATGTCCCTAATCCAGGAAGAGAAATCATGAGATTCTCAACCTGGCTTTCTCCCTTTTCTCCCTTTTCTTTCTCATTCCTAAGTGTTGGCCATCAGAGAACTTCGTACATAGTCATTTCCACATCTGTTTCCCGAGGTAGTTGATGTGAGACTTGACTTTGCAGGTCGAGTGTTTTGGAAGCACTGAACTTGTAGAGCTGAAAGAGGTCATAGGATGATCTAGTAAGATGTTTAACCATGAAAACATTTCCATTCTAAAAGGAAGGGAGGTAGAAAATAGGAAAGAATTATAAGACAAAAAATACAGCAGGGTACGATTGGAGAGATGGTTCAGGGGTTAAGTCTCTGCCTCGCCCACTGAAGGACTTGAGTTCAGATCCCATGTAAAAATGCTGGGCAGAAATGGCAGCAGACTGAACTTCAGGCTCTAGAAGGCAGAGCCTGGAAAATCCCAGAGCAAATAAAAAAGGAGATAGAGGAATCCAGGATGATTCCCAAAGTCAGCCTTGGACCTCCAGAGGCACACACAGTGCCCTTTGATGCACACACACACACACACACACACACACACAAGAAAAGAATAGGAAAGAAAGAGACCAAGAACAAATCATAGCAGGGCAGAGGAAGAAACCTCGAGTTGAGGTCCAGTGTTCACAGCATGAGCTCAAAGGACTTGGGCAGTCGTCCCTTTCCTTGGCAGATGGTCCGTGTTCCCACCGCCTCCGACAGCCTCTTGGAGTTCCATTCATCTCCAGCTTCATATATCCCGCCTTCAGGGCTGCCTTTTCACACATTGCCCGTTCTCCAGGGCTTTCCTTTGAAACCAGGATGGCGATTTTCCTGGCCCTGCAACTCTTGGATTTTGTGTGCCCGCAAAAGCAGCACCAAGTGGGTGATGCCAAATCGGCTGTCAGCGCAATCAGTCCTTTTTGTGCCCCAGAAAGCTGATGGCTGAGTGTAGGCCACTGAATCCCGAGGGAATAACTTGCTAGGCAGTCTCTTTGCAAGGAAAAGTCTCTCTCTCTGTCTCTCTCGCTGTCTGCCAAAGGGCACTTTGTGTGCCTCTGGAGGTCCAAGGGTGACATCAAGAATCATCCTGGATTGCTCTGCCTCCTTATCGCTTTCTTCTGAGGCTCCCAGGCTCTGCCTTTTAGGGCTAGAAGTGCGGACCACAGCCATTTCTGCCCACATTTTTACGTGGGATCTGAATTTGGGTCCTTCTACTCGGGAGGCAAAGGTTCCTCTCCAGCCCAGGAAAAATCTCTCAAGTGGATCTGCTCTTCATGTACTAGAGCCTGAGATGGGCAGAATCTGGTCTAGTTTTCAGAAGCCTGCAAGACATTTTTCTTATTGCCCCAGTGCAAAGTACTTAACTACTTTTTTAACAGCAATGATGTACTCAGAAGCCACGGTTTTCTTAGCCCCGACACCAGCTTTTCTGATTGAGTTGCAAGTTTCTCAAGACGTGCTGCTCTGCTTTTTGCTCCTAATTCATCCTGTAAATCTGCCTAGAAACAGCCAGGAATAACTCTTATGCTGGGTATTAGTTACTGGATTGGGTTATTTCCATGCCAGATCAGGTCATCCATTTTGCTTCAACTCAGCTTTCCAGAAAGTCTCCGGACTCTACAAAGTACAGTTATGCTCTTTGACACAATGTAGCACCAACAGCCTCTAATTCAGGTCCCAAGAGTCATGACATTTATCTGAAAACACAGGAACATGGTAAGTGGTCCACATTGCTCTTGCATTCTGGTCTTCCGAGTTCCCACCACAAGTACTCTCTAAGCTGACCTACCACCTTCTAGAGTTTCTTCAGCCCCCAAAACTCTGAATTCTTCCATCAAGCCAGTGGCAAAGGCTTAAAATAAAATCCCATGATTAGGTTTAGTCACGGCAATGATCTACTTCTCTGGTATTAGCTTTTTATAGCAATCAACCAGATGTGCGTGTGCGTGCATGTGTATGTGCGTATGCGTGCATGTGTGTGTGTGTGTGTGTGTCTGTGTGTGTGTGTGTGTTTGGATATCAGAGGACAACCTCCTGATATCAGTCCTCTCATTTCTAGCTTGTTTGAGACAGGCTCTCTTTGCCGCTGCCTTAGCCGGACTGGTTGGCTCTTCAGCGGCAGGAATTCTTCCGTCTCCGCCTCCATATCCCCACAGGGAGGCACTGCCTTAGCCCACGGGTCATTATGCTTGAGCAGCAAGTGATTTACCGACTACGTCTTCCTGGACAATACCTGACGCAGATACTGCGGGGAGGAAAGGTTTGCTCTGCCTGCGGTTGCAGAAGCCTTGGCCCGTCATGGTGAGGAGGGCAGAGCGGAGCAGCTCACAACACAGTGGACAGGAAGCCGAGTGGACCCACAGCTGGGGCAGGATTCACGGACGAAGGACACACCCCAAGGACCTACTTCCTCCCATCAGATCCCACTTCCCACATTTCTGCCACCTCTCAGGAATCTGTCAATGACTGAAGCCCTTGATTGAGTCTGACCTGTCACATTGAATCCTCTCTCCGAACAGCAGTGTTTCTCAGTCTTACCAAGCTGACGATGGACATCGACCATCATGACATGTTCCACTTTCTCTCTGTGTGTGTGTGTGTGTGTGTGTGTGTGTGTGTGTGTGTGTGTTCACACGCAAGTGTATTTGTAGAAGGAGGCACTTAAGTGTGTGCGCCTGCGGAGGCTCAAGGGTGACATCTGGAATTATCCCTGAGTGCTCTATCTCCTTATTGCTTTGCTCCGGGGCTTTCCAGGCTCCACCTTTCAGGGCTGAAAATGTCGGCTGCCTTTTCCACATGGCATTTTAAAGTAGGATCTGGGGATTTGAACTCAGGTCCTTTTGTTTGTGAGGCACACGCTTTAACCCCTGAGTCATCTCAGCAGCCTTGTCTCACTGTTTTTAAACAAGACTGTAAAGTCTTTTCATTTGTAATTTGAAGTTGATATCTGTACTAGGAGCGTGGAGAAGGGTCAGAGAGCTAAAGGACAGAGCAAATGTTTTTACCTCCCTTCCGGGTCAACGGTACTTGAGGGCTCCATCTAGTCACACTGTTGGCTTCTGAGCTCCGCTTTGGGCTCAATGCTCTGTATTTCTATTATTTAGTCTGGAAGGTTGAGTACTAGTCACCACCCAATCTAGCAAGACAAACAGAGAACAAGGTTCACTCTCGGGCAAAGGCCCCGAGAGCCAGGTAACCTAGAATCTGGTCTCATTTCAGTTTCTGAGACTTTATCATGGCTCTTCGGGGGGAAGACTGTGGGTCAGACCCTAGTATGTTCTTGGACATACTGTGTACATCAGAGTCGGGGGATCTTCTGAGTCCTACCTAGTAGGGGTCAAACTGGAGCCCCCGGTCAAGAACACGGCCAAGGGAGTACCTCTGTGATTTGTGTTTCTCAGTCCAACACGTTCAGCCACCAGATCTTAGGAGTTGGTCCAATCAGAGCCCCCGACTTGGTTACACAAGGGACAAAGCTGTGGAGAGGACAAAGCAGTTCATCATGACAGAGGAAAGCCATATTTGGAAAGGAATTTGGAGCAGACATACCAAGCCATGTTTATGTTTAAAAAACAGTTTGATAACAAAAACCATGGGATGTCTAACTTTTGAGATCCTTGACTCTGATCTGATTGCTTGCCCTGCCCCACCTGACACACATGTGCATTTTCATATGTGTGTGGACACATATATGTGGTGTGTGTGCGGGTGCATTTGCATGTATGTGAATATACATGTGGATGTTTGAGGTTGACCTAGAGAATATTCTTGGTTGCCTCTTCCACCTCACTCTTTCTTTTTTTTTATTTTCTCTTTTGTCTTTGATATAGGGTCTCTAATCAAACCCAGAGCTCACCAGTAGGACCAGCTTGGACTGAGAATTCCCAATCTCTGCCTTCCAAGACTGGAATTACAGGGGCTGGAGAGATGGCTCAGGGGTTAAGCCTCTGCCTTGCAGGCAGAAGGTCCTGAGTTCGGATCCTAAACCCCACGTATAGACGCCAGGCGGAAGTGGGGGCGGCCTGCGCTTCTGGTCCTGGTAGGGCGGAACCTGTGAATCCCGGGGCAGAGTAAACAAGGAGATGGAGGCGGTCCATGGGGGTTCCCGAATTCGCCCGTGGTTCTACACACACACACACACACACACACACACACACACACACACACACACGCATGCACGCACACACACATTTGAATAAATAATAAAAAAATTTTTTAAAAAGTCATGGCTCTTTAAAAAAAAAAAAAGACTGGAATTACAGGTAGGTTGCCACACCTCCCTGGCATTTTAAGTGTCACCTGAGACTCCACACTCTGGTCTTCTTACTTGCATGGCAAGAGTTTTAAACCTGAGCCACCTCCCAACTCACAAAAGCATATTCTTTTTTTTATTTCAGCTCATACAAACTTGTTAGGTACACCAGTTCCCTCCCTCCCTCCTCCTTCCCCTGTACCCCCTGCTCTCCCTCCCCACTCCTCTCCCTCCCCATCCCCCAATGCCTCCCACCCCAATTCCCAGAGAGTCCTTTCTTGTGCATGTCTGATTTTCCTCTGGGCCCTCCTCTCCGATGACGTACAAGGACCCAGTGGCCTTTCCCTGAACCCTTTCCCGTGTTCCCTTAGGTATAGGAACACTGCTGTGGCTGCCAATCCTTTGCCTCCAAGGATCTTGGTGCCTTTAGCAGATGCTAGACTTTGTGAGGTCAACAGTGTGTTGGACAATGCGCAGGGCATGCAAAGTCCAATTATGATTGCTTCAGCCCTAACTAGTATAGAGTATCCTACATATCATTGCTCCTCCCATCCTTTTGCTCTTACACTCTTACCGCCCCCTCTTCCGCAAATTTCCCTGAGCTTCAAGATGGGGAGAGACTAAGCTGGCCTAGTTCTAGGTGGTTGATATAGAGTCTCTGAAGTTCTGGATTGTGGTTTGTTGATTTTCTTTTGCAGTTTTGCTGCTCCTGCAATGCCCTTCACTCCATCTTGGTGGGCATTGTATGTTACCCCCTGGCCAGAGACAAAAAGCTGTTAGAGTCTTGTGATAAAAGCACATTCAAAGGTAGATGTAATAAAAGTGGGAAACCACAGTAAGGGAGGGGTCTATCACCCATTTGGAAAATGGTTACTTTTTATCTGCCAGACTATATGCCCTCCTCTTCTGGTGAGATCACACCCCCTCAGTAGTAAATGATCAGGAACAAAAGTCTGTGAACTTAATCAGATGTCTCATTACTTATTTGGGTCCTTGGTGGAGGCCTATTTTCCCTGCTGTAACATGGTCCCTTCTCTCCTTGTTTCTGGTGTGGCCCTCCTACCCCATCCTTCCTGTTCATAATCCTTGGAATTCCTGTCTCTAGGTGGGCTGGGTGGGTTTGGTACTAGGAGCCACCTATTAGGGAGTACATACGGCGCTTAATTTTCTGGGTCTGGGATACTTCACTTAATATAATTCTTTCTAATGACATCCATTTCCCGGCAAATTCCAGTAATTCATCATTTTTGATGGCTGAGTAGTACTCCATTGTATAGATGTACCACAGTTTCCTTATCCACTCATCAACTGTTGGATATTTGGGCTGATTCCATGACTTTGCTATTGTAAACAGTGCTGCTATGAACATGGTCGTGCTTGTGCTATCAAGGTGAACCTCTGCTGTATGGGGGGTTATTCCCAAAAGTGGAATAGCAGGGTCATATGGCATTTCAATCTTTAATTTCTTTAAGAATCTCCAGACGGCTCGCCAGAGTGGCTGTATGAGCCTGCATTCCCACCAGCAATGTAGGAGAGTTCCCCTCTCTCCACATCCTCTCCAGCATTTGTCGTTGTTAGTATTGTGGATTTTTGCCATCCTGACCGGGGTGAGATGATATCTCAGGGTAGTTTTGATTTGCATTTCCCTGATGGCTAAAGAAGTGGAGCATTTTTTAAGATATTTGTTAGACATTTTAATTTCATCCCTGGTAAAGTTTCTTTTAAGTTCCAGGGCCCATTTTTTAATTGGGCCATTGGTTTCCTTGGTGTTTAGTTTTCTAAGTTCTTTGTGCACTCTGGACAGCAGAATTCTATCAGATGTGTGGTTAGTGAAGATTTTCTCCCATTCTGTGGGTTGCCTTTGAGCTCGCGTTATAATCTCTTTATCTGAACAGAAGCTCTTTAATTTCACAAGATCCCAACTGTTGAGAGTTGGTAGCAGTGACTGTGCCATTGGATGTCTGTTTAGGAACTGTTGGCCTAGCCCAATCAGCTTGAGGGAGTTCCCTATCCTTTCAACTATGGTTTTTATAGTCTCTGGCCTGATATCAAGGTCCTTGATCCATTTGGAATTAAGTCTTGTACATGGTGACAAGTACAGGTCCAGCTTTAATCTTCTGCATGTGGAGATCCAGTTTTGCCAGCACCATTTGTTGAAGATGCTGTTCTTTTTCCATTGGATTCTTTGGGCCCCTTTGTCAAAGACCAAATGGCTGTAACTTTGTGGGCTTATATCTGGGTCTTCAATCCTTATCCATTGATCTGTGTGTCTATTTTGGAGCCAGTACCAGGCTGTCTTTACAACTATGGATTTGTAGTGTAGACTAAGGTTTGGTATGGCAATACCTCCAGCTGTGTTTTTGCTACTCAGGATTGTTTTTGCTATCCTGGGTCTTTTGTGCCTCCATATGAACTTTGAGATTGTTTGGTCAACTTCTTTGAAGAATTGCTTTGGGATTTTGATTGGTATAGCATTGAATCTGTATATTGCCTTTGGTAGGATGGTCATTTTTACGATGTTGATTCTGCCAATCCAGGAACAAGGGAGGTCTTTCCACCTTCTGGTGTCTTCTGCTATTTCTTTCTTTAGGGTTTTAAAGTTTACATTGTAAAGGTCTTTTACCTCCTTAGTTAGGTTTATACCAAGGTATTTCATTTTTTTAGGGGCTATAGTAAATGGGATTGTTTCTCTCAAGGCTTTTTCACTTCTTTCATTCTGGGCATATAGGAAGGCCTCTGATTTTTGCACATTTATTTTGTATCCTGCCACCCTGCTGAACTTCTCAATTAGTTCCAGGAGCTTCCTGGTGGAGTTTTTGGGATCACTCAGGTATAAGATCATGTCATCTGCAAATAGGGATAGCTTGACTTCTTCCTTGCCGATTTGAATCCCTCTTATGTCCCTTTCTTGTCTTATGGCTTCAGCTAAGACTTCAAGTACAATATTGAGTAGAAGTGGTAAGAGTGGACAGCCTTGCCTAGTTCCTGATCGAAGTGGGAATGCTTCCAATTGTTCCCCATTGAGCATAATCCTTGCTGTGGGCTTGTTGTATATAGCTTTTATTATATTGATAAAGGTTCCTTCCATTCCTACTTTCTCTAGCGTTTTGATCATGAAAGGCTGTTGGATCTTGTCAAAAGCTTTTTCTGCATCTATCGAGAGTATCATGTGGTCTTGGACTTTGGACTGGTTTACATGATGAATTACATTTATTGATTTGCGTATGTTGAACCAACCTTGTGTGCCGGGGATGAAGCCTACTTGGTCCCCGTGAATGATCTTTTTAATATGTTTTTGAATCCGATTTGCTAAGACTTTGTTGAGAATCTTTGCGTCTGTGTTCATCAGGGAGATCGGCCTATAGTTTTCTTTTTTAAGTGAATCTTTATTAGGTTTTGGGATTAAAACGATATTAGCTTCATAGAAGGAATTTGGTAGTGTTCCTTCCTTTGCTATTTGATGGAACAGTTTAAGGAGTATTGGTGTTATTAACTCCTTAAATGTCTGATAGAACTCTGTGCTAAATCCATCTGGTCCAGGACATTTTTTGGTGGGAAGATTCGAGATTACTTCCTCAATTTCCTTATATGTTATAGGACTATTTAAATAATTCACAATTTCCTGATTCAATTTAGGTAAGTTGTGTTTACTTAGAAATTCATCCATCTCTTTTGTGTTGTCAAACTTCACAGAGTATAAGTTTTTGAAATATGATGTTATAATTCTCTGGATTTCTTGGGTATCAGTAGTGATAACTCCATGTTCATTTCTAATTTTGTTAATTTGGGTTTTCTCTCTCTTGCTTTTGGTTAATTTAGCTAGGGGTGTATCAATCTTATTGATTTTTTCAGAGAACCAGCTTTTTGACTGATTGATTTTTTCTATCATTTTCTTAATCTCGATTTCAGATATTTCTCCCCTTATTTTGCTAATCTCCTCTCTTCTACTACTTTTGGGATCAGATTGCTCTAGTTTCTCTAAAGCTTTAAGCTGCATTGTTAAGTTGTTTATTTCTGATGTTTCCATTTTTTTAATGTAGGCATTAAGAGCTATGAACTTACCTCTTAGAACAGCTTTCATTGTGTCCCAGAGATTTTGGTAAGTTGTATTTTCGTTATCATTCACTTTCAGGAAATCTTGAATTTCCTTTTTAATTTCTTCCTGAATCCAGTTCTCATTCAGCATCATAGTGTTAAGTTTCCAGGAGTTAGTGTATTTTCTCTTGTTTGATGTGTTGTGGATGTCCAGCTTTAGGCCGTGGTAGTCTGATAGGGCACAGGTTAGAATTTCAACTTTCTTGTATATGTGTAGATTCATTTTGTGGCCCAATATGTGATCTATTTTGGAGAAAGTTCCGTGTGCTGCTGAGAAAAATGTGTATTCTTTGGTGCGTGGGTGAAAAGTTCGATAGAGATCTGTGAGGTCCATTTCTTTCAGGGTTTGATTAAGTTCCAAAGTGTCTCTGTTAAGCTTTTGACCTGTTGATCTATCCCATGTTGAGAGGGCGGTGTTGAAGTCCCCAAGAATTATCGTTTGGGGGTTGATTTCTTGCTTTAGACGCTGTAGGGTTTTCTTAATGAATGTGGAGGGGCCCGTATTGGGTGCATATATGTTCAGTATTGTGAAGTCTTCCTGGTGAATTGTACCTGTGACTAAAATGTAGTATCCATCCGTGTCTCTTATAATTTTCTTTGGTTTGAAGTCCACTTTGTCTGATAGCATAATGGCTACCCCTGCCTGTTTTCTGCTTCCATTTGCTTGTAGAATTGTTGACCAGCCTTTTATTTTTAGAGCGTGCCTATCTTTTGTGGTGAGATGGGTTTCCTGCAGGCAGCAGATTGATGGATTGTGATTTTTAATCCAAGTTTGTAATCTGTGTCTCTTGATCGGTGAATTAATTCCATTAACATTTAGTGTTATAATGGAGAAACTATTGTTAATTCCAGACATTTATTATGTTTAGTAGCTTTTATACGTATATTGCTTCGTTTTTAATGGTGTTATTTATTTGCCTTCTGTTCTCCTGGATATGCCTGTTTTTTTCTTCACGCTTGAGTATCATTTCTAGCATTTTTTGAAGGCCTGGTCTGGTGGACATGTATCCCTTAAAGTTGTCTTTGTGCTGGAAAATTTTTCTTTCTCCCTCGATCATGACTGATAGTTTTGCAGGGTAAATCAGCCTGGGTTGACGTTTTTGCTCATTGAATACTTGAAGTATGTCACTCCAAGCTCTTCTTGCTTTTACTGTTTCGACTGAGAAGTCATTTGTTATTTTAATAGGTTTTCCTTTAAAAGTGACTTGTTTTTTCTCCCTTGAAGCTCTCAGCACCAGTTCTTTATCTTGAATGCGGAGTGTTTTAACTATTATTTGCCGTGGCGTGCTTCTATTTTGGTCGTATCTATTTAGGGTGTGGAATGCCTCTTGTATATGGATGGGCCTCTCTTTTTTTAGATGAGGAAAGTTTTCCTTGATGATCATTTGAAAAATTTCCTCAGGGGTGGTATTTTGAGATTCTTGCTCTGGTATTCCATGAATACGCATGTTAGGCTTTTTCAGGGTGTCCCATATCTCTTGGATATTTCTCTCAAGTATCTTTTTGGCTTTAACAACCTCTTCCATTGAGCTGGTTAGTACTCCCACTTTATCTTCAAGGTCTGAAATTCTGTTTTCTGCTTCGTTAGTTCTGTTGATAAGACTCTCTGTGGTGTCCTGGGTTGAAGATAACTTGTCTTTTAGCTCAGTTTTAAACTCTGCTTGAGTTTGTTTTAACTGCTCTATGCCACTTTTTGTTTCTTGCACTGTTTTTCTCAACTCCTCCAGATGTCTGTTGTGTTCCTCTTCAAAGCGATTGATTCGATTATGTAATTCCTCCCTGATTTCCTCTTTCATAGTATTGAACATGGTAATGATCATATTTTGAAAGTCTTTATCCTGGGTGAGGCTTTCTTGGCCTTTTTCCGTGGGTTTGTTCTGGTTGGAGTCTAACATTATGGGATTAATTTCTTCAGTGGGAAATTTGTTTACTTGATTGTTGCTTCTCATGGATTTGCACTTTGACTTTGGCATTGTCATTTTAACTCTTAAGATCTCTCAATTTCACTAAACTGAATTATTTGGCCTGGAGTCCTGGTGGGCGGGTGCGGGCGGAGACTTACCTAGGTCGTGGGGTGAGGCCCGGCTGGACCGCGCGCGTCCCGACTGGTGGAGCGGGGTGAGGTGTAAAGGGAGGATGGGGGTGTCGTCGTGGAGCTATTTAACCCGAGGGCAGCTGGGGCGGGGCCCGGGCGCAGGGGGAGGTCCTCCTCGTCCCTCGGCCCGGTGCGCCGCTCTGGCTGGATGGTGGGAGTCGGAGCCGGGTCCCTGTGGGCTGACCTGGGGTCCTGGTGGGCAGTGCGCAGGGTGGAGACTTATCACCTAGGGCGTGGGGTGAGGCCTGGCTGGACCGCGTGCGCGTTCCGACTGGCGTAGCGGGGTGGGGTGTAAAGGGTCAAAAGCATATTCTTTTTTTTAATTTTTTTTTATTTATTCAATTGTGCGTGTGTGCATATGTATGTGTGCACGCGTGTGTCTGTGTGTGTGTGTGTAGAACCACGGACGAACTCGGGAACCACCATGGACACCTCCACCACCTTCTGCCCCGGGATTCACAGGCTCCGCCCTACCAGGGCCAGAAATGAAGGCGGCCCCCACTTCCGTCCGGCATCTATACGTGGGATCTGGGATCCGAACTCAGGACCTTCTGCCTGCAAGGCAGAGGCTTAACCCCTGAGCCACCTCTCCAGCCCAAAAAGCATATTTTTAAACCAAATGTAGAACCCTGGTTTTTTTTTTTTTTTTTGCATATTCTTCTATTTAGGAATTGGTTAATCTTCTGTTTCACACTCAAAGGTACATTTTGCAGTAGCCAATTCTTCATAATGGTTCCAACTTGCATAAACCCACTGGTTCTTCAATGAAGAAGTAATTAAATCTTGCAACATTTGTACTAGATATGATGGTTGCTATGAACTGTCACTCTAATTCCCAGGAGACGTGCCTCTGGGCAAATGTGAATGGGATGCTCTAGATTAAGGTTGTCTTCTGGACGTGCCTGGGAGGAATTATCTCGGCTGCTTTAATTGATGTGGACGAACTCATCCCATGGTGGGAAGGACCATTCCTAGGCAGGTGCTCTAAAAGGCATAGAGATGGAGAGAGAGAGAGACGAGCACTAGCAAGCACACAGTGGTTCATTGCTCTTTGCTCTCGCTGCGACTGTCATGTGACCAGCTGTAATGATGGACCGTGAGTATGGAATCATGAGCCCTTTCTCCCCTAAGTAGCTGGAGGTGGGTGTTCTGTTGCAGCAATGTGTAATGAAGTTAAAACAAGGACACTAGTGCCCCATCGAGGACTTGAAAGACACAGAGGTGATGGTTCCCATCTCTCCCCGAAGACTTCCCATGTGGCCTTTGCACATTGTTATCTGCTTAATCAAGTAGTGACTCCACTTACAGCTATACCAGATGAGGCTCCCTTGCGTGAGAGGGTTGGACATCTCCTGGCACCTGAATGAACCTGTTCACTTGGCAAATGCCTTCGTCTCCTGTAGCGTTTCATGAGGACCACCCACAGCAGTTTGCTTTCACTGGGCAAGGCCAGCAGTATACCTTTACTGCCGCCCCTCAGGGAGCCACGGACTCTCTCCAGCTCTGAGTCATAACTTGGTTCATGGGGATCTTGAGCACTTGTCCCTTCCAGAAGCTAGATCAGTCAGGTCCGTTACAATGAGGACGTTGTCGGCAACCAAGCTGGACTTAGTAAAGCATTTGTGTGCCAGAGGATGGAAAATAAATCCATTTAAGATTTAAAACTTACTTTAGTGTGTATTCTAAGAGTCCAGTGTGTGGATTGCAGATCTACTCCTTCTGAGGTCACACTTGCCCCTCCCATCCCCAAGAAAAAAGTACAATGCTTAACGTACCGATTTGCATGATCATATGCTGGCTCAGGAGTAGCAACCTGTGGTTTGTCTCAATGGTCATGGAATTGGAAAGAACATGGTTAGGAAATCAGTGGTAACACATACGGAGAGAACTCTCCACAGGGGCTCAGAATGGGGGATTTGTGTCCCATATCAACACTCACCAAGAGGTGACCTCGGAAGAATAGTCACCAGGAGTCACTAGTCATCAACCCTGGACAGTTCCAGAATGTTGCATGCCAGTTTCTGCCAGTTTGGACAGGTCTGTTAGTTCCCACCACCTGGATCCATCTTTCAGGAAGACTTCAGACGAATTGCCGCTAAGTGGCACTAGAGACGTCACCATGTCTCAGGAAGACCCACAGCCACAGAGAGACCCTTGGAAGAGAGCAGCTTGCTCTGAGCATGGGAAGGTGAAATACTCAAATACACGTACAAGAGGAAACCAGTCCAAACAGGAGCATTGCCCCAGGCAGTAGGAAGCTTCCACGAGAACACGGGTGGTTCACATAATTCAGACAGAGAGAAATGTCGGCTTCCCGTTCAATGCTGGTAGCTGTAAAAGTGCAGGGACTAAAACAAAGAGAAATCGGACCTTCAGATGGGATTTTCACCCACACAGAAATAGTAGGAGGAAGTAAGAGTCCCCAGAGGGTCTACGGAATGGAGCGCATTTCCCAAGGGTGAGCATCTGAGCCTCCGCCGTGTGCACGTGTGTGTGTGGGTTGCGGCCTTCAGAACTTCATTTGCAGAAGGCTATGTCAGCACTTCCACTACACTGCTGTTTAGAGACACCCAGTTCCCAGCTTCCACAGCGTCTGCTGTGCACATTTCAAAGAAGAGATGACTCGAGTCAGCGACCCAGATGCGGTTCTGAGCAGTGTACCTGTCGGCCTCACCCTGCCGTGTTCCGGGCCACTGCGCTCTTATTCCTAGTAACTGACAGGCTTGCTGGAGTTCTTCAGGAGCCGAACCACTTAAGATGAAATCAACCCCTCCCTCCCCTCCCTCCCTCCCTCCCTCCCTCTCCCTTCGTCTCCCTCCCCCTCTCCTTCCCCATCTCCCTCCCTCCCCCTCCCTTCCTCCCCCTCCCCCTCCCCCTCCCTCCCCTCCTTCCTTCCTTCCCCTCCTTCCTTCCTTCCTTCCTTCCCTACCTCCTCCCATCCTTTCTCTCTCTTTCTCTCCCTCATCCTTCTTCCTTTCTCCTCCTTCTTTCTTCCTTCCTTCCCCCTCCCCTCCCCTCTCTCTGTCCCCTCCTCTCCTTCTCCTTCTTCTTCTCTTAGAGTCTGGTATGTATGTCCTGGGCTGACCTCAAACCCCCTACGTAGCCTAGAACAACCTTGGATTCCAGGTCTCTGGGCTCTTGCCTCCAAGTGTACGCCAGTATGCGGGGTTCGTGCAGTTCAGGGATCGAATCCAGGGCTTTGCGCATGCTGGGCATGTGCTGGACCAACTGAGCTCCATCCCCGACCCTGTCGTGGTGTTTTGAGACAGGGTCTCACTGTGTAGCCCAGGCTGGCCTGGAATTTCCAGGTGCCTCGTCAGTGCCGGGGCCAAGCCTGAGCCGCCATGCTCAGCGGAGTCATGTGACTTTCATATGCATGGTGTGAAAAATTATCACTGGATGACGGCAACGTGAATAAATGCACAGTAGTAGGTGATTTGAAAACAAGGCTGAATAGGTCTCTGGGAATATTCTCTCTTTTATATTTGAGAGGTGAATTGTTAGTGAACTTGCAAAAACGAAGGACCGTGAGGATGTTCTAGGATCAAAACCCTGTGTTCTCAGGAGATGAGTTAGGAAGTCACCGCATCATCATGTGGACGACAGCGAAAGTGAGGCACATATAGCGGGTGTTAGGAACCCTGAAGCTGCTCCTGCTTGTTTGTAGCAGTGTCTTTATCACGTGACTCACAAGCACACTAAAAACAACTGTGTGTGTGTGTGTGTGTGTGTGTGTGTGTGTGTGTGCACATGCATGTTTTATTTTTGAAAACAGAACCTCAGGTAGCCAAGGCTGGTATCAAAGTTCGGAGTCCTGCTTCTACCTCTCAAATGCTGTGATGAAGTGATTTTTTGTTTATTGTTTGTTTGTGCGTGTGTGTGTGTGTCCCTGCGGAGGCCCAAGGGTGACTTCAGGAATCATCCTGGATTGCTCTGCCTCTTTTTGGCTTTGCTCTGGGGTTTCCCAGGCTCCACAGTCGAGGGTCGGAAGTACAGTCCTGCCATCATAGCTGCCTGACATTTTTACGTGGTATCTGGGGATCCAGATTTGGGTTCTTCTGCTCGCAGGGCAAAGGCTCTAACCCCTGAGCCATCTCCCTAGCCCAGGCCCCACCTCTTAAAGGTTGTACTTCTTCCCCAAAGGCACTGGCTTGGGGGGACCATGTCTCTGCATAGGCCTTCGTATCAAACCTCAGCATCCTCCATCCTTTTTTTTTTAAATTTTTTTTAAATTTATTCAATTGTGCGTGTGTGCATGTGTGTGTATGTATGTGTATGTGTGTGTGCATGCATGTGTGTGTATGTGTGTAGAACCACAGGCAAATTCGGGAACCATCATGGACGCCTCCACCTCCTCTTTGTTTACTCTGCCCCGGGATTCACAGGCTCCGCCCTACCTGGACCAGAAACACAGGCCGCCCCCACTTCCGCCTGGCATCTATACGTGGGGTGTAGGATCTGAACTTAGGACCTTCCGCCTGCAAGGCAGAGGCTTAACCCCTGAGCCACCTCTCCAGCCCCCCAGCATCCTCCATCCTTAACCATTTCTCAGTTCTCCGCTCTTCTCTTGGTCTCGCCTCCCTCTACCCTTTAGTTTCTGCACCTCCCGCCATCGACAGAGCCTGGTTTGTCGTTTCAGGGTCCTTGTTTGCCCCCCATGAACTCACAGATCCTTGTTCTACCTGCCTTCCTAACACATCTGCATGGACCAGCTATGTGTGTCCACCTCCCCTAACACATCTTCATGGACCAGCTGTGTGTCCACTTTCCTAACACATCTGCATGGACCAGCTGTGTGTGTCCACCTCCCCTAACATCTGCATGGACCAGCTGTGTGTGTCCACCTCCTAACATCTGCATGGACCAGCTGTGTGTGTCCACCTCCCCTAACATCTGCATGGACCAGCTGTGTGTGTCCACCTCCCCTAACATCTGCATGGACCAGCTGTGTGTGTCCACCTCCCCTAACATCTGCATGGACCAGCTGTGTGTCCACCTCCCCTAACATCTGCATGGACCAGCTGTGTGTGTCCACCTCCCTAACACATCTGCATGGACCAGCTGTGTGTGTCCACCTCCTAACATCTGCATGGACCAGTTGTGTGTCCACCTCCCTAACACATCTGCATGGACCAGCTGTGTGTGTCCACCTCCCTAACACATCTGCATGGTCCAGCTGTGTGTGTCCACCTCCCTAACACATCTGCATGGACCAGCTGTGTGTGTCCACCTCCTAACATCTGCATGGACCAGTTGTGTGTCCACCTCCCTAACACATCTGCATGGTCCAGCTGTGTGTGTCCACCTCCCTAACACATCTGCATGGACCAGCTGTGTGTGTCCACCTCCTAACATCTGCATGGACCAGCTGTGTGTCCACCTCCTAACATCTGCATGGACCAGCTGTGTGTGTCCACCTCCCCTAACACATCTGCATGGACCAGCTGTGTGTCCACCTCCCTAACATCTGCATGGACCAGCTGTGTGTGTCCACCTCCTAACATCTGCATGGACCAGCTGTGTGTGTCCACCTCCTAACATCTGCATGGACCAGCTGTGTGTGTCCACCTCCTAACACATCTGCATGGACCAGCTGTGTGTGTCCACCTCCTAACATCTGCATGGACCAGCTGTGTGTGTCCACCTCCTAACATCTGCATGGACCAGCTGTGTGTGTCCACCTCCCCTAACATCTGCATGGACCAGCTGTGTGTGTCCACCTCCTAACACATCTGCATGGACCAGCTGTGTGTGTCCACCTCCCTAACACATCTGCATGGACCAGCTGTGTGTGTCCACCTCCTAACATCTGCATGGACCAGCTGTGTGTGTCCACCTCCTAACACATCTGCATGGACCAGCTGTGTGTGTCCACCTCCCTAACACATCTGCATGGACCAGCTGTGTGTGTCCACCTCCCCTAACACATCTGCATGGACCAGCTGTGTGTGTCTACCTCCCCTAACATCTGCATGGACCAGCTGTGTGTGTCCACCTCCTAACATCTGCATGGACCAGCTGTGTGTGTCCACCTCCCTAACACATCTGCATGGTCCAGCTGTGTGTGTCCACCTCCCTAACATCTGCATGGACCAATCCTTTTCTTTAGTGTTCTCAGAATGGTTGGACCCCAGATCCCACATTCTCCACACTCTGGGGAACACTCCCTGCAGGGCGCTCCCCAAACCCCTCACCGTGGCCATCTGACCACGCAGAGGCCTCTCCTCACAGTGGGGGTGCCCTGTCATCTGAAAGGCACACATGGGACAGCAGGACAACTGATGGTGGAAGGTCAGTCTGGGAGGTTGGGATCGCTCCGCTGACCCCCACAGGCGTGTCCCCCCCACGGGAACAGGGGCTCCGGTCCCTCTGGGAGGTTCTGGGCTGAAGACGTTATGGGTCCTTGTATGTCAGGACTGTCTATTCTGACTGGCCCCTCCCCTCCCCGTAAGCCATAGGGCCGGGCACCATTGAAACGCCAGCCCCGAATCTCAGTCAGGCCCTGAACATATGTTTCTCCTGGAGGGACAATGGGCTCTTGGAGCTTAATTAAGACCCTACAAAGAGCCTGTGGCCAGGGCAGCCATTCACTTTTGTGCCCACCCTCCTTCCTCCCCTCCTCTGTGGGAGGATGAAAGGCGTCCAAGACCCTGTCTCCTGATGGCTCCCTGACCCTCCTCTCTCACGGGCGGATCTCTGTCCCCGTCAAGATGATTCCCGAAGTCACCCTTGGCCTCCACAGGGACACATGTGCCCTCTGACACACACACACACAAAATGAATGAATCATTTTTTTTTTAAAGAGAGTCCTTGACAATTTGGCTTTTTCACTTGCAGCATTCCAACTCTCCGCAGGCAGGGAATTATTTTTTAACTTAACATTTTGTTTTATTTATTATTGTTTGTGTGCTGTGGCACACGCGTGGCGGTCAGAAGGCCGCCCTTGTGGCGTTGGTTCTCTCCTTCTGCCTTCGCCTGAGCTCTGGGGACTGAACTCGGGCCGTCAGGGTTGCTCTGTCGATGGCTTTACCCGCCGAGCCATCCTGCCGACCCCCCAACATGACATTCTAATCGGTCAGCCTCGTGGAATCCTTAACGCTGACGTGGTTCTTTTCTAGCACCTTTGGTTCACATCTCCTTCCATGTTCCAGCCCTGGAGTAAGGGGAAGACCACCTGCATTTCTGGGGTCCCTTGTGCTAAAGCCCCAGGCCCAGATACAGAAGCAGGTATCTAACAAGGAGACTTGGGGAGGGGGCTGTGGGCCTCCATCAGCTAGGACCCTCCTGGGCTGGGGGTGCAGCTGCATCCAAGTGCTCATCTAATCTGGATTTTGGGGGGAGTCTTCAGGGAGGGATTGACCAAGCATCGGCAACGGCGCTGGTTCTTAAATGGCCTGTGAAGGCTCATGGATGCTCCGGAGACTTCCATGGCGAACCAAGAGTGAACCTGGACTTGTTCCTCTATGACTCACTGCACACCAGGCGCTCTTGATCTTCACGCCGGGTCACGTTGTCTTCCCTGTTTCTCAGATGAGACTCACAAGGCGCGCACAGTGAGCAAAGAGGCGGCTGAGTCAGAGAACCCCAGGACACCATAAGTCAGCTCCAGTGAGGACACCCTAAGTCAGCTCCAGTGAGGACACCCTAAGTCAGCTCCAGTGAGGACACCCTAAGTCAGCTCCAGTGAGGACACCCTAAGTCAGCTCCAGTGAGGACACCCTAAGTCAGCTCCAGGTGACCCTGTGAGCGCTGTTCTCTTTTCTCCCTTCCTGTGAATTTTAGCAGATCCTTACAAAGCGAATGTCCCGGAAGCTACTAAGTGGGCTGTTGTAACTTTATCCCCTCCCCTCCCCTCCTTTCCCCTCCCCTCCCCTCCCCTTCTTTCCCCTCCCCTCCCCTCCTCTCCCTTCCCTTCCCCTCCCCTCCCTCCTCCCCTCCGCTGCCCTGCCCTCCTCCCCTCCGCTGCCCTGCCCTCCCCTCCTCTCTTTTGTCTTCCCTTTCCTTCTCTTTTCACTTCTCTTCCCTTCCCTCTTCCCTCCCCTTTCCTTTCCTTCCCTTCCTTTTGTTCTCGTCTTTTCCTTCCTCTTCCTCCTCCTCTTTTCTTTATCCTCCTCCCCATCTTTTCCTTCTCTTCTTCTTCCTCCTCTTTTCCTCTTCTTCCCCCTCCTCCTTCTTTCTGTGAGTCACAATCAACTTAAGGAGAAAGGGCGATTTGTTTGGCCCAGGGTTCCAGAAGGATCTGGTCCACTATGGTGGGAATCACAGAGCAGAAGGCGTAGCAGGAGGCTGGTTTCAGCCACCAGGAAGGCAGAGCACGCAAGAGCAAGCTAAGGAAACAGGGCTGGGGCATCAGCCCCGAGACCCCCTCCCCACACGCCTCCTCCAGCCAGGCTCCGCTTCTTCAACCTTCCCCAGAAACGACGCGGGCAAAGCGTTGACACACTGGAGCCTGTGGAGCAGCTCACATTCAGACCATCTCTCGGTTGCTGTGAGACACCAGTCAGACCGCAACAACCCAAGGGCGAAAGGAGACTTACTTGGCTACAGGTCTGAGGGGAGACACAGTCCTTTACGGTGGAAAAGGCCTGGCTGGGGTCAGTAGCTGGAGGCGGCTCAAGTCACATCTGTCATGGAGGCCGAGAGAGCCAGCTGCAGACGGCTAGCAGGAGGCTAACGAACCTCAGGAACCGTCCCGAGGCACGTCTTCTGCCAGGAAGGCTCCACCTCCTACAGTTGCCTCAACCCCCCAAACATCATTTAAGGATTCTAGCGCATGAGCCTGGGGGGGCAAGTCACATTCGAACCAGGACAGGTGGTTACCAGGTCACCCATGTCCTCTGTCTGCTTCCTGTCGCCCAGCAGGTGAGCAGCTCCCTCTGCCACATGCCCCTGATGCCACCGTGGAAGAGTCCATGAGATGGATGGAACCCGCTGAAGCCATAACCAAATCAATCTTTCCTCTGAGTCATATGAGAAGAATTAGTAACACCCGAATATGCACACTTAGGTAGCATAATCCAGTTTCACCTTATTTGACCCTCAAAGTGTAGTACTTTAAAGACTCAGCTGTGGAATTGCATAGAGTCAGGTTTGCAAACTTTTTTTTTTTTGCATGGTGTGTGTGTGTGTGTGTGTGTGTGCGCGCACACAGGTGTGTCTATGGAGGCTTTAGGGTGACATCGGGGTCATGCTGTATTGCTCTACCTCCTTATTGTTTTGCTCTGAGGTTTCCCAGGCTCCACCTTCCAAGGATGGAATTGCAGAAGACTGCCATCTTTCTGGTGGGCATCTTTGTTTGGGTCTGGGATCTGAACTCAGGTCCTTCTGCTTTCCAGGCAATAGCTTTAATCCCCAGCCCAGGTTCATAAACTTAAAAAAATTTCTTTATAAGGAAGAGAGCATGTGCAGATGTGTGTGTGTGTGTGTGCGTGTGCGTGTGCGCACGCGCGCACGTGTTTGCACATGCACGTTCATTATGGTGCACATGTGGAGATCACAACTTTCTCTCCTACTACATGGACTCTTAGGATTGACCTCAGATCTCCTGATTTGTACATATGCACCCTGCCTGCTGAGCCACCTCTAACTTCTACCTGTGCACCATGGTGTGTGTGTGCATGCGTGTGCACGCATGTATGTGCCTTTCTCTCTCTCTCTCTCTCTCTCTCTCTCTCTCTCTCTAAAATAAATGGATAATTAAAAATTTAGAAACGTCCTTGAGATCAGCAAGAGTCCTTGTAGCTAGCTTTTAATTTCAATCTAAGTCTCTGTTTTAAATTTTGTTTATTTTTTCCAATGACACTTTTAATAATGTATTCAGAAAACCCTACTCAGAAATTTAATATGAATTTAAAAACCTGTTGCTGTTTTGTCTTGTCTAGTTAAGTCTATACCATGCCTACAATGAAATTTTTTTAAATGTATGCATACATATGCATGGTGTGGAGGGGTCTGATTTCTTTTTTTGGGTGGAAATTACCTGTCACAGTGCCATTTACCAAGACGACTTCTTCCAGGGCTCCACGCCTGCCCTTCAACGCAAGTTCTGACTCATGAAATCGTTCTCAGACTCTGCCAACATGTTGGTCATTTGAATCCATCTGCCCCAAGCACAGAACTTAATTTATAGCTGTCACATTGGAGGCTGCATCTGGGAAGACCGGGCAAATGTGCTTTTCTCTATCGTTCTGTTAAATGCAACTGGAAGCCTTGGAACACAGAGAGAGGGAGGTGGCATGGTGTGGATCTGAAGGTGGTATCCTCAGTGGGGGAGGATGTGTCTCAGACCAGGAGTCAAAACCACTGGCAACGTCAAAGCAGCCAATTTTACAGACAGCAAAAGCCATCTGAAAATCTTCTGTCTCTACCCAAAGAGCTCAGCGAGCCACTCGGCACAGAATACTTAAGTGACAGGTGCTCTGCAGTCGTCGGACATGACGGAAAGAAAACGTCAAAAGCTGAACTGACAGAAAAGAAAGTGACCATACAGGATCCTTCGCCGAGTGAAAAGATCTTCACGAATGGAGAGGCATGAAGACATTCTCGGGCCTCCTTGGCGAGAATGGCTGCAGAAGTCGGCCAGGTAGGAGACCAGAAGAGAAAGGACCCTGGACACTGGGAAGAAAAAGAAATAAGGTGACACACACACACACGGGCGAGTGCAACAGGTCTCCCTCCTGCCTTGGAATCACTTCATGTGACTATGTCTTATTTATTTGAAAGAGAGATTGGGGTAGGGGCAGACATTTGTGTGTGGGTGGAGGTCAGAGGACAACTTTCAGAAGTCAGTTCTCTCCTTCCACCATGTGGGCTTTGAACTCAAGTCCCTAGGTTAGTGCTCAGTTTCCTTTCACCCACTGAGCCACCTGGCAGGCTCCTACCATCAAACTTCATGAATTCATTTTATCAGCATTGGAGGGTCAGTCGTTCTAGATAATCGTGGAGGAGTTAGTCACACAACACAAGCACAGTATAATGGGTGTGGCAGTCAGTGATGTGGATTTGACTCCTTGGATGCACTCATCTTGATCAAGGTTTGCCTCTTGATTGAATCAATGGATGTGGGTGGACCCGTCCTGACTGTGGGCGGGACCGATCCCTCGGCAAATGGAGTGAGCGAGCTGCGCTCTGCCATTGTCATTCTGTTTCCTGACCGCGGTTGCGTTGTGAACACTGGCTTCAAGCTGCTTTGACTTCCCCACCAGGATGGATTGAATCCCCGAACAGCGAGCCAGAATCACTGCATCCTCCCTTCAGTGGCTTTTGGAGGACATTTTATCACTGCACATGGGGAGAATGAAGGGACTTGAGAACCGTTTCCGGGCTGGAAAGACCGCTCAGTGGGTAAAGTGCTGCTTGTTCTGCAAGCTTGAAGACCCCCTTTTAATCCCCAGCACCCAGGTCATGCCTGGCAGGAGTGGTGGTCTCCTGTATTCAGGAAGCAGAGCAGAGGGTCCCCAGAGCAAGATGGTTGTTAGCTGGAGTAACTGAGTCAGGGAGCTCTGGGCTCAGTGAGGGAGCCCGCCTCCATATGTAAGATGGAGAGCAATTGAAGAAGACACCTGGACCAAGCTCTGAACTCCATATGTGCGAACACACACACACACACACACACAAAATGTAACATGCACACATGTGTAAACACAAATATACACACACGCAAAAGAATAGGTTTTCACACCTTACTCAGCTGGCAATATGACATCAACAGACTGTAACGACCTCTCTCTTTCTTTACATTATTGAATGTGCATGATGTGTGTGTGTGTGTGTGTGTGTGTGTGTGTGTGTGTGTGTTCACATGTGCCATGACACACATGCAGAGAACAGAGAACAAGCTTGTGGGGTCACTTGTACTCCTTCCATCTTTACACGAGGATTACACTCAGGTCACCACCCTGTGCGGCAAGCACCTTTAACTACTGAGCCATCTTGCTGGCCCCTTTCGTTTGAGACAGAAGGGTCTCCTGTAGCTCAGGCTGGCTGGGAATTCACTGTGAGGCTGGCCTTGAGCCTCTGATGGCTGCCGGTCGCCGGTTGGTTGTGCCTGCCTGCTGCAGTTCACGTCGCAGTTCCCCACTGGGCTGGGGCTCCAGGAAGGCAGGGCTGGGTCCTCCTCATGGGATACAGGGGCACCCTTGCAAGCTTGGGCAGGCTGGCACCTGGGGGCTCAGTCTGTGCTCATCTTCTTCCCAGTAGGGGCACCCCAATTCTGGACTTCCTTGTGGAGTCCCCTTCCCTCCCTGTGCCCTAGGCATCCTTCTGCTTGTTCTCTCCCTCTCCCCTCCCTGTCATCCTATTTCTTTCCTCTTCTTCCTCTCTGTTCCCCGCTTTCTCCTCTACTCTTCCCCTTTCCCTCCTGCCTCCTTCTTCCATCTCCTCTCTTCCATCTCCTCTCGTCCTCCCTAGCACTTCTAGTACGCCTCTTTTCTTTAGTCTCCTCCTCATTTCTTCCCTTCTCTTTTTTCCCATTCCCCCTCTCTTTCCTGTTCCTACTTCTTTTTTTCCTTCTCCTCCTCCCTTTCCTCTCCCTCCTCCCTCTCCTCTGCGTCCTCCCTCTCCTCTCCGTCCTCCCTCTCCAGCCCGGCAGCTGCAGTTCCCGAGGCGGCCGGCAGAGGGGGCTCCACGGCGCCCGGCCGCGCCCCTCCCGCGCGCGCTTCCTGTGAGGTCAGGTGGGAGGAAGCGGCCGGAGCCGCGCCAGTGGACGCCGCCCGGGCCCGCGAGCCGCGCCGCAGGTGGGTGTCCGCGCCCGGGGCTGCACCGGCTCCGATCGCCTCCCTTCCCGCCGGGCGTGCCTGGGTTTGCAGCCGCGTCCGGCCGGGAGGCTCCGCCCCTGCCCCGCGCCGCCCCTGCCCGCGCCGGTGGCCCACCAGCCGGGATGCGATGACAAAGCGCGAAGGTGCCGCGCAGGACCGCGATGCGCGGGGCCCGCAGGCTGCGATCGGGGGCTCGGTCTGTGCCTCGCTCCCCGCCACGGGCCAGATCTCGCGGCTCCCAGCCTGCCTTGGCGTGGGTGACCGGACGCGTGGAGAATTTAGATGAGTCGTGTGGCGCATCTCCCGGGAGAGGGGCCTTTAGAGCTGGGGAGAGAGGAGGAGCCCCGGCCCGCGGACACCCACGGGGTCCGTGGAACCAAGCCCTCGCAGAGCTTCAGCAGCACCGCCGCACCCCACATTTTGGAAGGCCGAGCCCTGCCTTTTGGTAAAGGTCGAACTAGTGCGCCTCAGTAGGCCTGGGACAGCGAGAGGCATGCAGAAGACCTCCGTCCTTCCCAGCTGGACTCCAGCTTGCGTGGTGGTCAGTGGGGTTTGTCCGTAGGCAGAGCACCTGAGGGGGTCAAATCCCCTCTGGGTCCTGGAGGCAGAGGGCCCAGGACCTTGGCACTGTCGACAGTGCCGAGGATTCCCCCTCCCCTTCTTTTCTTCCCTTTGTAAAATGATTTTGTTTTTTTCAGTTAGTGAAATACCAGGGAACGCCCCTCCCCTGTCTGTGACAGGGTTTGCCGAGCCTCAGGCTGGCCTCGACCCCTTCATCTCTCCTGCCCAGCTTCCGGGGTGCTAGGAGACCAGCTGGTGCAGCTATCTACCTCTTCACCAGCCCGCTGGGAAGGAAATCAGGGTGCTGGGGTCCTGGTGTGTGGGTGCCCCCAGCCCAGCACCCAGCCAGGAGCCTGTGTTCCTTCTGACTTTCTGTGCAGGCCCTTCTGTCCCCAGGTGCAATGCTTCCCAAGGCTGGGAACAAGAGGCCCCCAGGGCGAGCCTGCCAGCTTCCCACAGTGCCTGGCACCCCGAGGATCCCATCCTCACTGGGCTGCTGCCAGAGGTTAGACTTCCTTCTCCAAGGCTGATTTTTTTTTTTTTTTTTTTTTTTCTGGTGCACTGTCTGTCCTCTTGCCCTTTGTAATCCACCACACCTGCCCAAGGTGTGTCACATGTGGCCTGTACTGAAGCTGTGCTCTCTCGGGCATTTCCAGCAGGTTGGGCGAGGTCAGGGGAAATGGCCTGTGAGTCCCTGGTGATCCTGGTCAGAGATCCCGAGGACCGCTGGGATCGGTGAGCCCCTGACTCCCAACGTCAACCCCCCTCCCTGGTCATGCTTTGCAGGGTTAGCCACTGGGGACACTCAGCTCCAGGAAGGATGGTGCGGATCTTGGCCAATGGGGAGATCGTCCCGGATGATGACCCTCGGGTGAGGACCACCGCCTCGCAGAGAGGGAGCGCTCCTCGGCAGGTGAGGCTCCGCCCACAGGGACGGGAGCAGCTGCTCTCTGCTCCCACAGGTCTCTCCAGCTGCCGTTTACCTTCTGCAGCCTGAAGCTCTCTGCAGAGAACCGAGCCAGGCTTCAAATCCAAGGCTGGTGTCGGAGTTAGCCACCCGCACCTGGGCCAGCATGTTTGTATTCAGGAGTGTTGGACGGAGGGCTGGGCAGGGGCAGCTCTGGGGTTAAAATGCTTGCAGCACAAGCCAAAGGACTGGAGTTCAAAACCCCAGATGTCACTTAAATGGCAAGTGACCACAATGGCCCCGGAAGGTGGAGACCAGGAATCCCCGGAGCTAGCTGGCTAACCCGACCCACCCTATGGATAAGTTCTAAGCTTGATGAGAGACCCAGCCTCAAAGGAGTAAGGTGGAGGAGCCACTGAGGATGATTCCCGACATCACCTCAGGGGTGCACGTGGAACGCATGTGCCCCCACCCAAGGAAACACACCCGCAAGCATGCATACCTCTCTGTCTATATGAAAATGGAAAAATGAAAGAAAGGGAAAAAAGGTGTCAAAGGGAGAGAAGCTGGAGTGCAAAGGTGAGCACTTGGCTGGGCCTTAGGACACCTACCGAGGGTCTCATCCTGACCCCCTGGTTGTGTGGCTCCTGTGCCCTGAGGACTTGTTCCCTGCTCTCAGGTGTTTGACTTCCAGCGGGCGGCATCTTGGGAAGGGAGGGTGACCCCCAGCTGGGGTCTCAGCTGTGAAGAGCCTATACCCGTGGACTTGTTTGTTTTTCTGTTCCAGGGTTTTCTCAACAGGGGCCATGGAGCTCCCCCCGGGGGCCCCGGGCCCCGCCAGCAGCAGGCAGGTGCCCGGCTGGGTGGTGCCCAGTCCCCCTTCAATGACCTCAACCGGCAGCTGGTGAACATGGGCTTCCCCCAGTGGCACCTGGGCAACCACGCGGTGGAGCCCGTGACCTCCATCCTGCTCCTGTTCCTGCTCATGATGCTCGGGGTCCGCGGCCTCTTCCTGGTGGGCCTGGTCTATCTGGTGTCCCACCTGAGCCAACGGTGACCTCCGGGGGGCTCCTGAGGGCGGGCGTGTGGAGTGGGACCGGCCGGGCCTGAGTGCAAGATGAAGCGCCTGAGGGGGGAATGGGGGTGACTTTCCCTCGCCGTGTTAAGCCTGAAGCAGAGAGGGTCTCTTGACTGGCACCCCTGAAGTATGGAGTGGGTGCCGTAGTTCTGCTGGGATGTTTTCAGGGAGACGTTCGGATGCCCACGCGTGGGGTTAAGCAAAGCTCAGTAGTGTAGCCCCAGTGTATCGAACCCTCCAGACACACCGGGCCCTGACTCTGCTTTAGGTCGGCACTACACTGGGGTTCAGGGCAGTGGGAAGGGGCCAGACTTTACAGCATCCTTGTGTTGGGATCTTTTTATTGGCTGCCTTTTACTTATGACAAGGGGGGTACTGCCATTCTATTTATTGTGACCTTTTCAATAAATAGATTGAAGTAAACAGGAGTCCATTTCAAGAAGCTGGTGACTGATCTGAAGGCGTTGTGCCGTCTGGAGCCCCAGGGAAGGTGGTTGGGGGCTGCCTCAGTTTCTCCACATGTTGCCACAAACTGACAACAACACGGTTAATGGAACAAGGGATTTAATTATGGCTTGCGATCATCTGGTTACAGTTCTTCCTTTGGCAGGAGAGCTCATGCCAACACCAGGGCGGCGAGGGGTATCCATTGCTGAGGGGTAAACCTTACGTGTCGGGCAGCGTGTCCGTCCGGGTGTGCTGAACAATGCTAACACTGAATGAGCCAAGGAAGCGCGGCCCTGGAGTAAAGTGGTCTTACCAGCGCCCCCTCTTACCTATGGCTGGGTCTTCCCCATCAGTTAGACAAGGGTTTGCCTTGACTATCAGTTAGTTCCTCACAGCTGTGCCCGAAGGTGTTTGCAGTTGTCAGGTCGACACCTGTATCTAACGCGGATGATTGGGTGCGGGGGGGAGGGGGGCTGCTGGTTTCGAGATTTTTCTCTGTAGGGTTGGGAGCTGGGAGGGGCTGCGCAGGTCTGCATCCTTTTCCTTGATGCCGAGAGAAGTGACAGGCTCCCCAATGTGCTGAACTTGAGGGTCAGCTTTTGGAGAGAGGTTCTCACGTCAGAACGGCTGGCAAGGCCTTCAGGGAGGGAGAGAGAACAGGTCTCTGTCCCAAGTCTGTCCAGGTCCTTCCCACCCCCAGCTGCTCTCAGAAGCTCCGGCCTCAGCAGGCTGCAGTGGTGGTCGGCTTTTCCTGAGGGGCAACCTCGGGTTTGGCTCTTGAACTCTTGGGTGTTCACAGAGTCCCCCCCAATCCCCTGAGAGAGACAGTGTGGAGCTGCAGTTCTGGCCTGGTGGGCTACCAGTATTGCTTCCCAGATGGGTACCACAGCTCTGTCTCAAGTCTGTGACCCTGGGAAAGAGGAACCCCAGTTTTGTCTGTCCCCCAATGAACCCCTCTCCCGGCGCCCCTCCTTAGTGGCCTTTGGCTGTGGTTAGGGGTCAGACTCCTCATTGCAAGTCCCAGGGGAAGCCTTGGGGTGGTGGCCCTTGGGAACAGGAAGAGAGCTGCCCGTGCTTGGGCACCGGCTGGGCACCAGAGGCAGCTTTTCTGCCAGTCCTGCTCTGTTCTCTTGTGTGCGATGATCTTGGGCGGTTCCCTTAGCTCCCAAGCTTCGCTTTCTCCGCCTTTGAGAAAAACATGGTGGTCTGGTTTTGGACAGTCTCTTAGGTCAAGGGGGCACCTAAGGCGTGACAGGTGGGAGATGGACAGATCTGTGGAAAGGGGTGACCCTTCAGCCTCTGATAAGCCTCTGGGGTCTGTTCCTTGAGCCCCCAATTCCTATGCTTTCCACCCCCAGAATGTTCACCATACTCCAAGCACTGGGACCCCTGGACAGCATGGTACTGGGTTTGGAGACCAGACCCCTACCCTCAGCCCCTGTAGGATGGTCGCCTCAGGGCTCTGTCCTGTGCTGAGTCCTTTAACTGTCACATCAGGACCATCCTGTGCTGAGTCCTTTAACTGTCACATCAGGACCAGCACTGACCTCTGTGTTGTGACTGGCCGGCCCTGCCCACGGCCGCGTCAGCTATGGCCCTGCCCACGCCCCAGTCACTGGAGGTTGGGTGCAGATCCATCCACCAGGCCTGGCCACTGAGCGAATCCATCGGGTCACCATGGGATCGGCTCTGCAGAACGGCCGCGTGAAGGCGGTGCTCAGCTGTGGCCACGGCTGCCAGTTGGGTGGCCTCCAGGGTGCCCCAGCCTCATTTCCAGAAGGGCATGTGATGTTTCCATCCCAGATGCACACCCGGAGAAATCTAGTCGCCTCACGAGGGGTCCTAGCATGGAGCGAGGGGCAGGGGCGCCCAAGCGCTCTGCCGCGCTACATGGAGTGAGGCTCGACAGTTGAGGGCCCAAGCTCCGGGCACAAATAAGTGTAAACAATTGTTTGAGTTAATCCCAGAGCAAGCCTGCAGGGAGCTGTCTGCTGATGGAGAGGAGACCTAGCCCGTGGCTGGTGCAGGATCGCGGCATTCTTCAGGATACTCGGTCGGATACTGTGCAAGGGAGGGTTCCCCCGCTCTCGGCCGTGGACATGGCGTGCCCAGTTCCCTCGGCCCCTGGTGTTGCTGTGAGCTCTCCTGCCAAGCCGGGCTAAGATATAACAACTGGCAGAAAGAATAAAACCCCTAGTTCTCCCTTAGGTTGCTTGGCAACGCGCAGAGTAGCTGAGGCAGAGACCTGGAGGAGGCGGGCGGTGGGCGGGGCGGCGGGCGGCGGGCGGGGCGGCGGGCGGAGCTGCCTCGTGTGGCTACCCAGAGCCCGTTGAAAACTAAGTGACTGTATCAGTGGGGTTTCAGGGGGAGGCTGTGGGGGTGCTTGGATCCTCTGGCTTGCAGGGAGGGGGGAAAGCTGAAGCCAGATGGCTTTAGATACTTTGGAAGAAGTGGAGCTGCTTGGGATGAAGGCTGAGGATCCCTTTAAAAGAGCCCCACCACAGCAAACAGCCTCTGGGGGACAGAAGCCTAGTTGGAGGCCAGTGCTATAGCCTCCTCTTCCTCTCGTGGGCGATGAGCCAATCCAGGCTAGCATTGGATGACACTGAATATTCCCAAAGGATGGTATTTAGGATTGACCTTTTTTTTTTAACAGCAGCTTATATTTTGCTTAATTTTCAAGGGCTCCTCGGATGATTGTTATAAACGGGAAGTTGGCACGCAGCTCTTGGCATTTACCGTGGGTGTTCTCGCGCGTTGATCCAGCGGAGAGAAAGCAGCGGTCTGTGGTCCTAGCGGCTGTGGCCAGCCAGGCAGAAAGCCTGATTCTGGTGCTGCTTTCCTTGTCACTTGGTTTCCAGAACTAGAGAGAGGATGTCCAGGGCCCGCCAGCACCTCATGAGACTGCAGGATGGACTCAGGGGCCCAGAGAGGCAGAGGGGACCCATCAGCTTGTGTCGAGTTACCTTCTGACATCGCGTGCCCCTCTAAACACGTCACACCCATAACAGTGTCTCAGCACTGTGGGGACCTGCACAGTCACAGGTGGTCTCTTTCAAAGCACAGCCCTGGGAAGTTCAAATACTGGCAGGGCTGAGAGATCAAGCATTATCCGGATCTACAGGACAGACTTCCTGGCCTGTCCCGTAATTTTCTTCTTTCTTAACATCAGCTTGGGTGTGTGTCTGTGCACATACTAATGCCACAGCCTGCATGCAGAGATCAGAGGACAACTTTCAGGAGTCGTTTTCTCCTTCTGCCTTTATGTGGGCTCTAGGGATTGACCTCAGGTTGTCAGACATTGACAGCAAGCCCTTTACCTGCCGAGCCATCTTGCCAGCTAGAAATACTCTTCTTAGTGTCTTCTTGTGGTTTGAACAAGCCCAACCTCATCTTGAACTTGTGTCACTGAGGAAGACCTTGAACTGATCCTCCTGCCTTTGTCTCTCCAGTGCTGGGGTTATGGGCCTGTGCTGTCATTCACAGCTCCTTAGCTCCTCTTCTTCCTCCTCTGTGGTATGGGAGTTTTGAACCCAGGGCCCTGTGTATCTTAGCCAAATGTTCTACTACTGAACTATACCCTGGTATATACTCAGCCCTCAGCCGAATATATACCAGGATGTAGGTAGGATCTTGCTAAGTTGGCCAGGTTGGTCTGAACCTCTGTACCCTAGGTTGGCCTTGAACTTTCAATCCTCCTGCTTCTACATCTTGAGGGGCTGGGATTATAGGTGTATACATCAAGCATGGCTTGTGTGTGTGTGTGTGTGTGTGTATGTGAAGTCCACCTGGACTTTAATCTTGCAAATATGAAGAAACACTAATGAGACACATTTCTGTCCCTTGTTTCTTTTTTCTTTGCAGTCTGCCCTGCGCCCACGTACTAGCACAGAGCTGTGTCAGGCCTGGGTGCTTTGCACTGTGGTGGGTTGTAGCCTTCTTTCAGTCTTGCTCAGAGCTGTCTATACTTGGGGGCTGCTGTCCTAGTTGGCCTTCAAGGCCTTGCAGCCCTGACCACTGGCCTCTCTGGGGTCAATCCCTATGGAAATGCCCGTTTCTCTAGAGCCTGGTTTAAACTTAGCTCTAGTCTCGTAAACATTCTGGAAACATCTGTGTGCCAGACGTGCCAGCAGAAAACATGCGGGCTTGGGAAATAGTCCGGGAAGTGAAGGCCTGATCGATTTGCTCATTTACTTAAGGTGCAACTTCTGTCTTCACCTGGCTCAGCGAGGGTTGAGGTGTGGGGGAGGGGGCATGTGGGGCTTCACCCAAAAGCCCAAGGACCCCTCCAAACGCTCTCAGCACCTGGGGGACCTCTCCTAGGCTGCTCCGTCTGCTGAGAGAATCTTGCCAGATTCTCTCCAAGGCCCTTTTCTGCTCCAAGGCTCAGCGCTCTGGCCCGGACGGGTTTCACATGGCAGATCTTACTAGACTGCGGTCATCAGGCGCGGCACTGCCGGGGCCTCTCTTTGGTGGACATCTGGATTAAGGAGGTGGAGGGAGGCCATGAGGCGTGACCAAGCGAGGGGCTTTAGCACTGAACTAGCCAATGAACTGAGGAAACCTGTGTCAATGACAACCCAGAATCCAGGCAGGACCTGGAGTTTTTAAGTTGTCCTGTAGTGCCACCTGCTGGACAGTTTGGGACGCTCGTCCCTCCCGAGATGTCACCACCTGTCTCGATAGTCATGAGGCTTCTGGGAGAGCGCTCACAGGTCTAATTCCCCTTGGCTGAAGTTTCACCCTGGGCCAAGTCCTATGTCAGCAACCGTCCACTTCCTGCAAGTAGCCTGTGGACTCAGCTGCCCATCTCGGGCGGCGGCAGGTCAGAACTGCTGCCGTGTTGAGTGCTGAAAACGCAATGTGCTTTTGGAATCTAGACGAGAAAGAACACCGGAAAGCCCCCCAATCTGGATTAAACTTGGCTGCGTGAGAGTCCCAAGCAGCCGCCTCCTTCAGATCAAGTGGCTAAATCTGGACTCTGTCAAGCTGGGATTGGACGGGCCAGACAGGGCCGGAGGACTGAGCTCACATTCATCTACCTCTGTTCCCTCTGTTCCAAGATTAATCTAAGGAGCAGAGAGAGCAGACAGCCCCCCCGGGAGCAGAGAGACCAGGCAGCCAGCCCCCTGACCCTGCTCAGCTGGCAAGAGGTAGGGTGTTATTGCAGGTGCTTTTCTTTTTGCTGTGAGACAGGACTGAAGTCACTAGAGGAAGAAAGAAGTATTTGTCTGGCTTACGGCCCAGAGGGAACATAGGCCACTGTGGCGGAGACCGCGTGGCAGAAGCATGGCTGGAGGAGAAGCGGGAGGCTGGTTCGAGGCATCTGCAAACCATCATGGAAACAGAGAGGACAAGCGCTGGGAGGAAGCAGGGCCCGGCTACCAAGCCTCAAGGCCCACACCCAGTGACTAGTCTTCATTTTAAACACAATCTTCCAAACATCAGCACCAACTAAGGACGCAAACACATGAGCCTGGTGTATGTGTGTGGGGGGGCACTTACATTCAGATTATGACAGGTTATCAACTCAGACCCCCCAGTTGCTCACTCTGGGGTCTTCCCTTGACATCACACTCACAGCTGTAGTCAGCTGGCAACCAGCTCCCGGGAACCCCTGATACTCCCCAAGCACTTGTGGAAGTCGGGTCTCGTCCTGGCTTGGACCCTTCAGCTTTGGTTCTGCTGGGTCCGTCCTTGGCTTCTGAGTCCTTCTGTCTCTCAAGTTCTGTCCCTCAGATGGTTTCAGCCTCTGCCCCAGATTCATCTCTCCCTCGGCTTGTTCAATGATTCTTCCATCTCCTGCTAATTCCTTCCCACTCAGTGAAGTGGATTCGGCTACAGATAGCTGGACCCCTCTCTTTGAGGAAAGCCCCAAGTCTCCTAAAAGCCAATGAAGAGCTCTCTGTTCATTACTAACCTGGCAAGTACTTAGTTCAAGGACAAAGAAACAACAAGACACTGAAGTTCTTAAACTCAAGACAAATGTCATTTCTCTCTCCACAAAAGTCAGAAGTAGACAACACAATATTACCACGGCAGGCTCTTTTATCCATCAGCTCTGCCTCATAGCCCAGGATGGTTGCAAAGCTCTGGCCATCCTTCTTTAGCCATCCATCATAGCCTCCTTCTTTACCAGGAGGAAGGAAGGGACAAAGATTAATCTTTCGGGGTCTCTCAGACCACGCCAGCTCTCTCTTGGTCACATGTTCCCTTGGCATCTCTTCTTCCCCTTGGAAATGGAGAATAGCTTTGTTGGGTCTTTGTTGATGTCCATGTCCCTCTCAAGTGCTGTTCGCAGACTAGAAGCTCAGCATCTACTCTCATTTCTGTTATTCTGGTCCAGCTGGCCAGCACAACCCTCGGCATATAGTAAGTGCTCAACGAAGAGTTACAGATGGGGGTGGAGCCTCGGATTATGTTGCATACATGCTCTTGATATTAAGAGTCACATCGGCCTGGCCCAATCCCAGTCCTTGGAATCCAGTCTAAAATGCATGCCGTTGTGGATTGGGTCTTTGCCGCAAGACCCCGCTTAATTCCAGAGAGGTGGGGCCAGTTGTGACCTCCTTTTAGCAAGTGGAAGATGGAGGGGCAAGGCAGGAATGCCCAGAAGAAAGGCTGTGAACATAGCACCCCAGTCCCCTCCAGATGCCCCCATAGTCTCCTCTACCAGCTCTCTAGATGGCCAGAGACAGTTCTATGGCTGGACATGCACCCTACATTTCCAGAATGGCTGCTCATCACAGAGGATCCCCCTTCCTACACTAAGGGGTGTGGGATTCCAGCTCTCCTCCTCTGACATGCCTCTAGGAATCTTGGGGGAACCCAGACATCCTTTGTAGTGTGGAGGGGGCAGCTGGCTGCAATGGTTTGGGTTGTGACGAGAACTGGGTTTTGGTTCTTCCTCCCAGCGGAGGGAAAGCGGCGGGAAGCAACGGCGCCCTCCTGCCACAGATTCTCTTGACCCCGCAGATGCTGAGAGATGGGGTAGAGTGTTTGCTGGGCTGTTTTCTCCCCTCAGACGCAACGGCACCGTCTGGGTCAGAACTGATACAAGCTTCAGCCAGGTAGTCAGCAACTGTGCCAGCTGCCAAGAATCCCACGGGGAGATTTGGCACAAAATCCCACGGCGAGGACGTGGCCACTGGCTAACTAAGGTCACATGACCGATCAGAGGCGCAGCCAATTTCTGTGCTCCACACTGGCCCTGCTCCGTGGCCTTCTTTTCTTCAGGACTCCCGGGGTCCCCAGATGACTGTTTGAAGGAGCCCCCCACACCTGCTGAAGGTGAATCGGGCCTCTGCTGCTGTGCTTCCAGAGTCCGCCAGCAGGTGGCGCGAGGTACCCAGTCGCTACTTCAGCTTCCAGAAAAAAGGGACCAGCGATGTCTGCTAGTAATTAGTACCAGAGGTTGGCTTTGGGGACCTTGTGCTTGGACACCCTGGGGGAAAGGAGGATCTGCAGATCCCAAATGGGATTCATCTGGCTGTAAATGCTTCGGTGGGGTGGCACCCGGCTGTCTTTTCTACTCATTTGAAAGAGCATTGACTGAGATGGAATGGGCAACAATGTGGTGGCCCATTGCAATGCCCGCCTCCTCCTGGACTCCAGCCTGGGTTTCTTCACCTCCCGCACCCCACGTCCAACCCACTACCCCATTACCCACCCAGGGTGCTTCTCAAGACGGTGCCTATATCAGCGACCTTCCTCTCCTCCCTTCTCTTTCCCTGACTTTTCCCACCACTCCCTCCTTCCCCCCCCTCCATTTCCTGTGTCTTTTTTCACTCTGACCCTCCTATACCAGCCTGCCCCCTTCCCCCAGGGACCCCGCATGTCTAGCCCCGCCCCCAACACCTCATCTGCCATGTGGGCTGGAGACAAGCCTGTAGGTTTCTAGGATGCGGTTTCCATGGCGACAGTGCATCTCCTGCCTCCAAGGTGCTCAGCCCTGGGCAGGTTGCCGTGGAGACTCACCTCATTGAGGAGTGATTTGTGGCACTGTGTGTTTTTCTTCGTTACTTCAGCACTTCCTTTCTAGAAATGCCAGAGACCAAATGGCAGGCCTCATTCCCAGCCAACCTGGATGCCTTCCCCCAAGGGCCTCTCCCAGCAGCCATGAAAGCCCGAGGCATCGTGTAAACATAAGGTTCCCCGGGTAACCGCTTCCCCTTACAGCCTTACTAGATTGTTAGGGTCAGGGCCTGGTTTCTGGCAGCACTAACAAACTAGCCTGGATCACCAGTCCTGAATGTATCAATTAAGTAGATAATAGTGCAAAGCCAAGAAAAGACATTGATTCATTGGAGCCACATCAGGAACAGTAACAAACCAAGAAGTCCAGTGCCCCCACTTCCCCACAAGTCCACCTTCAGGATACTAACATGAAGTTCAGGTTTAACTAGAGATCCAACCCACATTGTTTGGCCTCAGTCTCTCCTACAAAATAGTCTGACAGTTGTCAGAACTGTGTGACGTTTCAGTCTCTTCCTGGGATACAAGGTCCTCATTTGGCTGGCACCAGCCTGTAGTCTTTTCCTGCTCCGGGAAAGAGATTTCCTGGGGAGAGTCCAATCTATTGGGGGACTGTCTGGCAGCCAAAGAGGGGAAGGGAGCTAGTGTTTTGCCTTATACTGTCTGCACTCCTGCCCGGCCCACTACAACAGAACACATGGAGCGCCCGTAGTGAGATTGAAGTGGGGAGTCAAAAAAATGGGTCCAAACTGACCTGGGATCCCCATTTTCTACCCACCTCTTTGAGGCCTTTGACTGGATTCTGGAAGGCATCAGATGGCATCTAGAGAGGGCCTTTGGGCCATTTTTCACAGGAGCCCTGGTGGCTTGGAGGGAACCAGGTGGTCATAAGGAAGCGAGAGAAATAAACCCAGCCCATGAAGTGGGTTAACAGAGCAGAGGTGCCAGGAAGTGGGGTGCAGGGTGGGGGAGATGAAGCGAGACTAGGTGAGCCAGGGAGAGGCCAGGAGAGCTAAGGAGACTTGGGGAGCTTACGGGGTTGGGGGGGCTACAAGAAGGGCCAAGTCTGGATCCTGGCGGCAAATCACTCTGCAGCCTAAACCTTAAACAGGCCCCTTCTTCCTCTGCCAAGCAGAGAGTGAAAACATATTAAGCACATGGTAGCCCTCCGTGGCAGCCCTCGTCCCTCCCAAGTTGAACACAATTACACTAATGAATTAAGGCAATAGATTCATTAATGAGTCCTCCCCACTGGAGTCGCGTCCCACTCCAGACACATGCACCAACAAAGGACCCCAGGGGGAGGGGTTGGGGTTGAGAAGATGGCTGGGGGGGACCTGAGGGGCTGGAGGGGCTGGTTGGGGGAGGGCTAGCTGGGGGGGCTGAGGGGCTGGCTGGGGGGAGAGCTTGCTAAGCTCCCAGGAACCTGGGGTCCACTTTCCCTGTGGTTTGCACAGCAGAGGGGCTCTGTTACCATGGAAACAGGCCTGCAGGCCAGGAAGGAATATCAACTCTGGCTCCTGAGTTCTCAGTGAATAGTGTAGCAGACTTGACTCCTTGGAGTCCCTCCACTCATTCCCCCCAGTGTTCCCAGGTGAGCAGAGGCAAGGCCTCCATGATTGACGTGGGGGTGAGGGTTTGCTAAGCCGACCCGCAGGGGTCTCCATATAAAACCAGCTCAGGCAGCCCTGTCCACCAGCCGGGACGCCTGTCCATCTACAGAACCCGACTGAGGGACCAGGAGGGCTTGGTGCGGGCTCCCTCCCCCTTCATGTTCCTCCCTGTCTTTAGAAAGGCCTAGAAGGAGCGACGCCACCACCAGGAAGGCCGCTTCCCTCCTCTGTTCTTTCTGGGCTGCCCGGAAGGAGACAAGGGTGGGCTCCTGAGCGGCCCCTAAGCGAGTTCTTGGCTCTGTCCAACCCCCTTCTTCTAGCCAGGCCAGGGGGGGCAGGTTTACACAGCTGGTTTGTGGGGATGAGGTCTAGGAAGTGACCCCATTACGGGGGAGGGGGAGAGTCTAGACCACACATGCTTCCTTGCCTGTATTTTTAGGTCCTGCTGGCCAGGTGGGTGGAGCCTGAGAGATTTCTACCCTCGTGGGCCCTGGGACATGTTTGATGAGGTGGTAGGGCCTGGCTGAAACCGAGGACCCCCGTCATTGTGGAACCCCAGAGATGAGACGAAGACTTGTATGCCTCCAGCACATTCCATCTCAGAGGGATCGCAAAACTTTCACTTTGACTCCGGTTTGATTTGAGCCATCGGATCAAATGAGCCCTGAAATCCCTTCTCCCTCTGAACTTACACCCCAAGTGAATAACACATTTCTTTTTGTTAGCCTAGCACAACCCGCAATCAAACAGGCTCTTTGCTCCTCTTCCAGCCGACACTTGATGCTTAAGATAGATTAAAACAAGAGGAAGAAGACAGGATCTCACCTGCCAGCTTGGCCGTGAGCTTGCCAACAGCTGATGATAACTTTGAATGTCCATCTTCCTGCCTCTGCTTCCCAAGCGCTGGCAGCACAGGCGTGCAGTGTATGCCAGGTTAACGCGGTACTGGGAATTGAACCCAGGGCTTCCAGCATGGTAGGCAAGAGCTCTACCAACCAAGCCACATCCCTGTGCTAGACCTTGAAGCGCATGCTCTGGAACGTTCTAAGGCATTCTTTTCTGGAGCCCTCTGGGTGAAGCCCTCATCTAGGAACACAGCAGGCTGTTAGCAACTCGCCAGGTTCTCCGCAGAATCCTGGGACCGCAGATGAAGATGAGATGCTGTGGTCTCCTGCTAAAACTCACCTTCAGGGTCCAGACAGGTGCATCCGCTCGCTGCGGCGGGAGACAGAGGGTAACCCCACAGTGACAGCGTTGGCTCCCCCATCCTGACCTACCTTTGGGAGTTGTCCCTCTCCCTGTCCCCGGATTCAAGGATTGCCTCCCACCGGCCCCTGGGTCTTCGCTGGAAGTTTAGGTTGCTGCGGCGAGGATGTCGGTAGACGCTGGTGAGGGCTCAGGGTTTCTTCACAACCAGAACTCCAGGGTTAGCATGCTGGCTTTAAAGACTCAGTGAAACGTGGGGACTCACAGCAAGAAGGGACCTCCAGGAGACCTCTATGGGCTGACACCCTCCCCTTGATAAAAACAGAGACCCACATAGACGAGTGACTTGCCGAAGTCCCCCTGGGGAGCAGTGCAGAAGTGGGGGGAGACTAATGTCTCTTTGCCCCGTCTGCCCAGTGCCTCTCCACACCCCTGGGCAGGAGTGTACTAGTCCAGTGTCTCAATATTCGGCTGGCTGAGTGGACTCAGAAGCCCCGCCCTCTGGGTGGGCTGTAGACCAGGAGCTGGGGGCTCTCCCCAGGAAGGCAGCAGAGGACAGAAAGCCCTGGGGAGGGGCCAGGGGCTCCGAGCCGGGGAGACTCTCAGAGAGGATCAAGGTCCTCTGCTTACCGATTACCCCAGGCTTGGAGAGCCGGACACACTTAGGAACTGCACAAGTCTGGAAGTGTCGTCACCAGTCACACGGGACCCCAGAGTTAGGATACCTCTTGCCATGAGACCCCAGCCTGGTCTCATGGTGGGCTTGGCATCTCTTGGGTTTGTGTAGCCCTGGGGGCACCTGGAGGCAGAGCCGTGCAGACGGGTAGATGAGGGGCGGTGGGTAGGCAGTGGAGGAATGGCATTGATTTCCCTTGCATGGTGAAGCAGGGAGGTAGCCTTGGCTCCTGTCGCCAGGGGCCATGGTTGGCAGGGCCCAGGGTAAATCTAAAGGTGAGTCCTTGCTCATGAGGACAGCAGGCGATAGCACCCTAGTTCATGATTGGCACAAGAGAGTACTTGGAAGGATTTGAATCTGGGATCTCACACGAGATCTTGGACTCTTTGGCCTGTAAGATGGGCGTGCATCTAACAGACCTAACGGAAGGAAGGATGGACTTGTTTTGGCTTCCTGCTTGAGAGCGCAGTTCATCATGGTGGCAAGAATGGCTGTAGCTATGGCAACAGGTCGTAAGGCTCTGCCGCCTTGTGGCCACAGCCAGGAGATGAGTCCAGTGTCCAGCTCCCGTTCTCCTTGCGGGACCCTCAACCACGGGATGGCTCCGCCCACATTCAGGGCGTGTCTTCCTACCTACCTGCTGGGTTCAGGAAAGAGCCTCCTAGATGCTCAGGAGGGGTGTTTCCAGATGATTCCAAGTCCTGTCAAGGTGACGATGATGGAGACTAACCCTCGCGGGATGTTAACGGGGCCGGGGTGGGAGGAACAGTGTGGACATGCTGGGGTTGTCGGGGTCTCTCCGTACTCCCTTCCCCAGGGTGGTAGTGGTTGGAAGGCTCAGCCTTGTCAACCTGACCATGAGGCCACGCTCCCTGGAGAGCTGGTGGGAAGAGGGCTGGGGTGAGGGAGGGGCAGATGTGCAGGAGCGAGGGTGGGGGTGGGGGAAAGTCATTGCCCTCTTTTCCCCACCTCTCCAAGTGGAGACAGGAAGGGCTGGGAAGGCTCAGTGGGTGGTCTCCCAGCCTCTCCAGGCCAAGCCTTTGGAGTGGGGAGATAGGACGCTCCATCTACTCAAGACACCCCCAGCTCCGCCTGGTTCTGCCCCCTGTTTAACATGGAGCCCGCCTCCTGGTAACAGTTCCTGGCAGAGATGCCATTTCCAAGGGCGTGGGGGAGAGGAGGAGGAGGAGAAGGAAGAAGAGGAAAGAAAAGGCGAGGACTACAGGTATCGATGCCCACCTGACAGGCGGGCTTCCTACAGAAGACGAATGTTCTGGATCCAGAGTGGAGGGCTCAGGTACCATCCCCCATCCTCTCGATGCGTCTCGATGTGGCTCACACTGAGGAGTGGCGGGGCGTCCACCTTCCCTTGTCCCGTTCTCCTGCTTTCATGTGAGCTGTCTGGGGAACAACTGGGGGCTGAGTGCCCCTCTGGATCTGTGTCTTATCCATCTCCCTGACGCTGGGCTCCATCTGACCCTCGCCTCTGGGCCCTGCTGCCCAGGCACCTGGAGGAACAGTACCCAAGCCAGGATTCCAGGAGGCTCGGGGCCAACGCGTGACCTTGGGCGTTTGCTTTTTTAAACCTAAAAGATATACAATTCTCATTTTCATCGTGGAAACAATTGTGTTCCTCTGACTTCCAGGCAGCCCATCTTGGCTAGTTCCTAGTTTAGGCTGCCTCTCAAGAGGCAGAACACAATCACTGAAGGAAACAATGGCTGGGGGTTATATTTAAGGCCCCCGCGCCCCACCCCTCCCCCTGCGCCCCTGGCCTTCCTGTCCCTGGGTCTGAGGTTCCTTTGGTCCCTCTCCAGTTTGCTGGCACCCGAGGCTCTTACGGATGGAAAGTTGGACGGCCCCTGTTCACGAGGGGGGAGGACCCAAACCCTTCCTCCCAGTCTACCAAGCACCCCCTCGTGCCCTTGGGAACAGTGCGCTTGCGTGTCAGAGATGGAAAAACCACTGTCACTTAGTGGGACTTTGGAGGCAAAATTGCTCCAGTCTCCATCTTTCACCAGCCCTTCCACCCTCAGATGATCCCAGCTCTCCCGTAGCCGTCCCTGCCGCCTGTGGCTGAATATCCTCAAAGCAACAGTTTGGGGAAGACCAATCCAGCAGATGAAAAATTAAGGCTCAGAGAAGTGTGCGTTAAGGAAAACCAGGAGATAACGCTTTGCATTTAGTTGAATACATCAGCTGCCCTGGGCTGTGCGTGTGTGGGGTGGGGAAGGGCTTCAGTTTGGGGCGGCTATCCGCCAAGGGGCCCACTGAGGTCTTTCTAGTCATGAGGTCTACCGAGTAAGGTCCAGGCGAGGGGTGCCGGGTACCTATGGGGCTGATCACCAAGTAGCAAATAGCGGCCACTTAGATCACACAGAGAGGGCAGGAGAAAGGCGGCTGCCTCCAGCCATCAGCTCAAATGTGTCTCCGAGGAGCTGGGGACAGGCTGACCCCTCCTTTCTGTCCCTCGGGGCTCCGTAGACCTATCGTTCTCGGGCCTCGTCCCAGGCTCAGCTTTACACTGTCTGTTCCAAGGCAGCGTGAGCCCTGGAGGATGGAGCTGTACCTGTCGCACCAAGAGGCAAAGGCCACCACGAGTGTAGGGACATTGGGATGGCGGCCAGCGATGAACTGTGCTGGCCCATGGGCCTTGGCAGCGCGGAGGAGGGGTCGCGGGCGTCACTCTCTTGAGCCGCGGGGTCTGTGAGAACCTTCTGTGAAAAGTCCGCTGTACTGGTTCAAACGCCTTTCTGCAAGTTCCTGAGCCAGGGATCCTTCTGCTTGCTTGGTTGTTTTCTGACAGGTTCTCGTTGTGCAGCCCAGGCCGGCATCTGTGACCTGTGGCCTTCCTGCCTCAACCTCCCAAGTGCTCAAGGGTGAGGCTTTGGGCGATGGTGTTCCTGAGCGCAGCTTCCTAAACTGTGGTCTCTACTGCGGATGTGAGAGTCATGGAAAATTTGGCAGTAGTAATAGCAGCAGTAGTAGTAGTAGTAACAGTAGTAGTAGTAGTAACAGTAGTAATAGTAGTAACAGTAGTAGTAGTAGTGGTGGTAGTGGTGGTGGTGGTGGTAGAGTAGTAACAGTAGTAGTAGTAATGGTAGTAGTAGTAGTAATCATAGTAATAGTAGTGGTAGTAATAGTAGTAGTAGTAATAATAGTAATAGTAACAGCAGTAGTAGTAATAATAGTAATACTAGTAGTAGCAATAACAGTAGTAGTAGTAATAACAGTAGTAATAGTAATAACAGTAGTAGTAGTAACAGTAGTAGTAGTAATAACAGTAGTAGTAGTAGTAATAACAGTAGTAGTAGTAATAACAGTAGTAGTAGTAGTAATAACAGTAGTGGTAGTAATAACAGTAGTAGTAATAACAGTAGTAGTAGTAATAACAGTAGTAGTAGTAATAACAGTAGTAGTAATAACAGTAGTGGTAGTAATAACAGTAGTAGTAGTAGTAACAGTAGTGGTAGTAATAACAGTAGTAGTAGTAGTAGTAATAACAGTAGTTGTAGTAGTAATAACAGTAGTAGTAGTAACAGTAGTAGTAGTAACAGTAGTAGTAGTAATAACAGTAGTAGTAGTAGTAGTAATAACAGTAGTGGTAGTAATAACAGTAGTAGTAGTAGTAATAACAGTAGTAGTAGTAGTAGTAATAACAGTAGTGGTAGTAATAACAGTAGTAGTAGTAGTAATAACAGTATTAGTAGTAACAACAGTAGTGGTAGTAGTAACAGTAGTGGTAGTAATAACAGTAGTAGTAGTAACAACAGTAGTAGTAGTAACAACAGTAGCAGTAGTAGTAGTAATAACAGTAGTAGTAATAGTAGTAGTAGTAACAACAGTAGTAGTAATAGTAGTAGTAGTAATAACAGCAGAAGCAGCAGTAGTAGTAGTAGTGGTAATAGTAGTAGTAACAGTAGTAGTAATAGTAATAGTAAAGTAGTAATAGTAGTAGTAATAACAGCAGTAGTAATAATAGTAGTAGTAGTAACAGTAGTAGTAATAATAATAGTAATAGTAGTAATAGTAGTAGTAACAGTAATAGTAGTAGTAGTAATAACAGCAGCAGCAGTAGTAATAATAGTAGTAGTAACAGCAGCAGCAGCAGTAGTAATAGTAGTAGTAGTAGTAGTAGTAGTAATAACAGCAGCAGCAGTAGTAATAATAATAGTAGTAGTAGTAATAGTAGTAGTAGTAGTAGTAGTAGTAGTAGTAGTATGGCCAGTATCAATTTAAAATCAAACATGCCAGGAGTCAGAGGTGGTTTTTGCAGCTCTGTCCTGCGTCACATTTGGGGGCTTCATGCTGAAGCCTCTGTTCTGAGCACAGGCATGTGAACTGTGCTTGGAACCTGTCATCGCACCTCCTAACATCAGCAAATGTCCCAGCAGCACCCAACTCGGATTCCACACTACTGCAGGACATGAATGGCTACGGTTTACACACACACACACACACACACACACACACACACACACACGCACACGCACACACACAGAGTTTTCTGCTCTTATAAAAACACAGCAGTTTAATTTTCTCGAAAACCACACCTGTAATCCTCACCCTTGGGAGATAGGGACAAGGTCAACCTTGGCTTCTTAGCAAATCTGAGGTCAGCTTGGGTTACCCAAAACCCTATCTCAAAATAAAACAAAAGATTGCTAATTCCATGGTCACACGGAATGTTTCTGGCTGGTCTGAATGGTTTTCTTTTATATACTTGTCATACACACAGATATCAACTTGACAGTTGAGGGTTCGAGCTCTGGGCACATTTGTAGAGAATTAGTGGTTGAGTTAAGTCCAGAGCAAACCTGCAGAAGATTGTCTAGCTGATGGGGAAGGCCCAGCCCATGGTGGGTGAGACTAGGTCCTGAAATAAATAGAGAGAGCTGGTTGAGAAAGTCGGCATCCTTGTGTACACTTGGCCAGACATGTTGGGTTGGCAAGTAAGGATCGTCTCTCTCTTAGCCATTATGTAGAGATGGTGTGGCCAGTTCCCTTGGCCCTGGTGCTCATGTAATCTCTCCTGATAAGCTGGACTGAGAATTGTAACCGGATAATTGTAAGAAAATAAACCCCTTGTTCCTTAAACCATCTGACGGTGATTTATCAGCAACGGTGCAGGCGAACTGCTACAATACCAAAGACCCAGGGTAACAAAAGTTAGCGACTATCTGTTAACCACTTCTGGGCACTAAACATAGTGCCAGGAGCTTCCCAAACCACTAGCTTAGTCTAAACTTTATGAATGGGAGGCGCCAAGGGAAAAGGTGAGTTCATGGGTTGTGGTCTTAAGGTGGGTCTCCCAAGGAGAGAGACAACCTTCTGAAAGCTCCTGCCTTCCAGCAGCTGCTTACAACAATTTTGTGGACTGAACACTGAACACGTTTGTTCCTGAAGGGTGGTGAGGTTCACTTGTTCAGAAAGCACCCAGCATCCAAAAGATGTCTCTTGGGTGGGGAGGGGCATGGCCTCAGAGGGGACAGGGAAAAGGCCATATGGGGGTGTGGCGGAGGCTCAGGAGGTTCAACTAACGACTTAGGGTAGAGGCTGCTGCTGCTGTTGAGTTTGGCTAATGGGGGGTCATCTCGGGTTCTGGAGTGAGGGCAGATGAAAGTGGCGTTGCATGTTGGCTCGAGCAATGGGACGGGAGGAGAGAGAAGAGACTAGAAAAAGCGAGGCCAAGAAGAGGTTAAGCCAGAAAAAATAAACTGGAAGGAGAAAGAGTAGGAGGATGTTGAGGCCCAGAGAGCGGATGCCCCGATAAGTGGTAATTGCTACCATCCGTGCGCCGTATTTCACCAAGCTGCCGCACACACACATTATCTCATTCGGTTTAATCCCCCAGCAGGCTATGAAGTAACCACAGTCACTCCCGATTGCCGAGCCCGGCTCTGTGCCGGGCGCTTCCTGCACCGCACGTACCTCATAGCCCTGTAGACAGCCATGTTATTTGGGGATCCTTTCCGTTCTGATGTTGTGCTTGAGGTTCATGGGATTAAGGAACTCACCCGAGATTGCAGAGCAGAGATCCATCTGGCCCTGCCGTCTATGTCTGACCCACGGCCGTAGACTTTTCTGGATCTGAGGCTCAGGGCGGCCTTGGGATGCTACAGTGTTTCAGCAGTCAACCTGGTGACTTCTAGCTCTGCACGGATTCCTTGTCTTGCCCAATCCATTGCACAGGTGAGCCTGCCGGTCCCAGGTCCCTTCATGTCTGTTTCCTAGGTTTCTTCTGGAGCTGCTGCAGATGTCCAAAGCCACTCATGAGGCGGCCCGTTGTTAAACCCTAGGGAGCAGACAGACCCACATCCAGAGGGGACACTTTTCAGATCCCAGGTCAGCACCAGAACTCCCAGTTGCAAGGGATCGGGGGTCGCCTTACCGGGTTGCAGGACCCAAGGGATATAAGACTTGTGAGAGGCAGGGCTGAGCCCCAGGGCAGGGAAAAGCAAGGGCTGCACTGTCACGCAGATGCCTGCGCTGCCAGCCAGGGATCAGCCCACGTAGCTATCTGGGAGCCACCCCTAAGGTCTCTCCGGGCTGCAGGGTGGGGATTCTGGAACCTTCTGGGACCAGCAGCAGCTATATGATCCCAGATGCCTTGGGAACTCTGGGGGGAGCTGCCTCTGTGGATGGACTGACTGCCTGCCAGGGAGGGGCCCCCATAGATATCTGCTCACTGCCTGACAGGGGAGAGACAGTCTGGGGGGGGGCAACTCTCCCTATAAAACACTAGAAAGGTAGACTAGGAAAAAATGGCCATGTTACTACACTGAGTCTCTTTAGTGGGTCTCAATCACAGAACTCAGTCCCTCCCTTCCTCTCCCGGAGCAGCAATCTGGCCTTGAGCCTCCTTGGGGGATCTGGAATCTGCAAAAAGCCTTCCTTACTAGCCGGGCAGGCTTCACGCCTGCTCTCCTGGGAGAATCTCAGGCCGAGGCTCATATCAGGAACTGGGGGTCCTACTGCACATTGACGTCACAGGGACCTAGAAACCTGCTTGCGGAAGCTCTGGCTCGGCCTTGGGCCCGCGGTGCCTGACGGGAAGCCCAGCTGCACATGGAGCTAAGCGTCTCTGCTTTCCTTTCACACTCCACTCCCTCTGCTGCCTCAAAACCTTGGGCCAGATTCCGTCACAAACATGCCAGCCACCCAAGGAATGCTTATCAGAAGGCGGTAATCCCCCCCTCTCAAGAGCGAAGGTACCAGGCCATCCACCAGGAGATCGGTTGGCAGGTAAAGGTGTTTGCCACCCAAGCCTGATGACCCATGTTTGCTGCCCCCCCAGAAGCCATGTAAAGGTGGAAGGAGAGAACCGATTCCCCAAGTTGTCCTCTGATCTCCACCATGCGGTTGCGCAGCCCCCCCCCCCCACCATGCACACGGACACATAACAATAGTAAATAAAGCCTTACTTAACCTAAGAGAGCGAGACACCAATAACATGGGAGACGGAGAGACAGGCAGTGTATTACACCCCTGTCATCTCAACCCCTGGGAGGCAAAGGCAGAAGACATCGGGGTAAGGCCAGCCAGGCTACCCTGAGAGACTGTCCTAAAACAAATGGGAAAACCAAGGAGTCATCAACAGACCCCTCGGAGGAGTGCCTAGAAGTTTCCAGTCACTGTCCCCAACCTTCCAGCGACAGCAGACCCTTGCAGGCCTTTCACCCACAGGGGGCTGCTCCTGCTTACTGGGGTCTCGCTTGCGCATCCGAGCGTCACCTGTAGACGCTGTTGGGGGCAGGACGCAGTGGTGCGTTGTCCCGTGGGTCTCAGAGTCAGGAGGGACAGGCTCTGTGCTGGGGGCTGCGGGTTCAGTTATCCCCCAGGAGTACTGGCGCAGTTTCTCCCTAGACTGTGGCCAGCCCGGGAGGAGGTTAGCAAACAGTGGAAGCCAATATTTGCTTTATTGATTACTGGCCACGCACCAGGCAGGAAGTACCTGTCAGACCAACGTCTGCTCCTGAAGAAAAATGGCATGCGGAAGACCAAATACTGTGCCAGATGTGGCCCTGGGGCCTCCGGAGGACCTGCACCTGAGGGTCTGGAGGGGTCTTCAGGCACCGGGGAGCCTGGAAACCCCATGGATCAGCTCCTCTGCCCACACGCTGTCTGGCTGGAACCTGAAGAGGCGGCAGGAGGTGGAGGCCCAGTCACGGGTTTCTAGGCTAAGAACCAGGGTTCAGATGCCAGCAGCGCCCACCCTTCCAGGCCTGGCTCAATCGCCTCGTTTCCTCGTCCGTAAGATGGCGTGACCGTAAGATGGCGTGACCGTGGTGTTTAGGTCACAGCACTAGGTGTGGTTCAAGGAGATGTCATCCGCTCGGCGCATTTCGGAGACTGTCTGGCATCATGCCCCTGGGTGGCTCCTTCCTCCCCCATCCTTCCCTGCTTCCTGCAGCCTGGTGCCCGTGCTCCAGGGAGAGGATGTGGCAGAGAGAAGAAATAGAAAGAGCCTCTTCCTGACTTATTTTGGGTGCAAAACTCCAACCTGGGGGAGGCTACAAAGCAGGTCGATTTAGAAGAACTAAAAAAAACAAACAAAAAAACACTGAGTCAGGAGAGCCCTGAAAACACCCAGTGGGGGAGGGGAGGGAGCGGAGAGGTGGGGGAGGGGAGCAGAGCAGACTTGCTGCCTCTTTCCCAGGCCCCCCTACCCCCCAAGCTTCAGCGGAAGGAAATGCTTGTGCATCATAACGAAGGTCAGAGCTTAAATAGTCCGTGGCGGCCTTCCTGTCCCCATCGCAGTATGGAGTCAGCAAATCGACCTCGATGCAACCATGACTCAGACATGGCAAGACGTCCTCACCCCTCCCGGGCCGAGCAGGCAGGATCACAGGATCACAGCATAGTTAGCTCCAGGTGTCGGCTTGGCAATGGAAGGCTTGAGCCCTGGGCACAGTTGTGAAGAATTAGTAGTTGAGTTAAGCCCTGAGCAGATCTGCAGGAGATTGTCTGATGGGTGGGGTGGGCCCAGCCCATGGTCTTTGGGACTGGGCCTTTGCGCAGGTGAATCAAATGGAGGGAACTGGTTAAGGAAGTTGGCATCCTTTGGTATACTGGTCAGACATGCTAGTCTAGTGATTAAGGATCGGGACAGTAAGGATTGCCTCTCTCTTAGCCGTTCTGTGGCTATATGAATGTGGAGTAGCCAGTGCCCTCAGCCCTTGGCGTCGGTGTGGCCTCTCCTGCCAAGGTGGATTAAGAATTGCGGCGGGATGATCGTAAGAGAATAAAACCCATGTTCCCTGTAAATCGTTTGGTCGCGAATTCATCAGCAGCATGCAGGGTGACGGACAGTGGCCAGGTGGACACGTGACATGGAGATCTCATCCGATGTCTTAACTCTGTGACCGCCCCAGTCCTTCCAACGGGCACTCGGTCATCCTCTGGGGAAAGGGCAGGTCTGGGTGTCCCGGGCCTGAGGTGAGCCCATCCCAAGGCTGCAGCGAGTGCCGGGTGTTGTCCCTTACAGCAGGGTCTGTGCCGCTACAAGTGCCATGAGTGGACCTGCACCGTACCCGGGCCACGCCTGGCTCAGGTTGTGGGCCCAGTGGGACCGGGGGGGATGCTGTGGCCGTTCGCAGGAGCTTGGCGATGTCCTCCGTTGCCTTCCCGCTCACGTGACAGTAAGGTTTGAATGTGAACTGTCCCTCACAGGCCCGAGGGTCTGCACACGGAACGTCGGCTGTGGCTGGCTTAGAAAGGTTGCAGAACATTCATGAGGAGGAGCCTTGCTGGAGGAAGTAGGGGGCGAGGGGTGGGCTTTGAGGTCTCATAGCCTGGCTTCACTTCCTGTTCCCTGTCTGCTTCCCTGACTGCCAGGACGATGTGGGAGGTTTTCTCGTGCTCTGGCCGCCACGCCGCCCCCACCATGCCTTCCCGGCCGTGATGACGCTTGGTGCTCCGGAACTGTGAGCCAAAATAAGCCCTTCTGCTCTCCCTTGCATTGCTTTGTTCGAAAGTGTTCTCACAGCAACAGAAGGGAAGGGAAGCCAGGTCCATGCCCGGAAAGCTGCCAGGTGCGTCCTATGTCATGCCAGTAACAGGGGGCGCTTGGCAGGATGGATAATGAGAGGTCGGAAGCTTCTCCTAAAGGCAGCGCGCTCTATCTCGCTGTGACTTTTACCTGAGTCCCAGATCCCCTGGGGAGCTCCGGCCGCAGTGCCAGCCCTTCAGCACAGTGAGTTCCTCCTACCCAGCGCAAGCTCACGGTCACCCGAGAACCCCTTTATCTCATCTGCAAATTGTAAGCTGGGCTTGACACCCAGGATCGTGAATTCAGGGGCTCCACCATCTATATCTTTCACGCCTCAAACCGTGATACCAGGGTCACGCGTAGTGGGAGAAAAATGATAGTTAGTATTAATTGTGACAGGGCCACCCAGGAGAGTACACAGGGAGTCCTTTTACACAGCAACCTCACGAGGGAGGCCACCCCTTGTTACCCCCTATTTTATAGACGTGTAAACTGAGGTTCAAAACCACATTCCACAGCTAGTAGATAGTAGAGCTTGGCTTTGAGTCAGACGGTCGATTTCCAAACACACTCTGATAATCCGAGCGTGAACCCCCATGCACACCTGTCTTTCAGTAGCCTCCCACTATCCACCCCTTCCTCATAATCAGCACCTGGAATGGGCTTGGGTGCATGAAAAGTACCTATTAAGTGCTTGGTGATTGATGGTTAAGTGAAGCACCTATTGATTGATCGGTGCCCCCCCAGAAGCCCTGCGGGGCACAAGGAAGACCTTTGCCCCCTCTCTGGAAGCCAAGCACGGCGCCCCTGAGTCTACTCAGCAGGGGTATTGGCTGCATTTCCAGTCACCCCGGGACCCAGCTCCTAACGAGGCCCCCTTCGCTTCCTGACAGGGACAGCGTGCAGAAAGCCCTCGAATCAGAGCAGCAGGACCCGTAAAATCCAGGCTATGAAGTGTCGCCACGTCCAAAACAACTGCTTCTTTATTGCGTAAGTACACGCCAGAAATCTGTCCGTTTCTGGGCAGCGGCTGATGGAAACAGAGAGATTTTCCACGTATTTATTATGTGGAGCACAACATATGGGCGACACGCACGGCGATATGTAATTAGACATAAAACAAGCCAGACTCGAGGCCTCGCCAGAGACCTGCGACAGGATAATGGAACCGCTCTGCGTGCTATCGTTTATTTCACGATCCATCTTTGTAACAGACCGCGCCGAACATGCTGAGCAGGAACAGGCCATGCAAATGCTTTGCTGGGAGCTCATTCGACGGATGCCTGGCCAGACACCACCTTTGATTAATTTCTGTGGCTTTTTTCTTTCTGTGTATGTGTTCCTGTATGTCTGTGTACTCAAGAAGTAACTTGTGTACGCTCATGGAGGCCCAAGGGCGACTTTAGAAATCACCCTGAATTGCTCTGTCTCCTTATTGCTTTGGAATTTCCCAGGTTCCGCCTTCCGGGGCCAGAATGGCAAACTGCTGCCACATCTGCCTGTCATTTTTATGTGGGATCCGGGGGATCCAAACTCGGGTCCTTTTGGTTGCGACGCAAAGGCTTCCACCCCGAGCCGTCTCCCCAGGCCCTTCTGTGGCTTTTCTAAAGTAAAAATATATTCGCTCTGGAACTCTGGCTGCAGAGGGGCAGGAGAGGAGACCACGGCAGAGGCACGTCTGTCCAGGCCCAGGGAGGGCGACAGCACATCCCCGGGCCTCCCCGCAGGACAGCACAGGATTCTTACCATTTCTACCGGCCTAGCTGGGGACGAGCCGGGCAGCTTCTGGTTCTAGCTCGGTGACATCTTGTTTTGAAATTCCCCGCCCTGCTCTGTGGGATGGGAAAGACCCACGCGGGAAATCTAGATCGGGCGAGTGGTGACTCTGGAGAGATGACTGACAAGGATCAGAGGGGCAAGGAGAAAGACTCTCCAAAGAAGAAGAAATGTATCTGCACACGTGCGCGCGCGCGCACACACACACACACACACACACACACACACACACACCCTCTTACTTCTCCATCAGCACATGTTTGTTTGAAGTGGGGATAAGGGGACGCTTGGAGGGGTCAACAGCGGAGGGCGGCCGAGTTCCTCGGATCCACTGTCCCTGCCACACGGCATCAGACGAGGCTCGCACGGGCGGTGGGTGGCCGGGGGTCCCTGGGGGCAGGATCGCCTCAGGTCACGGTGGCCTGTGTTCGTGGTCCTGCAGGGTCTTGGGTGACAGCTCTTGTCGGCATCTGTGCAAGCCATCCCCTCTGACAGCCGGTCGGCTCTGTTCTTCTCCTCGGGGCGTGACCCCGACTCCCACTTCACACTGGGAATTATCCCACCTGTCTTTGCTTGTCATTCATCGCCACAGGGGCATTTCAAGCCTTTCAGATGAAAAACACGCCCACGCCGGATCCTGCTAGGGTTTATTTTTAAATGAACTCGGAAGGTCCGCCGAACGCATCGATGGCACCTAGTGGGTACCCGGCTCTTGCACGTCACTGTCGCTTGCCACACGCTGTCACTCTCGCGTCCTGAAGTTCGCCACACACCGGGGGACTTCCTTCTCCTCGCCAGCAGCCCTGGTTCAGACTCTCGCTGTCCCTTCCTCAAACCGAGACGGCCGCTCTGGTCCGGGCTGGATGGAGAGAGCCTAGCTCACTGCCTCCGTTTCCCCTCTGTCTCTCTCTCTGTGCTGTGCCCTCAGACCCTGATCCCTTCAGGCCCCTCCACCGCCCACCCCGTGGATGACAGGCCGTTCCGGCGTCAGAGACTGAGGCTGGGATCTTGCTCTATGTCTGTCCGAGGTCATATTTCCAGGGGTCGTTGCCCGTCTCAAAGGTCTGTAGCACCGACTGGTGGTGCCTCTCCCACAATCGCAGCGTCTGGGGATAGGGGTTCCTGCCATTGTTCTGTGTTGGGCTCTCAGGGAGCCTTCCTACCCCCAGGGGGGCCCTCTTACTTCTCCATCAGCACTAGGTTTATTTGCTCATCGATTGAGCCCTCGTCAGACTCTCTCCGGCCAGACTCCACAGCACCCATTCTACTGCGGCCACCGTTGCTGACTCCAAGGGTGCTTCCCAAGCCCACCCCGACCTCGCTTCTTCAGTAACCTTTGTCTCCCACTGGCTTTTGGCTTATTTGAAACTGGGTCTCACGCGGGTAGCCCAGGCGGGCATGGAGTTCATGGAGCTCACGGTGTAGCCCACCATTCTACCTCCTCAGCTTCAGCGTGAGTCACAAACACCCAGGACCCCACTGACTTTAGTCAGCACAAATGTGGCAACTTCCCTTCCATGTCTCTCCGTGTTCTGTCGCTTCTGCTGCTATGATTCCCTAGTGGCCCAAGTCGCTGTTCCCCCAAGTCACCCCTGCTGTTCCCTCTCCCCAAATCCTATTTTTCCAAGCTTTGCTGAGATGTCACTTCCCCCCTTCTTCTGGCCAGACTCAGGTTCTCTCATCTCGACCCCCAGGGACTGTAATGTTGCTCTCTTAGTCACCGACACCTTCCGCAACTTGTACACAAGCGCCTCTTCCCTGCTGGGCTGTAAATTCAGACGGCGCGTCTTTCATCTCGAGGGGCCGTGTGGACGGTTGTTAAGCACGTGTGCTCTGAGGACAGCGGCCTGGCCCGCTGCTTTCTAGCTCTGTGAACTTGGCCCACGGATCCATCTCTCTGGGCCTCACGGCGAATCTGTAAAGTGAGGGGGTTTAATATGAACACTCGTCTGGCAAGATAGTTAGAGGATGACAAGAGCTCCCTCAGAAACACCTAGAAGGGGTCAGCCACATGGGGCGCACTTGAATACTACGTCTCTCCTTCCTTCCTTCCTTCCGCTCCCCTCTTTTCCCTTCCTTTCTTTCTACCTTCTCCATCTCCCCTCCCTTCCTCCCCTCCCTTTCTTCCTCCCCTCCCTTTCTTCCTCCCCTCCCTTTCTTCCTCCCCTCCCTTCTCTCTCCTTCCTTCCTTCCTTCCTTTTCTCTCCTCTCCTCTCCTCTCCTCCCTTCCCTCTCCTTCCTCCTTCCTCCCTCCCTCCTCCTTCCTTCCTTCCTCTTCCTTCCTTCCTCCTTCCTTCCTTCTTCCTTCCTCTCTTCTCTCCTCCTCGCCTCCTCTCCTCCTCTCCTCCTCTCCTCCCTCTCTCCTCTCCTCCTCTCCCCCCCCCTCCTCTCCCCTCCCTCTCCTCCCTCCTCCCCTCCCTCCTCCCTCCCTCCCTCCCTTCCTCTCCTCTCCTCTCCTCTCCTCTCTCCTCTCCTCTCCTCTCCTCTCCTCTCCTCTCCTCCCTCCTCTCCTCCCTCCCTTCCTCCCTTCCCCTCTCTCTCTTCCTCCCCTCTCTTTCTTGGTCTCATGTATTCCAAGACAGCTTAAACTCAGTTCAAGATGACCTTGAACTTGTGATCTTCCTGCCTCTTCCACTCCAGTACTGAGATGACGCATGTACCCCATTACACCCAGTATATGCTGGCCATGGAAACCCAAGCTTTGTGCATACTGGGTGAACACGCTAACCCTCCTCATATTATTATTCTAGACTTATGCGCGCACTCTCAGCAATCATGGAAGAACAGGTGAAGTGACAGAGCTTGACGACAGATGATTCATCAGAGTGGCCTTCCTGGGTTGGTCATATCAGGAAATGTCAGAATCATATTCAGAGATAAAGCCCAGCCTCTTGTGGAAACACTAGGTCAACTGAGGCCTAGTGCCATACCGATAAGTAGCAGCACTGCGTACAAGCTCAGATTTTCTTACTATGAATGTTTTTCTCTTATGCTTGGCCAAGTTTCTGAATAAAGTCTCCAAATTTCCACACCCTAAAGGATCTTAGTGGGGGTTCCCTGGGACTTGCCCGATCTCATATTTTGAGAGTAGAATTCTAGGGACCAGCGCCTCGGTCCTGCTCTGGGGAGCAGTTCGCCTTCCCAGCAGCCCTCAGAACAAGAAAGCAGCCTTGGGTTTGAGTGAGGATGGAGCGTTTAAAGATGGGGTCACACAGTTGGCGGGAAGAGGCAGAAACAGGCCTTGCCGGCGCTATCTGGTGGGAGCAGAAGAGCCGCTGGGCTGGTAACATTTGGGTAACTGCCACCGTGTCTCTGGGTGGCCAGAGAGTCGGCAAGAATGTTCCAGAAAAGGGAGAGGGAGCTGTGTGTGGGGCTGGGGAAGTCGTTCCCTTCAGGGAGCTTTGGGAATTGGGGTTCTGCCGGGCACCCTGTCTGGCATCTCAGAAAAGTTTTGTCAGCTCAGCGAGGACAGATGTTACCCTGCCTCAGGTTTTAATGGGTAAGATGGAGAGGTTCCCAGGTGAGGGAATGTGGGTTCTGGCCTCCTGGGACAGGTGGAGTCCCATCTCGATTCTCCCTCCCACTCCTTGAGGGGCATGTGGGCTCCAGGTCCCACCCATGTTCCTCTTTCAGGGGGGTTACATGAGCGCAGGGCAGGCCCAGCAGTGTGTTGCTCATGGCTGAGAAAATGCTCATCGCACGGACGACACCAGGACATTAGCGAGGCCCCCAAGGAAGCAAGGGCTGCTGCCATCACACGCACGCGATGCGGGGCTTTGCAGGCGGTGTGGCATGTCAGCACAGGGGGATCCTTTCCCGTCCCTCCTGGTACCTCAGGATAGTGCCCAGCCTGACTAGAGAACAATTGAAGCGGCCTTTCTGTGGGAGGGCCGCGATCTCATTGCCTATGAGTTCCCGCGGCCCCGCCCAAGTCTCTGTCCAGACGGTCAGTGGTCAGGACGTGACGCCCGGGCTGGCCAGGAAAGAGGCGCCCACGAGGCGTCCTCCTGCACTCATCTGCGTGCAGGTTCTAGATATCTGGGGGTGCTGTCATTGTTGCCAAAGTGGAGATAAGAAAAACCATAATGGAAGCAAGGAGAGAGAGAGAGAAAGAGAGTAGAATTCTAGGGACCAGCGCCTCGGTCTCAGGTTTGCCTCTCGGAACCTCGTGTCCTGCTCTGGGGAGCAGTTTACCCTCCCAGCAGCCCTCAGAACGAGAGAGAGACAGAGACAGAGACAGAGACAGAGACAGAGACAGAGACAGAGACAGACAGAGACAGAGACAGAGACTCTCCCTGAATACCACATCCTCAAATCCAGGTGATAGAATAACTCACTGTGGGGGCTGGAGAGGTGGCTCAGGGGTTAAGCCTCTACCTTGTAGGCAGAAGGTCCTGAGTTCAGATCCCAGACCCCACGTATAGACGCCGGGCGGAAGCGGGGGGTGGCCTGCGTTTCTGGTCCTGGTAGGGCAGAGCCTGTGAATCCCAGGGCAGAGTAAACGAGGAGGTGGAGGCGTCCATGGTGGTTCCCGAATTCGCCTGTGGTTCTACACACACACACATACACACACATACACACACATACACACACACACACACACACACACACACATACACACACTTGCGCGCACGCACACATACACACGCACACACACACACACAATTGAATAAAAAAAGAATAAGTCACTGTGGGCAAACCTTTATTAAACTTCTGCGCTGGCTGGGCGTGGCGGTGCACGCTCGCGATCTTAGTATGTGGAAGACGGCACAGGAGACGTAGGGGCTCAATGCCAGGCTCAGCTACCTAGCGAGTTCAGAGCCGGCCTGGCTACTTGAGACCTTGTCTTAAAAAAACAAAACTCACTCGCTCTGCTGGAGGATCTGGGCGCGCCGCGCAGATGTGGCACTTGAACTGGGTACTGAAGGATGAAGAAGAGTTCTTCTCTGTCCTCTGCCCTGCCTGGTTGACTTAATGTCCTTCGGCTTATGACCCCGAGGGATTTTGCAGGTCTCTGCCTCTGTGAACCACCACGGCAGGCCTGGAGCCTTGGGCTTCTTGTTTCTGAGTCCTAATGTAAAAGTAAACATGTAGAGGAAGAGGAAGATAGTCCTGAGGCCTGAGTAGCCTCTTGCTTCTGATGAATCTGGAAGGTTTAAAAACACGCCCGGATCTCTCTGTGAGGCTGCATGGAGACACACCCGTGTCTCTAAAAGCAAGTCAAGTCACAGTATCAGTTAAGAAACCCCTCACCAAAACACGAGCCAAAGAACAGCTTAAATTTTCCCACCGGAGCAAGGTCACCAATGATCATCAGACCATGACTATGACAATGTGGGATGAACCAGAGACCCTCACTAGACTGTCAGGGGCGGGACAGCAGGGCGCTGAGGCGAGGGCCCTGCCAGGTTGCTTTGGCCTCTTGTGAGGATCTAGTGGGGGAGCTGAGTCAGCCCAGGACCCAAGGACACTCTGGCTCCCAGCGACTCCTGCATGAGCATCAGCAAGACTTCCCATTCTCGCCACAAACCTGAAAGGCGCCCCAGGAAGCTAAGTGGCAGACCGAAGCCCAATCTGGATTTGGGTAAGTTGAGGTTCAGGTCAGTCCGGAGGTTTGTCCCAGCAACATAAAGCTACAGCAGCCCAAGCCCTGGCTGGCTGGTCCCGGAGGCCCGGTGGTGCAGTCCTGGATCCTGTGACATGAATTCCAAACTCTCCTGACACCCAGATCTAAGACGATGCAGGAAGCAAGGAAAAGGAAGGAAGGCGAGAATGGAGAATAGAGCTTAGCTGTACTACAAAAGGGGCTAGGATGTCAGAAGGTTCTGGAAGACGACGAGGCACCACAGCGCCTGTTGCATCCCCTCTTGCAGGTCAGACTGGTTCTGGAGCTGACTTTAGGGTGGAGGTAGAGACTGGACCCTGTGCTTGGACCTGCCACTGGGGCCTCCCCCCTGCCCCCCAGCGATTTCCTCTCATTAAGTCTGGATCCTGGAACACCCCATCACCCAACCAACTCAGAGTGGAAGAATCCAGAAGGCTCAGTCAAACGCTCAAGAAGTTCCGTTTTTAAAATAACTTCTAGTAAAATTGGTTGTAACTTCCCAGTCGACCCAGTAAGAAGTCCAAGTCGGGTGGGTTGAGGAAGTGGGACCGGTCGGATCCTATTACCAGTCAAATTTCAAGCGAGCGCCTGCAAAGTCGTTTCATTCCCAAGTCCTGGGAGTCTAGACGCAAGTTCAGCCTTCTCATCGACTGAAGTGGTTCTGTGGAGCTGAATATTTAGTGGGGTCTGTCATCACATCGAGACGACCGGTTGGCACTACGCAGGCCCAACATCCGGGTGCGGGGCGGGGTTGTAAAAGGGCAGATGGAGGCAGGGCGTGGCTTGGGGAGCCAAAGCCGAAACTGAATGGTACTGCTTGGGGGTTTCCGGAACAATCTCCACCTAGGGGAGAGGAAATGTTTGTGAAGCCGGCTGAGTGGGTTTCCCAGGCAGGCTCCGGCCACTGCCTTAGAGAGACCCCCAAGTGCCACTCTGGTGGCCCTGTGTCCCCACACGTGGCTGAGCCGTCAGATCTACTGAGCGCCTGCCGCGGGTGCAGCCGTCGGGCAGCCGGCCAGCGTGTCCTCATGGAAGGACGGCGGCCAGGCGCGCACACGCAGCACACGTTTGCCTCTCCCCCTCCCCGTGGCCCACTCGTCTGTTCTCCCACGCTCCTTCCCCACTCTGGCCAGCGTCAAAAGGCAAAACCAAGAACTGGCTGGTCCCCAGCGCGTGGAGGCGTAGCTGGGCTCAGACCCAGTGCCTCAAACAGGTTCCATATGGCCTCCTGGCCGCCCCTCCTTCCCCTTCCCACCTGGGCTGTTTCTGAGATTAAGAGCCTTTCCCGGTTGTCAGTGAAGGGGGCCGAGCTGGGTGGAATTCTCATCACCCCCTGGCTGCTTGAGCATGAAGGAGACCCTACCTTCTCCAGCCTACATCAGCCCAGTCTCCTGGGGAGGACAGACTCCCCGGTTCTGGACCCAAGAATTCCTTCTGCAGCTCATGTCATAGAAAAAGGGGAGCACAGGAGGTAGGAGACCTGTGGGCACAGGGAGACCACTGCACACATGCAGCCTGACCCTTTGGTAGTAGCAGGACCCCCCAGGACTGAGGTACTAGACAGGAAGAGCACGCAGTGGGACCGCAGCTACTGACTCTTAGCACTGAAGTCCTTCAGTAACGTCACGCAAATCCACATTTTGGCTGCCGTGGCTGGACCTTGGCCTTGACCTAGAGCCCACCGCGTGACTCAGTTCTGTGTTCTTCCCTGGAAAAACTTCTGTTAATGGGAAACCTAAAGACATGTGTTATTTTCTGAAAGACATATGTGTGGGCGTGCATGTGTGTGTGCATATGTGCATGCATGCATACATGGATGTATGTGCACACAACTCTCTGGGCTCTCAGGAAACCCTCCCCCCACTTGGACTTTCTCATCCTTCTCCTGTCCCACCCAATCCCGCCTCTCTAAGTCCCCCCTCCCCCGAGACTGGCCCAGTCACAGCTGATCCCCTCTGAGCCCCCGGCTAAGCCACGTCCTGGCTTCTTAACTCTCATTCCTCCTCCATCTGTCACCAGCCCAAGCGCTGGCCCCCAGGTCCGAGGCTCTGGGCACTGGAAGGCTCTCATCTGAACAGGCTCCCACCACCCACCCACCCTCCTGCCCAGCCAGCCTCTCTGCTGGCCCAAATCCAGGCGGTCGTCCTGCCTGGGAAGATCAAAGCAGAACCGGCCGGTTTTCAGCGGTGGCATCTGGCCGCGGCAGGTGGCCACCTAGAATCTTGACACTGGACCCCCTCGGGGATGGCCGCCCCAACTTTCTCGTTTTCCTTGTGCAGACTCTGACTAGAATCCAGATCTCTGTGGTCCCAGAATCCCACCAGCAGCACCCCCACAGGCCTGGGAAGAAAGTGGGCAGGGAGTCAGCCGCGGGGCGCCCCTTCTCCCCGAGCATGCTGTGAGCGACAGGAGAGTCATGGCTGCTTCTGGCACCTGCGACTGTGCTGCCAGGACCTCGCAGGACCTCACGGTGCCTCAGGGGGACCCCCGCGAGGTTGCAGACAGGTTCAAGGGCCCAGAAAAGCAGAAACGTGCCGCATCTTTGTAGCAGTCTTGGGAACCCACGGAGACCCTTGGGGGCGGGGTAACAGGCGCGGGGTCAACGGTGCAGACCTGGAAGCAGGCGAGTGGTAAGCGGGCTCGCAGGCTCGTTGGTTGTAAATATCGGGCTGCTTATATACCCCACCCAGCATCCCATAAGTCCCAGCATGAGGTTTTTGCTGTGTTGTCCTGTCCGGGTTGGTCTTGTCAATCAGGCGGTTTGACGTCAGCACCAGGTGCCACAGCAGGTTCTAGCTGGGAAGTTGCATTCGCGCATGTGGCCCATGCAGACAACACAGACCTGCCTGGTCCGTTCCGCCTACACATCTTGAAACACTGGGGCACAGGAGGGATCCTGGGCGCCTAGCAAGCATCTCCCCTTCTTGCCCCCTCTCCTCTCCTCTCCTCCTTCAGCTGTTACCGTGACTGACTGCGCGTCAGGGCTGGGGCTAGGCGCTCAGAGCTTGCCTAGCACACTGGCACGCATGCACATAGCTCTCCCTGGGTCGGACCCGCAGCAGCACAAAAGTGGGAATGAATGGGGCACACTGCTGTCACCCCAGCATTTGGGAGGTGAGGGCAGGAAGATTAGATGTTCAAAGTCATCCTTGGCCACCTGGTGAATCTGAGGTCAGCCTGGGTAGCATAAGATCCTGTCGAAGGAAGGAAGGAAGGAAGGAAGGAAGGAAGGAAGGAAGGAAGGAAGGAAGGAAGGAAGAGAAGAGAAGAGAAAGAAGGAGGAAGGAAGGAAGGAAGGAAAGAAGGAAGGAAGCAAAGAGGGAAGAAGGAAAGGAAGAGAGAGAGAGGAGGGAGAAGGGAGAAAGAGGAGATAGGAGGGAAGGAGGGAGGAGGGAAAGAAAGAGAAAGAAAGGAAAGAAAGAAAGAAAGGAAGGAAGGAAGGAAGGAAGGAAGGAAGGAAGGAAGGAAGGAAGGAAGGGAAAGAAAGGAAGGAAGGAAGAGAAAGAAAGAAAGAAAGGAAAGAGAGAGAAAGAAAGAGAGAGAGAAAGAGAAGAAAGGCGGGAAGGAGAGGAGAGAAGGAGAGAGAGAGAGAGAGAAGGCTCTTTGCCCACCTCATGGGCGCACGGCTGAGCCTCCTGACGTGTTTTCTGCAGTAACTGCTGAAGTCAGGTTATCCGAGTTCTTAGCCTAGGAATGCAGGAGCCTGGTGGACCCTGTTTTGACCCCTTTAATACTGCTAGGCCCAAGAAAAGAACGTGAACTTGTTTCTCCTTTGGGATACTGTTGGAAGTGTGGGACTGAGGAAAGACCCGAGGCCCCAGCTGCTTCTGCTTGTGTTGGAGGATGGGAAGGTGTGTATTTATTCCAGACCCCTGTTGCACTTGCGGTCTAGCCTGGTCTCCCTACAGAGCTGCTGGGGGCTCCTCCCCGTAGTCCAGCTGCCACTGCCCCGGCTGTCAGCCAACGTCTCCGAGCTTCCCTTATAGAGGGGCCCTGCTCGGCTGCCCCTCCAAAGACGGCTTTCTAGAGACTTCTCCACCCTTCCAGCCCTGTTCAACACCTTCTGAGTTTAGTTCTCTGACAGCCACATCCTTCCTCACCCAATCTTGTGTGCTCTACCCCGTGCTAAAATATCATGGCACGAGGGGCCAGTGGGATGGGTTGTGTGTCCGTCCATTCCAGACCCTGGGCCAGGGATTGGGATGAATCCCGAGAAAGCCTGCCTGGTTTTGGACCTGCAGACCTGCAAGTCAGAGGACACAAGGACTCACTAGAGATATGGCGGAAGACTTCAGGCTTTGAACACTGGGGAGAATCCCGGCGAGGCAGCTCAACCCTGTGGGGTAACAGCTAGTGAGAACCAGACTTGAGAGATAGTTCTGAGCCCTCGCACCTTTCAGGGGAAAAAAAGCAGAATCGCGGGAGGTTTAGCTCCGACCTTCAGCATGTCAGTGGCCCAGTCACCGTCTAGAGGAGCCCAAGGGACAAATGACCTCTGAGCTCAAACCCCTCTTGGGGGAGATTGAGATAGACTCCAAATTCTCCAAGCCCCTATCACGGCCATGCTAGAGCGGCTGAAGGATTGGGGAAGGGCGGACCACTTCGTTTCATACCCCTGGGCACAGCTCTGAGCCAAACCAGATACATCACCGCACATTAGTGGGTCCCGGGTAGCACCTCTGCCCACCTCACTGACAGTTAAGAAACTGACCAACGGGGAAGAGCTCACGGGCGGACCCCAGGCAGCCCTGCTGCAAGCCCAGGTTCCCCACAATCTTTCCCAGCGCTGTCACTCAAAGTCAGGGGGACAGCGGCTCAGGTTGCAGCGGATGGGCAGTTAGGGGGTCCAAGCCTGCTTTGCTCAAAGCTTCCTGTCTCATCCGTTGTGTCCTCTGCCCTGTCCAGGCTCAGGCTCAGCTCCTAGACCCACGAGAGGAAGGGACACAGCCATGCGGAGGTGGCGCCAGTCAGTTGCTTGCGTTCTGCAGCCCAGTGCTACTACTTCCTGGTCCCCCACGAGTGACCTCTGGGAGGAAGGCCGAGCAGAATTAGTGTCCGGCTTGTAGGACTTAGGTTCTGGACTTGGTGGGCTGCCGCCTCCTCCCCCATCAGGATGGAGCAGTTGGAGCAGAAACCAAAGCTTCTTCTTTATGGCCCAGACTTGTCTGCGATGAAAATCAGCTGGTGTGTTTACTTGCGCTGACTTGTGTGTGGAAATTGGACCTTCAATTCAGAAATTCAGGGAGAGGTAAGATTCCTCAGGCCAAGCTGTCCTGCCAGATTCTCTCTGTGTAGCCCAGATTGGCCAGGAACTTACAAGAGTCCTGTCTCAGCCTCCCGAATGCTGGAATGACAGGCAGGTACCACCATGCCTGGTTCTCCAAACGTCTCCATGCTTGAGAGAAAGCCAACGGCCTCTTCAGATGGACAGAGCGGGCTGACCACCCTGCATGCTGCTGTGACCCCCTCGAGGTGTCTCTGGGCCCAGGTGGATCTACACACATCCACTCAGCCCTCACCTGGGCCACCCGTGAGCTGTGACCCCAAGAACATGTGTCAATGGTGCCGTGCCTCAGTTTCTCCCTCTGGAGCATGGGAGCAGTGGTCTGTCTCACAGAACTGGGCAACCACAATGGCCCATTGATTCTGAGGATGGGGCCTGGCACACAGGATGTGCTAAACACACGTCATCCTTGGCCTTGACTTGGCTCGCTCCTTGTGAGGACCGTGTTCCCACACAGGCTACTCCAGGTGCAGGAGCCATCACGAACGCCTTTGTGCTGAGGAGCTAGGAGGAAGCGCTGTCAAAGCCATCGCTAGACTTGACCAACCAGACTGTTTCAGGCATTAACAAAAAAATCAGAGGACAACGCTTAGACATTGGTTCTTTCTTTCCACGGCTGGGGATTGAACTCAGTTCACCAGGTTTGTGTGCAGTCGCCTTCACCCACTGATCCACCTCAGCCAGACCTATTTAGGACATTTAATCTATCTATCTATCTATCTATCATCTATCTATCTATCTATCTATCTATCTATCTATCTATCTATCTATCATCTGTCTGTCTGTCTGTCTACCTATCTACCTACCTATCTAATATATGTGCATATGGGATGCATGCATGCGTGTGTGTTTTGCATCTGGATGTGCATGTGGGAGGTAGGTATGTGTACTAGAAGTGTACTTGAGTGTGCGCCTGTGGAGGCCCAGGGGTAACGCTGGGACTCATCCTGGATTGTTCTTTCATATTGTCTGCTCTGGCGACCTCAGGTTCTGCCTTCCTGAGCTGCCACCGTATCCACCCAGCATTTTTACATGGGCTCTGGGGATCCAAAGTCAGGCGCTTTTGCTTGTGAGTCAAGGCGTCACCCTCTGAGCATCTCCCCAGCCCCTATTTTGACATGGTTCTGAGCCCAAGGAAGGGTCCTAGTATTTCACACAAGATGACGATGGTCAGACTGGAGCATGGACAGGTCTGCGTTAGAGCCTGGGCCTGGCCACGCCTCCCGCGGCGGCAGCAACATTTCCGGGATTGCTCAGGCCCCCTGGGCGCCACTGGGGGTCACTTCCTGGAAATACCGTCTGGGAAACTTCTGGCTCTCCTGACTCACGGCAGCCATTTCCTCCCTTGGGGAGCTGTGCAGGGTCTCATCCTCCTCCCTTCGCCCCAAGCTTCTCTCCATAGCAGAGGCTGGGCTCTAAGGGAAGTGGGGGTGCAGATGGACAGTCTTTTCTTCCCAGTTTTGGTTCTGTCCTCTGAGGACCCTGGTCTTGGAGGGATGTCCATGGCTCGACTAGTGCATGACTGTCGTGGAAACTTTGGGGTTGGCTGGAGCCTCTCTCTGGAGGGGGAGCAGGCATTTTAGAATGTCCAGGTTGACCATTAGATTAGAAGAAAGGGAAGAGCTCCTAGAGGGGCAGCAAATATTCTGAGCACATTACTGACTCCCCTGTTGTCTTGAGAGGAGGCCCCTAATTCTCCCTCCAGCCCCACCCCATCTCACCCAGGCTATATGTCAGCTCTTACTTGTGATGGGTCAAACCATGCCTCATACTTGACTATGAACTTCTTGATGCTCCTGCCTCAGGACCTTTGCACATACTACCCATGACTATGCTTTTCAACACTTTGTGAAACTTCTCAAATTCTTGCTTTGAATGTACTTCTTTCTAAGAAAGCTTCTTAGACATGCCCCATTCTTTTAGACTGGATTAGGATATTTGCTAACCCTCCTCCCAACTTTTGCATATATGCTTCTTAAATTTCTCCTTTAGGGGTCTTAGCACAGCTACAACCACTACTTCTCTAGTGTTCATCCTTCCTTCTTTAAAGGAACATGTGTCTCCCCGACTCACCACTGAATTTTCAGCCCAATGATAGGGACCCTCTACCAGATATTCTACACTTGATTGTAGCCAAAAGGCTGAGAAATGATGAGCAGATATTCCTAACTTTTGGTAAAAGATAGGTAGATGGTGTGGTCTCCCTCTAATAGGTGATGCCACAGGGGGATTAGGTTACTCTCTCAGATGTGGCAGTAGAGCTATTTGGGGACCAAGCGAATGGGGTTCCCCAGGAATAGTGAACCTCCTCCTGTCCCTGACGGAATGCAAGCTGAGACTCAGCAGTGAGCTGGTAGGAAAGCAAAAAATAAAACAAACAAACAAACGAACAAAAAGACCTGAGAGTCTGGTGTGGAGGAGTTCAGATTCTAGAACAATCTTTCTGGCCCCAGGAGCATGGGATTCCGGGGAGGCAGTGGGTGATGGTTTGTACCTTGCCCATACTGGTGGCGACAGGAAACCCTCAAGCATTCCTCACCCCAACAGGGGACCCCACCCCTGCACCCCTGGGCCGTTCTAAGTCTCTGCCCAACTGGGGGTGAGACCAGCTAACGCAGGGCAGCACAGCTGGGGTGCACAGAGAGTGCACTTGAGCCGACAGGAGGGGGAGGGACAGGGGACAAGTGCAGTGATGTGGGCGTATCAGGGAAGCTCCAGGGAGCTAGGAGAGCTGAGAACTTGGGGCGCGCTGGGCCCCCCAGCCCCTAGGGAAAGTGACTGTCCACCTCATCCCCATCCTTTGACCTTCCAAAGCAACGGGGGACATGGGTGACTGTGTGAACCTGATCTCAAGTGTTGGCGACTTGGGAGCCACAGGAAATGCACCTAGAGGCCACACGTGGCTGTCCGGCCAAGATCTGAGGCTGCAGCCTGCTCCCCTCATTCCAAGGACGATTTTCCCTCTTGGGTCCTTTCTAAGCCCGTGTGTCAGAGTCTCAGGCCTTCTCTTGCACTGAATCCTCGGGCCAGATCCCTTGGCAAGGTGCGTGCTGGCGGCTCGAGGCTGGTTCTGTGCTCTGCGGCTGCTTCTGCCCCCAACCCCCAGGCTCCCGGGTGTCAGACTGCAAAGACTGACCCTCTGCCAAGACCAACCGGGCAGCTGCTGCGACCTGGGGCCGCGTCGAGGGCCTGTGGTACCTCCTGTAGGATGGCCAAGGGCCACTTTCAGCCACATCCTGTCATCCTGGCCAGGTCCACATGCATATACGCAAATGTGTATGTATGGATATGACATGTATGCACAAACATACACACAAATATGTACACATCTACTTATGCACACACGCATGAATATGCACATACACGTACACGAAAGTGCACACATACTCATACGTATACACACAAACATGCTTGCATGTACATATGTGTATACACATGAATATCCACACATCCATATGCACACACGTACAGAAAGAGAGAGAGACTCATCTGCAACCATCCCACGGAGCTCTCCGTATTTGCTAAATAGCTCAGTGGGTTCCTTGTTATCTGTTCTGCAGAAGACTTTTTGTCAAAGGGTTCTGAAAAGTGAGTAATGAGGTAAGAGTGGGCACTCCTGACTCACATCAGGGGAAGGTGTGTGGGGGGAGGTGCTCCTTCAAGCCCTAGGAGCATCCCACAGGCAAAATTCTGGTGTTTGTCTGAGACGAGGCATCTGCCTGTTACCACCTTAGAAGGGGCAGCAGCTGCGACACTTGGAATCAGTTCAGCTTCCCACTCCCTCTCCCCTGTCCAGTTGCTTTCTTCTGCGAGCTGACTGTGACATCCATCATAGAAACGTATCCTTACATGAGTCTGTTAGTGTTGCAGTCCGCCTGCATGGTTGCTGATAAATGACCAGAACACAGCTTAAGGGAACAAGGAGTTTACTTTCTTACGACAGTCCAGTTACAGTTCATAGTCCAGCTTGACGGGAGAGCACACACCAACACCAGGGCTGAGGGAACTGGCCACCATAACGGCTGAGAGATGGACAATCCTTACTTGCCAGACCAGCATGTCTGGCCAAGTATACAGAAGAATGCCAACTCTCTCAACCAGCTAGCTCTCTCTGATTTATCCAGGGCCTAATCCCACCCACCATGGGCTGGGTCTTCCCCAGCAGCTAGACAATCTCCTTCAGGTTTGCTCTGGGCTTAACTCAACCATCAACTCTCTACAACTGTGCCCAGAGCTCAAACCCTCAAGAGTCAAGTTGACACCTGTGCTCAACCATGACAGTTAGGAAGATGGCACACACATCTGTATGTGGACCCTAAAAGGCTGGATGTGGGGGTCCCAGGGCAGAGAAGCCCAGACATCATTTGTCCGTGATGCTTCTGGGATCCCATTACATGAACCTAACGCCAAAATAAATACCAGAAAAATGCACGGCAGATCTAACGACTTTGCCACCGTCAGCTAAGAAAACTGAAGGAAAACTATTTTAATCCTGTTTTTATAGAACCACAGTTATTTGCTAATAGGATGTGTGTTGGGCAGCGCCACGACTCCTCAAACTTTGGATTCATATTGGGCACCGCCACCTCATTTCCTCTTACCACAATGATTTGCGCGTGGCATCTGGTTTTTATCGACACCCAAAACCGAGCTTCTCAAAGCTGTGACAACATGGGAAGGAGGGAATGCCCTGAGTGCGGACCGCTGCCTAGGACTAGCAGTTCCCAGAGCATCCGACAGATGTCACTACGTTTCCCATAAGACTGATTCCTGGAGCAACCGTGTGACTGAGTGGGCCACGGTGCTGGACACACCTGCAAAGTGTGTGTTTGGGGGGGTCACACATTCAGACCACTGCTCACACTCCAGGGGGCCGCCTTTTGCAAGTCCATCTTCAGGGATCAAACTCAGGTCGCTAGGTTTGTGAGCAGGTACCTTTACCAGCTGAACATCTCATGGGGTCCCCACATTTAAAACTGGAACCAAAATGAGGAGATGGCTGTGCTATTTTGAACATTAGCAATGATAATGTATATTCTGGGTATTTTAATACACACACACACACACGCACACACACAGAGAGAGTTCTAAAAAAGATCAGAGAAAAATATTCTTGCTTCTTAGAATCCTAAACCCCTTTGGGAAGTTGATGGGATGATACAAGAAACCACAGGCACCCCAGTATCTGGGGCTCCCGGTCCTTCAGCCCATCTCTGTCAGTCTACACCCCCAGCCCTCTACCTGCTGATGCCCCCAGAGACTTCCCGCCATGCCGCACTCTGCTTGGCCTGCAAGAAGGGTCCATGGGTGGGTCTGTGCATACCTCGGCGTGCAGAAGAGAAGCAGGTTCTGAAGGTTCTGGAATCCAGCCCACTCAGAACTTCTTCCCAAGGAAGAGGAGGGGAGAGGGAGCCAGGGGTTTGGGTCTCTGACAAGGATTTTAGGGGGTCTCCAAATGTCTGCATCTCCCATCGTGCTCTGCCCGTCTCTCCAGGACCTCTGCCACCCGGTCCACACAGGGACTTCAGGGCAAGGCCACAGGCCGTGGCTGGTGTGTGGTCACGCGTGCAGCCTGCCTCCTCGAGGACGCTGCAGGTCGAGTCCTGCCTTCTCTTCTCAGACCTCTGAGACCACCCATCTGGCTTGATCCATTTCCCAGATGTAGAAGCTGTGGCCCTGCACGCCCCTGGATGTGACGGACAGGTGATACTGCTGACCTAGGCACAGCGAAGAGACACAGCACCTTGTGCTGGAGCAGGTCCCCTCTGTCCCCCCAACCAGGAGGGAGAGTCACATCTCTCCACCTGGCATTAAGGGGAAACTTCTGGAAGGAATTCGTGATCCCATGCGTGGGAAGCAGGAACAGGGAATGAAAAGAATAACGTTATACTTGCTGGGGGTTTATAGCAAAGAGTCGCCATAATTGGCTGTATTTCTCAGGTAGCACAGAATGAACATTTTCCTTGGAAAAGAAATTGATTTTTGACCCAGTAATAGTTGCAATGTTTACGACTCTCCCCACTTCTGCTACTTGCTTTGTGCTACTGAGCGAGTTACTGAGCCTCTCTGTGTTCTAGCAACTCATTTGCAACGTGGGGATCCTTTGGGTCTTTGGACCGCAGAGTCCTGAAGCCACAGGCAGGCTAAGTCATCCGATCCTAACAATGGTGGTTCTCACACTGTGTAGTGTCTTGAGAGTTTCACCTTGTTAGAAATTGAGGCCTCCAGTAATCTTTCCTTTGTAGGCCTCGCATCTATCACTTATTTTAATCAACACTAAGAAATCCTAAAGTCGTTTCATTCATCTCAAACATAAATATTCTGTGGGAAGAATGACCAGTCTCCTTTCTCTCTGGCCTAGTGGCATGCAATTGGATGCCTCAGCTTCCCCTGACATGTTTCAGTTGTGACCCTGAGGAGAATCTGGTCCTGTATAGACACTCAGGAGGATGTGTAGACACTCAGGAGGATGTGTAGACACTCGGGGAAAGAACATGTGGCCCCCAAAATGCTCTTGTGAGATCCCAGGAGATCTTTGGTGACCTTTCTGGGATGACTTAAAGAGTCAGGTAAGTGAGGAATCCTCGAGAAAGTGGATGGTCTCCACGGGGCACGACACGGCACGGCACTGTCCTCACCAATTTGTCGCAAGCCTAAGGTGACCAGAACTTATGACTAAAGGCAAAATCCACAGATATGAGAAGAGCAAAGAGATAAAAGAAGTCTGCGGGGCTGGTTGGGGAGATGGCTCAGTAGGGCTCCGCATGTAAGCAAAGGGACTGAGGTTTGATCCCAGCACTCATGGCGGGCATGGTGGTGAGTGGGCTTGCTGGCCAGCTGCCCTGACCGGGTCATTGAGTCCCATCAGGTCCCCGTGCGAGGCCCTGCCTCATCAAGCAAGATGGGCAGCTCCTGAGGAAGGACACCCAAGCTGACCTCTGACCTCCACACGCATGTGAGATGCATGGGCGGTCACACGCATGCATGCTCCCTGCCCCTGCCATGCACACAAAGAAACCCCAGTTCACTCTGAAGGAATACTGTAGGCCCCCAAAGGTAAAGAGAAGTTTGGCTTTTCTGGGATACTGTGCTGTCTCCTCTTCTGGAAAGAGAGAGAGAGAGAGAAATCTTTGTTAACCCTGGAGTATCCTCCAAAGACTGAGTTCAACCAAAGTCTGTAGAAGAAAGCTCAGCCGGGTGGTGTGCTGGGCAGGTATGCCTAGAGTCTCTTCTAGCTATTCGTTCTCAAATCTGAGACTCTGATTATACCTATGATATACTTTTATCAATTTTATTGTCTGTAGTCCACATCTGAGAACTCTTCAGGGTCTCCCTCCTCTTTCCTTCTCTCCCTCCCCTTCCTTCCCCTCCCTCCCCTTCCCTCCTATCCCCTCCCCTTCCTTTGTCACTAGTGTATTCAAGATTAATTCTTTAGGTCTACTTTCTAATTCATGAATTATCTTTGCAACAGTATCTAATCTAATGGTCCAAACCATTAGTATTCATAATGGGGGCGCTGCTACCAGATGGTGTGGAAAATCCTTTGTTTTGTAGGACTGGCCCTTAAACCACCAGATGTTTAGCATTCCTGGCCTGGCCCGGCTTGCTCAGAAGGCTGGTTGAGACCAGGCCACTCACCTGAGACAGGGTCCTGTAGCAAAAACCACAATCTGGGCTGATTAACAAAAGACACGCATGTTCTCACAGTTCTGGTGCCTGGGAAGTCATAGGGCAGAGGGGATGCTGATTTAGTCCCTGGTGTCAGTGCTCCTCCTCTCTAGGATTTTCCAGGTTCTGCCCACCAGGGTCAGAAGTTCAGGGTGCTGCCATTTTTTACATAAGACCTAGAATCTGAACTCAGATCCTTCTGCTTGGGAGGCAGCGTCTTAACCCCTGAGCCACTTCTCCAGCCCCCGTATGCTGTTCTTCACATACTCTAGGCCTCTGTGCCCCACCTTGTTTTCTAGTTGTTTACAGAAGAGACAGAAAAAACCCTGGGTCTCGACGTTTCCTTGTGGCAGCATGTCATCTCTTTACTAGTCTATTTGTTCGCTTATTTGGGTGGGGGGATTCCACTGACATTTCTTAAAACATTTCACATAGCTAAAGAAACTGTGGGGATCTGTTTTACCATACAGGCATATAGGAGATGATACAGTCGTGTGTGGTTGAAGCTACCAACATCTGTAGTTGTGTGACTTTTCCAGGGGAGATGTGAACACAGAGCTATGCAACAAACCAGGAAACCACTGCACCCCAATCTGGTTCCGTGAACTCCGTGCTGGGGTTACCCAGAGGTCACCCGGGGGCTACTTTATCACCAAATACCCACCTAGCATGGAGATGAGTTGCCAGAGATCTGAACTCAGGTCCTTTTGCTTGCGAAGCAAAGGCTTTATTTAACACCTGAGCCATCTCCTCACCCCGCCGCCCCCCATCTTAATCTGTGGACACCCCAGATGACGATCTGTACCTACCTGGGAGCCAGAGTGCTGCCCTCCGGCCCCCCTCCTGGCCCAGATTAGGATAATCGATTTCCCTTCAAGTATGATTAGCTCAAGTAGGTTGTGCAGAACCGTGCTTCCCCTCCAGGGTGGTCCTCGGTGGGTCCAGGCTGCCCTAGGCCTGTCACTGAAGGGACCATGGGGACAGAGCCAGGGGTGCACAGCACAGGGTGGGGACACCCTGGGGTACTTGAATCTTGAGACTGGCTGAGCAGGTGCAGGCTGGGTGTAGGGGGGTGGGGGGCACCCTGACAACATATGCTCCCTGTCCTGGGACTAAACCCTGCCGGTTAAAAGGGGGAAACAAAGCAGAACGTCTCTCAGAGGCGCGTGGGTAATGCTTCTTTGAAACCAGTGACTTCTGGAGAGACCAGACAGACATCTCGTGTTTGGTCAGGCGGCCTGCCAGCCCGTGCCTGTCTGCCATGCCCCCCGCCATCCGCCTGAGCCCCCCTCCCCACGTCTGCAGCAGTAAATCACCCTCATGCTGTCCTTGTTAGAGGATTGCTCCACAGACACCCCGGCCCTTTCCCACACAGACAGGCAAGGATTGGGGGAGTGGGACTGGAGTGGGGTTTTTTTTGTCCCTTCTCCCCCAAGTGGCTTCGGGGAGCAGCCAGGAAAAAGCTCCTGGAAGTTTGCTCCCCACCTCAAAATGAGGGTCCCGGGGCCGGCTAGCTTGCCCCGCAGGGAATGGCTTGGACCTGGCTTCACATCACGCTTTTCTAGAATTCTCCCTTTGCACCAGGGGGCCACGTGCAGCGGTTGTGCATTGCAGCAAAGGGGCAACAGCAGCAACGCTCCAGGCAGGGAGTGAGGGTCACCCTCGGTCCACGCGGCCAGGCTTTGTGATCTAATTTCAGCAATTTCATGCCTCGGGCCTCCGGGTCTTGGCTGAGGAGCCGCAGAACTCCTGCGTAGCTCGGCCGCTCTGCCCGGATTCCCAGAGTGCCTTCAGCTTCCCCTGTCTGGAAGGTTCTCTTCCCTCTCATCTCATCTGAGCGAAAGGGGCAGCTGGGGCCCCCTACCCCATCCCCTTCTGGGACTTCAGAGCCAGGACTGAGGACGGAGGGAATGAGGTGCTAATGCCTGGGTCTTGACTAGACACAGCCCCCCCCCAAGGCCCCCACATCTGGTCTGCATTTCCCTCTGCAGCAGGTCCAGCTGAGTGGAGCCTTTCTTGGCAACTCTGGGAAAACCTGGCCCCCAGGACCGGCTCAGGCCGCCCTGCACCCCGGGACTACCAGAGCTTCCTCTTGGACCTCTGCAGCTCTGCTCAGGAGACACTGGGGAGGGGGCGGGGGTCCTGCATCATAGGGAGAACGGTGTCAGATTTGAGGGGGTAAGTGGTCTTGGAGAGCAGGATGGTCAGAAGCCACTGAAGAAGCATCGGGGTCCACTCCCCCCACTGTGAGGACATCGCGAGTTCCTGAGCTCCCCCCATCTCCCCGCAGGCTGGGGGAGGGACACCGTGCCCCCATTTCCCTGTTTTCTTGCTGTCACGCTGACTCAAGGCACGGTGGGGATGGTTCAGCTTCTAGGGTCAGACACTGCTTTGAAAGAGCTCAGGGTCGTAAGGATAGACCTGCTGTGTTCAGTGATGGGGATCTCCCTGCGCCCTGACCATGGGCGGGGCTCTGTGCTCTGGGGTCAATGACTGGGGATCCTCTTGACCATGGGCTGGGCTCTGTGCTCATCCACGCACACGCCCAACCACCATCCATCCATTCATCTACCCACCCATCCATCATACATACACTGCTCATCTACCATCCATCTATCTGTCCCATTCCTTCCTTTTTCTTCAACTCGTCCTTCCATCAATTTAATTAATTGTACATTATTCCTTCCCTAAATCCTTTCATTTATTGATATGTCCATCTTTTACCCCTCACTCTTCTATGCTTCCTTCTTTCTTTTCTTCAGTCACTTTCTTCTTCCCACTCATCCATCCATCCATCCAGCCATCCAGCCATCCATCCACCCATCCATCCATCCATCCAGCCATCCATCCATCCATCTATCCATCCATCCATCCATCCATCCACCCGCCCACCTATCTGCCCATCCATCCAACCTTCCATCCATCTGGCCTCCCTCCCTCTCTCCTTCCCTTCCTTCCTCTCCTTCCTTCCTTCCTCCCTCCTTCTGTCCAACCTGCACAGTGGAGCGGGTCTCACAGTGTGTCCCCTGGCTCAGGGGTCCCCACAGGTGGGGAACTTGTCAGCTCAGGGGTCCTAACTAAGTTAATTTGTGGTGTCTGCATGGGGCCCAGAGCCCTGCATGGCGGCAGCTTCCCTTGCGGCACCGTGCAAGTTCTCAACCCTTGTGGAAGCATTGGCCAAGTCCCTCCCCGCATTTCACCGAGGAGGGAACAGGCAGGGTTGGAGGCAAAGCCCCGCCCCCGCCCCTCCCTGCTGCCCCCAGGAGTGGGATGCTTGGGGTCAGCATGAGCAGGAGGCCTCCTCTCCCTTCCCTGTCCCTGGACACCGACGAGTCCCACATTGAGCCTGTCGGATGCCAGGATTTATTCCTCCACCAGCTTTCTGCCCTTTATTTCCTGTTTTATTTATGTCCCTTGCCTTTTATCTCCCGCCTGGGGACCATTATGTGGCTCTGGCTGTGTCCACATCAATCTCAGCCCTGAGGTTCCAGCCCCAGCCGGCCCTCAGCCCTTCTTCTCCAGGTCTCCCTGAAGCCCGGCGCAGCTGTCGGGGTTCGCGGAGGGCCTGGCTGACATTCTCCTCACACACGACCATTTTGAGGGGGCCTTGGGACCACCAGGCCAGAAGGGCCATGGACAGCTCCTCTGGGCCCAGGAGTGAAGTGACCGTTTAGGATTAGCTTGGAGGGGGCAGAGCAGCGGACGGCGAGCTGGCTTTCAGGAGCTCACGGTCCCAGCCTGGGCCGGCTGGTGACTGGTGACTAAGGTCCTTGTGAAGCAGGCACGGGGCGGAGTCGCTTCCAGAGCCCCCGGCATATGGCAAGCGTTTCCCCAGATGAGTTCCCTTGCGTGTGTTCGTGTGTGCACGCGCACGCGTGCACATGTGTACATGAATGTGAAGGCTAGAAGTCAAACCAAGGTTGAACTCGGTCTCTCTCTAACTTTAGAGACAGGGTTTTACTTAAAGTTTGCCAATTTGGCTTGCCGGCAGTCTCTGGGGATCCTCCTGTCTCTGTCTCCCCAGTACTGGGATTACAGGCGCACACTGCTGCCCCCAGCTTTCCACACCATGCTCGCGTGGCAGGAGCGTGACGGGCAGACGCTCCCCCGTCTCTGTAATTAGTGTCTGTAGAGCTAGTCGATGCTCTCGAGACGGGCCGGGCGCACTTCCATGGCCAAAGTCTGGGTCGAACAGGGGTGCAGCGCGTGGAGTGCCAATGCCCAGGGATCTGCGTGTGTTCTGACCGCACCTGTGGCCGCCGCTCTAGAGAAAAAGGTCTCCTGCAGCTGGAGCCCCAAACTCCAACGACAAATGAAAGGTGGAACTCAGGCAGGCTGGGGTCACACAGCCTCAATCCAAGCAACAGCACCCAGAAAGTATCCTGGTCTCCCCCGAGCCTACCGAGGGGGCCCAGACTTAACACCCCTGCTGTCAACAGCTCCCCCAGCCCTGCTGCGCGCCTCTGCTTGGGTGGCGATTTGCTCTAGAAGGCTTAGGAGGGGAGTGAGGGAGAGAATCAAGATTCCGTACTGCAGGAATTCTGTACTGCAGAGGGGCTTGAGGGCCCAGGGGTGCTGGAGGGACCTGCAGTGTGACGGGTCTCTCTCCACCCGCTCCTTAGACTCCGCTCGAAAGCCAGGCTGCATCAGCAGCCGGGACACTGGGCATCGCGCTCATTTCACCTCGTTTCCAGCGACCACACAGTGCCAAGGGCTCCCTACTCAGTTAAGTCATCTAATCATTACCAACCATGAGCCCGTTTTTGCAGAGTGGTTTTTGCAGCACAGAGTGGTTGATTTGCTGTCCCCAAGACACACAGCTAGTGAATGGAGGACCCAGGATGTCGCCCAGGCGTGGAAGATTGACCCTGGGGACGGAACATTCACGGGCCTCTGCCACTGCCCCACACTCTCTTCCACATAGAGTTTCTCTCTACATAAATTGCTCCAGAGCCCGCATTGAGAGGGCGTGCTCTGCTGCAGGCGGATTGCGAATGGCTCCCTTTTGCCTTCCTGAACAGGACTGAAATCAGGGCTCGGGATGCGATGACTCAGTGGGTGGAGCCCCTGTGGACCATGCCCAAGGCTCTGGGCTCCATCCCCTGGACCTCGTTCACCTGAGAGGTGGGGGCGGGAGGATCAGAAGTTCAAGGTCATCCTCCCCAACTTCGTGAGTTAAGGCTAGCCTATCACAAAGCAAACAAGATGCAAAAGCAGCAAACAGTAAGAAAAAGAAAAAAGGAAAGCGAACAGCCGTGAAATGGCGGCGGCTCTCTGTGGTGCCTTGGTAGTGTCCCCTTCACCTGCCCCCACGGGCGCATCTCCTCCCTCCCTGCTCAGAGGTTCTTTTCAAGGATCCTCCTCCCCATGCCGCAGCATCCCACACGCCTCCCCGCCCGGGTCCTTCTCCTCCAGAAAGAGTCTCTGCGCCTCTTCAGCAGCTGCCCTCGAGGCTGCTAAAATCTCACCCCCTCCAGGAAGGAGATCTTCAGAGCTTCCCCCGTCCCTCAGCCACGCAGCTTCGAGTGCTCAGTCCTGGTGGCATGCATCCTCGGCCCAGGCGGAGACTGGTTCCAGGCTACCTCCCGGCAACCCAGTTCAAAACCAAGCTCTTCACGCGCTCTCAGCTGACCCATCAAAGTGTCGACAACCTGTCGACGTTCAGGCCTCGGCGTTTTCCCAGACGTCAGCGGGCCTGGGAATCACCCGGGGACCTTGTTCCGGTGCAGGTCTAGGGCTGGCTGGCCTGAGACTTGTGGCAAAGTCCCAGGGGGAGGCAGAGAGCTCCAGGTGCTGAGCCCACCCCTAGGTAGGAGGGCTGGGCCTCTGGGATCTGCACTGGTTGCCGACAGAACAGGGGGCGGATGGGCAGCCAGTGTGAGCGCTACAGGGCCAGCCCTTCCTTCCCCTCGTTTCTATGTAACTCAAGATGCTTCGAGATGTTCTCCAAGGTCAGCTGCCTGATTCCAGAGGCGAGGGCGGGGCCAGGCTGCAAAACCAAAGCGTCATGATGTTGAGTGCGTGTGCCTGCTTGCAGACGTGCGTGCGTGTGTGTGCGTGCGTGTCTGTGCGTGTGTGTGTGTGTGTGTGTGTGTGTGTGTGTGTGTGTGTGTGTCGGGCCAGCCCGAGGCTTCTCTAACCTCAGCACCCCAGCCTGAAGCACTGACAGTTCATAGCTCAGGAAGGACCAGGGAAGTGGCCCAGGACCAGTTTTCCCACGAGCCCCCGGCTCCCACCAGCAGCCCAGCTGGGTCCCAGCTGCCCAAGTCTCAGGCCTGGCACCCAGGAAATGCCACAGAGCTGAGTCAGAAGGCCCGGGGCGCCCTCTGCTGGGATGTTGGAGCTCTTTCCTGTCTGGAGTCCCAGGAGAGAGGGGAGGACGCAGGTGGGTAGGGATTCTGGGGCCTGCCGCTTCCGCCTCTCCTGGATGTGGGGCACGTTGAGGAGGGAGGAGCAGGGAAGGGCTGTGCCCTCTCTGTCTCTTTCCTGTGCCCAGATTTCAGAGTTCATAGAGCCAAAATCCAGGCTGGATGAAGGCTTCACAGGCTGACTTTGGAGAACAGGGTGGATTTACTTCTGAGGGCTGACTGAGCACAAGGAGTCCCTTTACCCCTCCTCTTCCTCCTCCTCCTCTTCCTATCCCCCTTTTCTCCCTTCTCCCCCCCTTACTCTTATTCCTTCTCCTCCTCTCCCCCTCCTCTTTCTCCTTCTCTCCTCTTTCTCTGCCACCTTCTCCTTCTCTTAGCATCAATACTGGTACCAGCCTGCAGTGGCTGGAAATGACAGGTGGAGAACTGGACTCTGTGTCCCAGAGGCTGCTGTTCTGGGAGGCGTAGTTCTTTCTCTGAATTCCCCTGTGGTGTGTAATGCACCTGGTCTCTGTGGGACCCAGCATCGTGGGCTTGGGACTTAGAATGTCGTCTAGGGTCAGGGTCGATCACAGTGGGCCTGTGTCTGGAGCCGGTCACCTGGTGAGTACCAGTGGGGAGGCGCCTCTCTCTCAAGACCTAAGCCACCGTCCCGCCCGGGGAAGGAGCTCCGTGCAGAGTGGAGCATGTGTCTTCCCCGGCTCCAGATGGCGGCTCCGAGTCCTTGCTGTGCAGCGGGTCAAGGTCTCAAAGCTGGTGGGCTTGCTTCCTCGTGGCTATCTCGGCATGTGGAGCCACACTGCATGGGTGTGTGGCTGCTGGATTTCTTAGGTTTGTTTTGTTTTGTTTTTTTTAAGATGGGAGGCTTGGGGGGGGGCTGGAGAGGTGGCTCAGGGGTTAAGCCTCTGCCTTGCAGGCGGAAGGTCCTGAGTTCGGATCCTAGACCCCATGTATAGATATCAGGCAGAAGCAGGGGCGGCCTGTGTTTTTGGTCTTGGTAGGGCGGAGCCTGTGAATCCCGGGGCAGAGTAAACAAGGAGGAGGTAGAGACGTCCATGGTGGTTCCCAAATTCATTCGTGGTTTTACACACACACACACACACACACACACACACACACACACATACACGCGCGCGCGCACGCACAATTAAATAAATAATAAAAGAAAAACTTAAAAAAAGATGGGAGGCTGGGAATGCTGCACAGAGTGCTTGCCTACCATGCATAGTACCCGGGTTCAATTCCCAGCTCACTGTGGTCTCACGTGCCTGGAATCCCAGCACCGGAGACTGTAAACAGGAGGCTCAAGCACTTACAGCCAGCATGGGTTACACGCGACCCTTTGTCTGGAGGAAGAGGAGGAGGAAGAAGGTAAAGAAGGCAGTGGAGGGGCATGAGGCAAAGGCATCAAGGAAAGGGGCTAGCACTCCTCGGTGGAGGGTCTGCATGTCAGCGTGCACGTAAGCAGCTGATTACTGTAGACAGGTATGAAACCTGGGTTCTCAGCATGGGATTCACAGGCTTCTGACGGGGGCGGTGGGGTGGGGGGGTGGGGGGGGTGCCACACCTACCCGGCATTGTATGCAAGTCTGATTTTCTGGGCTTACTATCGGATCATAGGTAAACCAAACCAACCAACCAATCAAGGAACTAAACACAAAATCCTTTAAGACTCATTTTAAAGACATTTATCAAGGTGTAATATGAACAGCAATGACAGACAGACATCTAAAATGACTACTTGGCTTCCATGGTATATTTTTAGGGTTAATCAATGCAGTGGGGATACGTTGAAAGTACACTGTGTTTGCATGTGAAATTGTGAAGGAATCAATGCACTTATAATACAGAAAATAAAATGACCACTTGGACACACTTTTTGTGCTGATGCTATGAAATGCTGGTCACTATCAAGTCATGAACATGTCCATTTCCCACCAAAGCTGATCTACTTGCTGTCAGTATCGATGAGTTTGATTTTCTAGACTGTTCTGTGAATGGACCGTTTTTCTGTGGAGTCTGACTTCTTCATCTCCATAGCCATCCACATTGTGTCAGTAGTTCACCACCTCTTCCTGCCAAGTGGAAATCCCACAATTCAGACACACAGGCGTCTGTGGCAGACACCTGAGTGGCTTCTAGTTTTGAATTCTTACAAGTGATCATTCCTGGGGCACAGTGCCCTGGCAACCCTTCTGGTGGATGAATCTTCTCCTTTGGTCCCATCTATTACCTTAGTGAATGGGTAGGATATTGTTTTGTGCTTTAAATCTGTATTTCCTTGATAAAAGATGATGTTGGGGTCCTGGAGAGGTGGCTCAGGGGTTAAGCCTCTGCCTTGCAGATAGAAGGTCCTGAGTTCAGATCCTAGACCCCATGTATAGACGCCGGGCGGAAGCAGGGGCTGCCTGCATTTCTGGTCCTGGTAGTGCGGACCCTGTGAATCCTGGGGCAGAGTAAACGAGGCGGAGGCGTCCATGGTGGTTCCCAAATTCGTCTGTGATTCTACACACATACATACATACACACACGCACACTCTTCTCTCTCCACTTTCCCTCTTTCCTCTTCTATTTTCTCTCTTGCCCTCCTTCTTGCACACAGGCATCTAATGGCCTCATTCCTTTGTTCTCGCCCTGGTACCCTGTCAAGAAACAGTAACCCCTGCACACGTACACGGGCTCTTGGGCTCCCTCTTAACTTTGCACCAATCTGTTTGTCTGTCTCCATGGTAATTACATGGCATCATCATAACTTTGCAAGAAGTAGAATACCATCTGCAGAACGAGTCTTCCGATCTTGTCGTTTTAAGACACGGTCCTGGCTATTCTAACCCTTTGAATCGCCATAAAACTTTAGGCTCCAGCTGTGATTTCCTACAAATCACCCGCTGAGATTCGGGTTGGTTTTCCACTGGATCTGTACTTTGATCCCAGGGGAACCAACATCATCCTTCCCAAAAGTGGGTCTCTTGATCTAGGAGTGCGGCAACCTCTCTGGGCTTTCATGCCCTTGTCTGAACTCTGTTGTTTTTAAGGTACGCGTCTTAGGCTCCTTTGGTTGGTGAATCCCTAAATGTCTCACACTTTTTCATGCTAGAGCAAATGGCAGTGTTTTCATTGCCAACTTCTGAGAGGAGGGCTGGCGTCAAAAACACAAGTGATGTCTATGTATTAGCAGTCTTATGACTTAGTCATTCTAGCAGCTTCTTGAAGATTCTGTACCCTTCTGAGTAGACACTCTTGTGATCTGCTTTCCTTCCATTTCCTTTCCAGTCTGGCTGCTTTTCCTTTTGTTTTCTTGTCTTACTGCTCTGCCTTTGTCCCCAAAGACCATCAACTAGGGCAGAAGGTAGACGGACAATCTTGCTCGTCTCTCCAGTCAGGATAAACAAGTGGGTTTTCAGCCTTTCTGCCATGCTTGATGTTGCAGTTCGCTTGCACGATTGCTGATAAAAACATCATCAAATGGCTACGGGAACAAGGGGTTATTCTCTTACATTATTCTGGTTACGGTTCTCAGTCCAGCTTGGCAGGAGAGCTCACACCAACACCAGGGTCGATGGAACTGGCCACACCATCTCCTTATAACAGCCAAGAGAGGAACAAGCCTTACTTACCAGTCCAGCATGTCTGGCCAAGTGTATACAAGGATGCCCTCCTTTCTCAAATAGTCCCCTCCATTTTATTCACCTGCCCGGTGACTCGTCCCACCCATCATGGGCTGGGCCTTCCCCATCCACTAGACAATCTCCTGCAGGTTCGCTCTGGGCTTAACTCAATTTTACTGATTCTCAGACCCTCAACCATCAAGTTGACACATGTACCTAACTATGACCCTTGGCTTCTGTTCCTCCTGGTAACTCAAGGGGAGTGTCCCATAGGACGAGCTCAGGTGGTTGTCGCTGTAGATGTGGCTGGCGGACATGGAGCTTTCCCTGGGCATTATGTTCTTCCTTCTGGTTTCTTCCTGGACACCAGGAGGCTGCCCCCGCCTTGAGGGCAGGGATGGCAGGCACACTGAGCACTGGGCACGCTGCTCTGACTCAGTGACCCCTAAATGTGAGGGGTCGGCGGGTCTCTCTACCTCCTCCTGCGTGTGCGTCCCTCTGGGACCAGCGGCGGCCTGGGTCCCTCCTTTCCTTCGGTCGGGCGGTCGCAGAAACCTGAATGGAGGGAAACATGAAAGAAGAGGGCTCCAGTTTCCCCGCGTCGGGTTACCACACCGCAGAGTCCTCACGTTCAAAAATAAACCCAAGGGATAAGGAGACGGGGTGACAGAGATGGGAGGGGGGCTGGGATGTCAGCGTAGCCCTCGCTTCCAGGCTGTATTTTTAGGCTTGGTATTTGAGCTTGGCCTGGGGACAGGGGGCTGGAAAATGCGAGGCATTTCCTCTTCCTGTCAGCTGAGACACTGTGTGTGTGTGTGTGTGTGTGTGTGTGTGTGTGTGTGTGTGTGTGTGTGATCCTACCACTGAGCACATTCAGACTAGCCAACAGCGTAATGCTTACTCCACATCGGATCCCACCCTACTGGCCTGTCTGTCCACAGTCCGTCCACCTTGGTTGCATCTCCAGAACCCTCAGTGTCCTCTTTAGACCACAAACTTGCAAGTCCTGCATGGAGAGGGTCCCCTGGCTGACCTAGACTGACGTGATGCCAACCCAGGGCTGGGCAGGTTAGACTCCCTGCCCTTGGGGGAGGACAGTTTCCAAAGATTCAGGGCGGGCATGAGAGCCTGGCTTCGTCACTGGGCTCGTGAATGCACGACTCGCTGGGTGTCGTGTGGGAGTTCCTTAACCCCTCTGTGCTCCGGCTCCCCATGGGATGACAGCAGCATCTGGTTTCTCTGGGGCCAGGGGGATCCCCTGAGCTTATAAATGAAAAAAAATCACAACTCTTACCTCAAAGAGATAAGGAATAGTTTATTCTGGAGCCCTGGGGACACAGGATCAGGTTGCCGTAAATTCCATGTGTTCCATTGTGGTAACAGTTTTGGGAGGTCTTACAATCACAGAACAGAGGTAAGCATAAATCAAGACACCTGTCAAATGCGCTGGTGGAAACATCAGGTAGGCGGGTTATAGCAAAGCGAGGAGACCTCTGTTCCAGGCTGGAGGTGCTGCCGGTGATATTCTTAGCCCTTTGGTTGACTAGTCCTGTTTCCCAAACTACCTCACGGCAGCCCTGGTAGGCAGGGGACATTAGATGAACTAGACATTAGACCCTGTCCTCTGTACTGTCAGTTAACCTGCCCTTCAGAGCTGTCCACCCTCCACCCATGGCTCTGGTCCAGCCAGTCTGCTTGCTACTGCGAGGACCTACAGGCCTCGCCTCGCCCCGATAAGGTGAACACTTGATTTCAGCTGCATGGAAGCAGATGGCGCCGGCCAGAACATTCACACCACAGTGCACAGGAAGCAGAGGGAGGGCGACAGGAAGGAGCCAGGGCAGGACAGAGCCCCAAGGACACACCCCCACCTAAGCCCCGCCTCCTACATTACATCACTTCCCAGTAATGCCATGGTCTTAGCAATCCTCCAAGGGATGGATCCGTTGGTTGGGTCAGAATGCTCAGGCCCGGAGAGACGCACATCTAGGCTGTTGTTAATCCAACCACTTTGATGATGGAATTAATAATGAAAATGAACTATCATGAGATAGTGATATGAGAGAGGATGCTGATGTCACAGTAATTGTAGATCCCTGGCTGGCTCGACTTCTTTATAAAGGGTCTTCATTTTTTCTTTCAGGATCTTTCTCTCTGTCTCTGTCTCTGTGTCTGTCTGTCTCTCTCTCTCTCTCATCTGTTCAGAGAATGGTCCCCAACTATAGGTCTGGGTCTCCCCACATCAGTAAGATGTGCTACAGACTTGCTCAGAGCCTGCCTTAACTAAATAATTTAGTTACAGGCTCCCTTCCCAATGGTCAGATTAGCATCTGTAACTCCCTGCCACGCCCTACCTCAGTGAATAAGGCTGATACCATTGAGGAAGATTCCTGACATCAGTCTCAGACCTCCACATACACCCCCCCCCACAAGCCCACACACTTGCAGACACACATGTACTTGCCCCCATCCTGCACCTCCCACACGTGACGGAAAAGAAGAAATGTGGCGAAGCTGGTCAATTATGCTATGTATGTTTCGACACAATGAAAACCAGAGGGAAATGAGAATTAAACAATTAAAGTGGGTCTCGGTCAACACCCCTCCCCCAACGGAATTCTCCTGTTCTCTCTCTTCCTACTGTCATCGTGGGCCCTGGTGTGTGTCATCTGAGTTTATGTAGAGCGGGGTGAGGGTGGGGGTAGGGGAGGGGGAGTCCAGCATCAAATAGGAACAAAAGAAATGCTCTTGACTGGTCTCGGGCACTTGTTCCAAGTTGATGTGTCTTGCCTGTGTCTTAAGGAATTCTGTTGACATTTCTGGAACTTTCTATCATGACTTGCAGAGGTCTCCCTAGGCCGCACAGAGATGTTGGGGGGGGCTGGGAGCAGGGCGTCTGTTCTCAAGAGGGCGTATGTAGCTCTAGAGACAAGCAAACCAGTCAGCAAGGTGACCCCCGAGAGGGTCGGGTCTAATGCACAGTGGCCCTGGGGCCTGGCATGATGGAAGTTGGAGGACGTATGGGGAAGGGGGGCTGTTCAGACCCTCCTGAGCGGAGGCAGCTTGGAGAGGGGACATCTGTGCTGCTGAATCACCACAAGTGGAGACTCGACAGGCTTCGGGCGCCTCCCTCTCAGGCCGGCTGCCAGAGGAAAGCTGCCCCTCGGTCTTCCAAAGGACCCCCAGGGCTCTTCACTAGAGAGGAGGCTCGTGAAACACTTCATCCTGCCCACCTCAGCCCGGCCGAGAGAAAGGAGTCCTTAGAGACGCCGAGCAGAGGTTTGGGGTGGGCGACCCCCCTAAGCCAGGTGCCCCGTGAATTATTCGAGGTTCACCCTGAAGGAAACAAGCCCGCTTCCTCAAAGGCTGCCCCTGTCAGCAGGAGGAGAAAGCTGGAAGAATGGCTGTCTCCTCGCTGCCAGCTCCTCCATGTCCCGGACCCCTTCCTGGCTGACAGGTGAGGTGTCTTCATTCACAGGAGTGCTGCTGAGGGACAAAGCTAAGCAGGGACAAGGGCTGCGACGGAGTTTATAGTACATGGTGGGGAGGGGGCAGCACTCGGTCTCCTGCACTGTGAACCATGTGATCAGCTTGACTCTGTCCAAAAGACAGAGGCGAGATCACTGCTGAATTATATGACCAAAACCTATTGATCCTATTCATCATCCATCCATCATCCATCCTTTACTATCCATCCATCCATCCATTTGTCCATCCGTCTATCCATCCATCACACATCACTCACTTATCTATCCATCTATCCATCCATCATTCATACACTCATGTCCATTAATCCATCCATCCGTCTATCCTCCACCTACCCGTCCATATATTATACATCCTCCACTTATCAATTCATCCATCATCCAAGCATTATTCATCCATCCATCAACCATTTTCTCATCCATCCATCCACCACCCATCACCCATTCATCCATCAGCCATCCTCCACCTTTTCATCCATCCATCTACCCATCCATCCATTCAGCAAGTGTTTTCCTCAGCTGTTGTCAAGAAAGCGGAGTTTATACTCTAAAGCTTGTTATGACTGTGACCCTAGAAAGCAGTATGGGGGGCAGGGCAGTGGGACAGAGAAGAAGGAAAGCAAACAGCTCACATGGACAGATTTGAAAGCTTTGGGCGGGACTTGTGCCAGAGACATCACACTGACCAGCTTGCTAGCAGTGATTCCTCCTCTTCCTCTTCTTCCTCCTCCTCTTCCTTCTCCTCTTCTTGCTCCTCCTCCTTTTTTTTTTAAGTACTGAGGATTGAGCTCAGGATCTTGAGCATGCTGGGAAATGACTGATCCACATGCCTTCCCCTGCCATGTCTTCTGGAAGAAGCGTTTACTAACGTACCTATTTACAGAGGGTCTCGTGGAGTCCGGGCTAACCTCATACTTGTTAAGTAGCCTGGAACCCCTATGCTCCCCCTGGACCAACTGCTGTGTGTGGCAGTAATGGCGACACGCGCCATAATCCCATAGGAACCTGAGACGGGAGGATTGCATATTTGAAGACAGGGTCCCTTCAAGACCCTGTCTAAAAAAGAAAGAAATGAAGGTCGGTGGCACAGGGCTTGCCTGGCATCGGTGATACCCTGGCTCACAATCCTTAGACACAAGCACACACACAGATGCACAGGCACACATAGAGAAATATACAGATAGACACATAGACACACAGATGCACACAGAGACACATAGATACACTGACATACACAGAGACACACAGTTGCACCACAGACACAGACACACACACACTCATACCCTGACACTCTTCTCAGACCCAGCTCTCAGTGCAGACCTTGAGAATGGAAATCCTAGTGGGCAGCAGGTAGCTGGGCTGGGGTCTAGCTAGTGCAGGGCCTCGTGATGCCGGACACAGTTAGGAACCCCCGGCTCACCTGGCCTTCGGCTGTTCACTTACGAGACCAACCCAAGGTTGAGAAAGGTCTGCGATCCCACAGCGACGGCACGACAACCAGGGCTAGCCCCCAACTCTCCCCGCAGCTGGGTCTCAGAACCGGCATAGCCTTCGCTGCCCTGACCTGTCTGAGGCTCCTGACTGGCCCTCAGCTGTGCTGGGCCCAGGGCATCGCCAGCAGCACCAAGGAGCTGCAGCCCAGGAGCGGTGGTCCCCACCCCTTTCTCACCCAGGGGCCCTGATCGGGAGGCCCACCCCAGGGAAGGCAGAGCCAGGCTCCCGGCAGCCGCAGATGTTCACAGCTACATCCAAAGCCTCCCCCCACTCCACTCCTGGGGAGGCCGGAAACAGGCGGTCACATGCTGCCCAAACATCTGGACCGTGCAGGAAGCCAAGATGCCCCATACAGATGTTTTCAGAGTTCCACACTGGGTGTCGGCAGAGATCAGACATCTGGGTGGAAGCCGGGTGCCCAAGCAGAGGGGGGAAGGGGCGACTCTCCGATCCAGCCATTAGTGTCAGCAGGAAGCCGAGGCTGGGGCACGGCCCCCACTGGTTGGCCCGTTGGAACACGCCACAGACTGGGTGATCTTGTATACTTTGCACGCATTGTGCCGAGGCTTGCAGAATGCCAGGAGCCGTGCTGAACTTCCCCTAGTCGGTCCTGCTCTGTCCCATGAGTACTCCTCAAGGGTGCCCTCTGGGGACCGACCCCAGGACCTCTTCCCCCAGCGTCACACTTGTGTGGGGAGAATGTGCATGGAGAACACAGGGTTCGGGGGGCTGGGCACTTGTTGCCTCACTGTGAGGGCCGGAGTTCGGATCCTCCAGAGATGGTGCAGATGGCGGGTGGGCGTGGCAACCTGCTTACAATCCCCGCACTCAGGAGCAGAGACCCACACATGATCCCACACGCTCCAACATGCATGCACACCACCCACATGGACACACGAGGAAAAAATGGGCTTCTGAGAACAGACTGTTTCCTGTGCTGGAACTCGGAGAGGTCACACAGCGGGGAGCTGAGCCAGGCCCCCTCCCGGGCTGGCGGGCGGCTGGCAAGATGCCATTCCTTCCAGGGCTTCTGAGACCACAGCCTGCTTCCCGGAGGAACACGAGCTCCCTGCGGCAGGTCGGCTGTGGCCGGCAGGGCTATTTATTTTTCTGTCCTTAAGCCTTTAAGTCATCTGTTTATACAGGCGGGACAAGGAGCTGTGCCCATATTCGTGCCCCTGACTCCCCTTTTCCCCAGCCTGGGCCTCCCAGGCAGAGCCCAGGGACCCCAATATCCAGTGGTGGTCAGAGAGTGGACACAGCTCTGGGTCCTGAGACCACAGGTCGGGACACTGTCTGGATCTGGCCACTGCCACCTCGACCTAGGGAAGGCCAGAGACTTGCTGGGCTGAGCGGCGCGGGCCCGTGCCTAGAGCCATCAGACTTCACCTTCTGTAGCCACATGCTCCTCTGCCGCCCAGTCCCTCCCTCTCCCCATTCCTGACCCCAAGTCAAAAACAGCCAGATGCCAGCTGAGGATGTGGGGGGGGTTCAGCAGCCAAGCCTCCCCCTCTTTCGGGAGATGTTCAGTCACCCCTCAGAGCCTTGGAGGAAGATAATGTAGGGGTGCCTGGGGTCGGCTTTGGCAGTAGAGTGCTTGCTGGCCTCTGAGCATTTCAGGGTGCACCCTCTGCTTGGCTGGTTCCGTCCAGGAGGAGGTAGGCAGCAGTTTACTGGCTCCTGCTCCCCAATTTTGGGAACACGGAGGGATATCTAGGACTGGCAGAGTCTCCTCAGAACCCCAGCCTCCCCACCAGGAAGATGCCAAGAAAAAGTGACCGTTTCCAGAGAGAGAGAGAGAGAGAGAGAGAGAGTCACCTCCAAGAAGCCCGGGGCTCCCCTTTTCTGCCGGGCTTACAGTAGTGGGGTGTCAGAGCTCTGACAGCTTTGGGGTTGGGACGTACAGTCTCCTGCCCTATCTGGTATGGAACCATGCACACCCCACTTCACTTCGGGGGTGTTCCTGGCCACGTGAGGTCCGCCTGACAGCCTGCTATGGAGACCCTCTGGGGGAGGCTCCCCAAGGCTCGTAGGGCAAGGCTGTACCTCCCCTCCCTCACTCCAACCCCTGACCTAGTTGTACCACGGGAACCAGGCTGGGCAACGTCACCACTGCTCCCGTCCACCTGGAGGTGCTGGAGGCCGTGGAATGTCCCTCCCTAAGTGGCACTTCACTTAATCTCAGAGGGGTCTGTAGGCCTGGCTGCCCCAAGACGACTGGCCGGCGCGTACGGCAGCTCTCGCCCTGCCTTCTGAAAGAGGGCGTGTCTTCCAAAGTACAGGGGGAGCAGAGTGGGCAGAGGGGTGAAGGGTGGGGGGGTATAGGAGCCTGGGGACGGTAGCCTGGCTTCTAGTGACACCAGCTGCCCCTCCTCGCTGTGAGCAGCACATCAGTTCACTCTGCTGCGCTCGCTGGCGAGCGCGCGCTTGGCCAACTCCCCTCCTTCTCTCACTTCTGCTGATTCAGTCAGAATTTCTATCTCTGGGCCTGAGAAGAGACGGGGGTGGTTTCCAGTGCTCCCAGGCGGGCCTGTGTGGGGATTGGGGTGGTCACATCTGGAGCTGAGTCAATGGGCAACTTGAAGGTGATAAAAAACAGCGGTCTCATGACTCTAGTAATCAGCACATTTTGTAAAATCCCAAATTCTTTTCTTTCTTTCTTTCTTTCTTTCTTTCTTTCTTTCTTTCTTTCTTTCTTTCTTTCTTTCTTTCTTTTTCTTTCTTTCTCTCTCTCTGTCTCTCTTTCTTTCTTTCCTTCCTTTCTTTCCTTCTTTTTTTCCTTTCTCTCTCTCTTTCTTTCTTTCTTTTTCTTCTTTGAGACAGGCTCTCATTTAGCCCAGGTAACCGTGACTTTGCTATGTAGCCCAGGCTGGCTTTGAATGTCTGATCTTCCTGCTCACAGTTCTCCCTACTACTGGGATTACAGGGGTATGTGTACCAACCCACTTGACCCTAAATTCACTTTTTAAAAAGCACTTTTTTACATTTGTTTATTTATCTCATATGTGTGGTAGGTGGGTGTGGAGGCCAGAGGACAAGTTCCTGCAGTCAGCTCCCTCCTTCCACCATGAGGGCCTGGGGATCGAACTCTGGTCCTCAGGCTTGGCGGCAAGCTCCTTTGCCCCGCTTGCCAGCCCCCTGAGCTCACATCATCAGAATCCTCTCAGTCGCTCCACCTCACAAAGGAAGTCCCTCGGCAGAACCAGGGCTAGGGTGACGAAGGCTTGGAGAGGAGTAGCTCCCCGTCCAGCACCCCACCACTGCCGGTAGGACGGGCCCTTGCCCTCGGGTGCCTTGCCCCAGTTTAACGCCTGTCACCCGGGTGCTCAGCAGTAACTGGAAGCAGAAGACCTCTGTGCACTCCGTGGCCCTGGAGCTAGGCCAGAGGAGCAGCTGCGGCCCCAGAGATGGCCCCAAGCCTCTGACCTGGACCTTGGGCAGGTTGGCATGCTCTGGGCTTCCTCTCTGGCCACCAGCCCCTGCCAGCTGCTGCCAGGTCTTCACAGGGTAAGAGAGCCCACTGCCAGGAGAGCCGCTCCCTGTGGGACCCACGGCGACCGAAGTCCCACACCTGTCCCCAGGCGCGCTTGGACCACCGCACATCTGTGGGAGCAAGGACCCACCCGGACAAAGCTGCCCTGGCCCGTCCCGGGCCTCCTCCCCCCTCCATGAGAATATGCCCCCGGTCTGGGGACAAGCTCAGACAGGCAGCTGGATGGCGGGACGGACTGGCAAGCCTGTCTTCTCGTTAACAATAGAAGAGCCGCAACAGCAGCTAATCCCTAGCTAGACCACGACGGCTTGCCAGCCACTGATACGGTTGATCCTCAGAATCCTTGGGCATTTCATATAATCTTCATGTCAGGGAGGAGGCAGCAAGGCCCAGAGAGGTTAGGAGCCTCGCTTGACATCACACAGCCTGCAGTTCAGTAAGGCTCCACAGCCTCGCTCTGAAGCACTGTTATAAACGCCCTTCCTTGCTTAGCTGGCCCTGCTGCCCAACTGGGCACTCTGCTTAGCTGGTTCCCTGTCAGACCCTCTTCTGCATCCTGATTCAGTTCTGCAAAACCTTCCCGGATGCTACCAGATCCCACATCAGCCCAGGTTGGCATTTAGACTGTCGTGCGTGTGTGTGAGCACGGGCGCACACTCACGTTTACGTTTGGCAGGCGTAGGTGTGTATACGGTACGCTGTGCATGGGCCCGTGTGAGTGAAGTTAGAAGACAACCCTGAGTGTTACCAACTGTTACAACTGAACTGTCTCCCAGGCTGAGTGTCGAAGGGCTCACGTGGGCACTCGTTAGACCCTTCTCGGTGGTCCGGCTGGAGCCTGTTCACTGCTTGCCGGGTGCATGTCTCTTCCGCTGGAGCTCCAGCAGCTCTGTGGGGCCCAGAGACTCTCTCCATTCAAAAGTCACCTGCTGCGGCCTCCCTGGCTCCTCATCCTCTCCAAATAGCCGAGCCGGTGGAATTCGAGAGGGGCGTGCCCGTGCCAGGGATCTCTGGGAAGCAGCCAGAGGTCACCCTCTGTGTTTGGCTCGTGGAGGTCAACCTTGACCACGGCTCTGAATAGCCACGGTCCGCCCCCAGCTGGCTCCCTGGGAGTCAGAGGAGCCTGCAGAGGCTCACGGGCGATAGCAGGAACACTCTGGGGTATTCTACCTCCTCAATTGCTTTGCTCTAGGTTTCCCAGGCTCCACCTTCCAGGGTTGACATTGCAGACTCCTGCCATTTCTGCCATGGGGATCTGAACTCAGGTCCTTCCGCCTGGGAGGCAGAGGCTTCAACCCCTGAGCCATCTCCCCGTTTCCCAGTGCTGAGGTTTCTCCACAGAGATGCTGCTCCCTGAGGGCAGAGCCTCGGCTTGTGTCGTGGCTTCCAGCGGAATGGGGGCCCCACGGGGGAATGTGTCACTCATCATTCATTCACTCCCCTCCTCTGCCTTGCTCACTCCAGCCACTCATTCGCTCATTCATTCACTCTCGCCCTCGTGCTGCAGCTATTCATGGGACCCCATGTCACCTTGCTGCCCAAGGAGGAGCTGGAGGGGGAAAGCCTTGGAATGTCAGTCAAAGAACCTGACAAAGGGCCTGGCCTATCAGCCACTGTGCTGTGGGCGTGGCTTCAGATGGTTCACACCCACTCATTGATGCCCCATGCCTCACAAAGCACGAATGACAGAGAAGACCTGCTGAGGTGAGCTATGCCACGTGCCCAGAAGTGATGGTAGGGGCAGGGAGCTGGGCTGCAGCTCTGCCAAGCTGGTTCCAACTCAAAGCCGGGGGATGCAGCATGTGAGGGCATTAGACCTGGGAGACCCTCCTGCATTGCCTGGTGCGAGGATGAAGGGGCGCCTGAGGGCTCGCTCTGGGTGTCCCCATAGGCACACACAGGGCTTGTGGCTCTCTAGCTTGTCCCCCTTCCTCAGAAGAGACCAGACGCTGTGCTCCCTAACTCCATCCCTCCTCCACTGTGGGCCACCTCTAAAGCAGCTGCTTGAGTCTCCCTCTTCTTTTCTGACCATGTGGCCTCACATAAAAAAAATTTTTTAAAAGTTTTCCATGGACAAAATGCGGCTCTGAATTCTTCTGGGAACCAGGGAGCACAGTGTGTGGAAAGCAGGCCACCCCAGCTTTTCCTTCCCTCTCGGGTCCACTAAATAATGGGGCCCGACTGGGGCGGGGGCGGGAAGAAAGACCCATTTCCCAAAAAGCATGGACTTAGACCTTGAACCCACGCAGCTGGCCCAAGTCTCTTTCTGGGGTTGTTGATGTACTTCTTGTAAACACCAAGGTTGGAAAACAAACCCAAAAATATTGAAAAATAAATGAACGAAGCGGGAAACGTTTGTGGTGTGCACAGGGCCTGGCGCAGCTGAGCGGCCGTTGGTCTTGCATAGGGGGCTAAGACTCTAAAGGGAACTGGAGGGGGCAGGTTCACCCCAAGTCTCTTTCTGGCTGTCTCCTCCCTGATACAACTAGGAGGCTGAATTCTACAGTCCTGTGCTAGAAGCCCACTCCATCCCCCCACGCTCAGGCAGAGCTTCTGTTGGATGGTCACTCCTCCCTCCCAAGAGCTGGTGCTGGTAAGAGAACGAAGAGAAAACCCTTAGTGCCAGTCCAAGGTCAAAGACTGATCCTGCCACACTTCCTGGGCTGTCAAGGGTTCTAGAAGTCACCTCCAGACTCTGCTGCCTCAGCCTACCCACCAACCCCGAGGGTATAAACCCACCATTCCCCTCGTCCAGGTTTCTTTTTTCTTTTTCTTTCTTTTCTTTTTCTTTCTCTCTTCCTTCCTTCCTTCCTTCCTTCCTTCCTTCCTTCCTTCCTTCCTTCCTTCCTTCCTTCCTTCCTTCCTTCCTTCCTCTCTCTCTTTCTCTCTCCTCTCCCTTTTCCTACAATTGGCTCAGAGGTTCTGGAACTTCATCGAAAACTTCCATCTAGTCCTTGGTTTGGTGTGTTTTCAAGGTAAATACCTTACATTTACACCTCACACCTGTAACTGCCTCTACTGTGAGGAAAGGCAGGTGCCTGAGCAGGAATTGGCCCAACTGGGCCCTTCTCTTTGCCCACTGCAGACATCATTAATTAACCATAGCCCTGTCCTTCTCAGAGCTGTTTCTGATCTCTTAGACCCTAGAAATTCCATGGGTCTCTCCTGCTCAGAGCAGGGACAGACACTGAGAAGAGTCCTGTGGAGAGAGGCCCCTTCAGTCCGTGTGAGGAGAGAGGCCCCTTCACTCCGTGTGAGGGTGTGGGGCTGGCTCCGCCCGTTGGCTGCATGAAAGTGTTCTCTAAAAAAATTCTTGAATGTTTCGGTTGGGGGTAAGCGTGTTTTCCCCACAGGCTCACGTGTTTGTGTCTTCAGCTGATGTTCAGGTGTGGGAAGGTCTGGCAACCTTAGGAGGTGGAGCCTTGCTGGAGAAAGGCAGATTGTAGGGAAGTGGGCGTGGGGGAGGGGAGACTTGGGACTTGTAGCCCCTCCTTGCTTCTCTGGGCTTGCTCTTACTCTGTCTCCACGAGGGTGCCTGTGACCTGAACCAGCCTCCAGCCCCTGCCACAATGGACTCTGTCTCCCCGCTGGAACCATAAGCCAGATAAACGCCTCTTTCTCCCCTTTTCATGCTCTACACAAAGAGGAGAGAGTCCGCCCCCTCCTGCCGGTTCCAGGTGCTGTGTCCCAAACCTGTACCATGGCCCACCACGGGAAGAACAGACCACCATGCAGTCCTTCTGGAGGTAGACCCCAAGCCTGAAAAAACCGCTTTATGACCAGATCCGATGTCCTTGCCAACGTTCCTACCCTAAAAGGCAGGCAGGATGACTCGCTTCTCCCTGAACGCTGGCCACTTGTGACCTCAGCTTTCAAAGGAATGTTTAGAATCGGAGGCACGGAACCATCCCGTGGACACACAGCGCACTCACTGTGGGGGTGGAAGAAAGGGGGGACCGTGCAGGGCCCCAGAGGGTGGGTAGCTGGAAGACCCACACTCACCGTGAGTCCCGGGCCAGCCCCGCCCCTGGCTGCTGGCTCTGAGCACGCGCACTCTTCTTCTTTCTTCCCTGGCTCTTGAATAGTTACCAACCACCCAGGAGGTGTCCAGTGTCGTACCAAGCACTGCCAGGACTACGGGGAAAGATTTGACGGGTGCTCTTGAGGAGAGCCCAGAAATAAGCCCCGCATCCCCGGCTCCTGCGTTCCTCCCACTCCTCGCTGCAGACATCACTAATCGCCCTGCATCCCCGGCTCCTGCGTTCCTCCCACTCCTCGCTGCAGACATCACTAATCGATCACTAGACTTTTAGCGCCACATTCATTCCTAGCTAGAATGTCTAGTTCTCGCCAGCCCAGCACCTGGTGTGTCCAATCAATTCCTACAGTGGGGACTGTTCCCTGTCAGGGGGATATGTCCAGGATCAAAGGCAGAGTCAGTTATAAGTGCACAGGGAAATTTCTGTGCAGGGACCTTGCCCACCTCTCAGGGTGTGACACTTGTCAGGTCTGCAAACATACCTTGCTGATTGGCCGGCCCAGGGCACCCACCAAAACAGACGGCCGAGTTTCCTTGCTCCATTTCTGTGCTCTGGAGCAAGTCGGCCCAGGCCGGCAGCACTGTGTGCAGATAGCCAATACTTCAGATGGCAGATGGGGGACAGACAGTACTTCAGATGGCAGATGGGGGGCTCCAGCACAGGTCAGAGCTGTCAGCCCCTTCTGTGAGCGGCTTCCTTCCTTCCGCAGCCAGAGTCACATGGGGTCCAGTTGGCCGGTTCGAATGGGTGGAGTTGCTTGGCCCGCTTCTCCCTCCCACTCACTAGCTCAGGCCCCACTGAAGGTGGGAAGCCCCGGGGCGTGTGGGACCCGTGGCTGCTCCCAGAATGTGACAACACCTACAGGGACTGAGGGAGGGGAAAGAGGCCAGAGAGGCAGCTGGCCGCGTTCTGCAGACTACACGCTTCCAAGGAGGCAGGTGGGGTTCCGGGAGGCGGCTGCCCCAGGAGAAGCGCAGTCTGGACTTGGAAGCCTGGCTCTGTGTGCTTACCAAGTGGAATTTCACCCGGGAGTCTGGCCTGACCAGGATTTTCAACACCTTCGCCCATCCTGGAACTGTGTAAGGCGGAGAAACTGACCCAGAGAGGTTGAGAGCTTGCCTTGGGGACACACAGCCTTTTGAGACCCGGTCACACACATCCATCATGTCTTCAGGGAAACCTGGAGGCGACTGAGGTCCCCAAAAGGCAGCTGTCAGTTTTTTCTGCCAGCAGAGCATTCTGGGTCGCGCGTCCAGGCCCTGGAATCAGGCTGTCCTTCAAGCTGTTCATCTTGGTCACCAAACTTCAGCTGCCCCAACCTCCCCTCATTCGGAAGAGGGGGAAACACTGTTGCATGAGGGGTTAGTGAAGTACTATTACATTCTGCCTTCCCCGACAGGTGCGACGATTCATTCTGTGACATGGAAGTGAAAGAGTAAACCACTCTTCTGTGAGCTCAAAGTCCAGAAAGATGAAGAAATGGTGCATTTTGAAAGATGCAAATGACGCCCAAGGGAAAAGAAGCTGGGGGGAGGGGGAGAGGGGTTGAAAATTAGGGTCTTGGAGGACGCATACGAGTTTTCCAGGTAGATCTAGAGTGCTGAAGGGTATGTGGGGGTCTTGGAGTGACTTGGAGCCATGAAGAACATAGCGTGTCACTTAGTAGGGGGGAGCTTCCTGTGAGGTGGGGGGCACCTGCGTGCACAAGCAGGTGCCTGTGTGACGCTTCTGACCCAGCTCTTCCCTGAGACGCTGTGGAAGCAGCGACCGCCGCAGACACTCCAGAGAGACGCGAGAAGAGGCGGGAGCAAGAACATCATGAGAGTGGGCTGGAGAGGTGGCTCAGGGGTTAAGCCTCCGCCTTGCAGGCGGAAGGTCCTGAGTTCGGATCCCAGATCCCACGTATAGACACCAGGCGGAAGCGGGGGCGGCCTGCGCTTCTGGTCCTGGTAGGGCGGAGCCCGTGAATCCCGGGGCAGAAGGAGGTGGAGGCGTCCATGGTGGTTCGCGAATTCGTCCGTGGTTCTACACATACACACACACACACACACACACACACACACACACACACATACACACGCACATGCGCACAGTTGAATAAATAATAATAAAAAAAATTTTAAAAAAAGCACATCATGAGAGCAGAGTGGGTGATCTCAGTCCCACCCTGGAAACATAGGCCCCAGAAGCAGGGGGTCAGGGGGAGGCAGGAATGAGAAAGGCCTCCTGGGCAGGAGGGACCCCCCCCCATCTCTCTTTACAGAGCAAAAAGTCTCTGAATTCAGAGAGGCCTATCAGCCCACCGGAGGGCACACAGCTGATCCAATCACAGGAGAGACAGAATTGGGGTGTGTGGGGGAGAGTGGGGGAGTGCGGGGGTGTTCCTGAGCTCTTAGCAGGAAGCTTTCACCGAGTGGGAGGCACTGCGTGCCAAAGCCAGGAATCAGAGGACAAGCTGGTCAGGTACCGGGCTGGGCTTCTGTTTGCAAAGAGGAGAGAAGGGGGGGCGGGTTACGAGTTCCTTCACTGACCCTTCTGTTGGCCCCACTTTCCCAGCGAGCGCTCGCCCTAAAACCTCAAGCCAGAGCCCTGCTGCAGAGCTCTACTCCAGAGAAGGTTCTAGGCCATTCCTCAGCTTTGGATTTCCAGGACTGGCTGGATAAAAGGCAGTTTCAGGCGCTTGGAACAAACACAGTGGCAAGCAGCAGGGCGCTCGCTGGTCACGTGGGGCAGGAGATGATGTTTTGTCCACGGTCACCCGGGTGTTTGCATGGAGTTGAGCCAAGCGTTCCCGGGATGGGCTGCTGCTGGAGTTACACCTGGAGCTCAGAATCGTCCTGAAGTGCCTCAGTCAGTCCTCCTGGGGTGCAAGCTTCCAGGGGCCCTTCCTGAGGGTCCCCACCTCAGGTGCTCACTGACCTCAGATTCCTCCTGCTCCCCAGTTTGCCCCCGCGTGTGTTCCGGACCATTCCTGCCCCTGCCCCACACTTACTTCCTGGCCCTCTCTAATTTCAAGTGTGTCTCTCGGCTCTGGTGTCCGGCCCGGCGCCATCTTGGCAGCCTCGGCTCTGGCTCTCGAAGGCCTATCTCTGCATCCCATGTGCCATTTCACCAAGAGAAGGTAAGAAGCGCTTCATGGCCCACTCCGGCTGCTGGGCGCCCCCTCTCACCCTCCTGACCAGCCATCAGCCATCACACAGGGAGGGACATGCCCACCAAAGTGTCCTCCTGACCAGACCATGTTTGAGCCTGGGCTGTGTATCTTCAACCCCTCCCTTCAGAAGCTCAGGGCGGGGTGACCCTAAAGTGACAATGGAGAGCCAGGACTTGAAGTCCTGAGACGGACATAAGGCATGTCCCCTCAGTGGGGGGTCAGCCTTGAGATGCAGTTACGTGAGGGGGAGGGGCGGTCAAATAAAACGGAAGACATCTGTCGCATGTGTTTATGGTAAGGATCTCAAATGTATCGCAGGTTAGCTTCAGACTCTATGTAGCTAAGGATAACCTTGAAATCCTGATCCTCCTGTGTCCTGTGCCGGGATTATAGGTGTGTACCACCATGCCTGCTTTATGCAGTGCCAGGGAACGGAACCCAGCCTGGGGACCCAGTGGACCCCTTTCTCAAAATAAAATATAGAGGGACAGGGGTAAGGATGGCTCTGTGGCAGAAAGCTTCCCTAGCATGTGTGAGACCCGAGTTCAATCCCTAGTACTGTAAAAATTATATATAACTAATAAAATAAAAAATAAAGGGCCGTGAATTCCCAAAGCCTCCCGGGCCATTTTTCTCTCCAGCTCTGGATTTCACGGTTGTCTGTTAGAGTTCTAGAAAGCAACCGGCAGTGGCGCTCGCTGCCAGAGGGTCTGGAGAGTGGATGGGATGGCAGGCAGGCTAGCAGATGTGAACAGGGAGGGAAATCCACTTCCAAGTTCGCTTCTGCATCTTGAATTCAGATTTCTCGTTGATTTGACTTGTCCTATTAGAGACGGATTCCTCAGGAGGGAAAATCATCATTCCACAATGTCACGAGATGACATTTTTTCCTTCCTAAGAGCTAAGCTGTATATTTAAAGGGAGAATATTTTCCAGCATCTTAATGGCCTTAGTCAAAATAAGTCTGTAGACAGGAACGTGGTTACTCCAGCGCTTTTGTGTTTGGCCTGTAGTTTCAAAACACCCAGCGACTGCTTAATTGAGCATAACATCAATACTCACCAAACCTCTTTCCTCAACCGTCCACGGCAGCAGACATGACCCTAGTGGCTTGAGCGACATTTCAGGACACTGTTGTGGTAAGCGGGCGTCGGGGGATCATAGCTTCTAGGATCCTGGGCAAAGTCACTTGGAAGCTGTGGCTTAACCAGCAGCTGTGGTATCAAGGGGGACATCGGTGGGAAGGAAGGAAGGGACACCCTTCAGACAAGGCACCTTCGTGGAATATGTGTTGGAGCCAGAAAAACTATCTATGGAATGTTCTAGAAGGTGTATCTCTAGGTGATTTTATTTAGAGCCAGTGTCTACATAAAATGAAAGCACAGTTCTATGCATTGCGTTCCTACTTGAGGGAGGTGTAAATCTACAAACAGGAAGGGATTAGTAGAAAGTTGGGGTGTTGGGAAAGAATCTTCTGGCATCTAGCAGACCCAACACAGAGGAAGAGGGAGCCCCTCCAGGACTCATGGTTCAGGGAATCTGCATTGCAGAGCCGCCTACCTGGGGCTGCAGAAGCCGAGAGGTGGAGATGGTAGCTTTGGCTGCAGTTTAGGCTATTTCCAAGTTTGGACCACAATGCATTTCTCCCGGGCCCGCCCTACCTGGCCCTGTCACCCTCGATTTCTCTCATCTTCCCCCTCTACCCTCTGCTGCTTCCAGCAGGGGAGGCGGAGACGCATCTGGGGCAGTTCCTTGGCTCTGGTTTCTGTGCTGTGTGTGATGTGGGCCCACTGGGGTGGGAGCTGAGATTGTGAGGTAAAAATGCCTTGTGCACAATGTATCTTAGAGAGCTCCACACTGTCCGATCAATGTGAGGGAACAGCTCAGGTGAGGGATGGGGGGGCCTGTCTCCTCCTTATGAAGCCAGGACACAGGAACAGATGACACCCCTAAAAAAAGGTAGATCCAGAGGCTCTGGATTTGGGCCAACCCAGCATAGAGGTAACTAATGAACAGGTCAATTACAAGGAGTTCTTGAAGGGTGCTGGGGCGGGGCGGGGAGGGGAGGATTCTGGCAGATCTAGAAGTTTCTGTGGAGCAGAAGAGAGAAAAAGGAATCTCGAAGGAAGGCATCCCGGGGACCGACCTACACTAGGTTTGGGGAGACCAGTGCTGCCTGGAAAGTGGCCCCGAAGATTTTAAAGCCTTTTGGCCTCATGTAAGCCCCGCTGGCCTCTCGCTGGCCGCACAGCTGGCACGAGTGTTCTCTACTCCTTCTGCTCGCGTCTACCTCCGATGTTCATCAGACGTCCCCTGCGCGTGTGCTCCCGCTCTCGGGGCGCTGGCTGTGGGACACCCGTGCACCTGGTGACTCTGGAAATGAAGGGACATTTGTATGTTCTTCCGGAAGACAGGAGAGGAAAGATGCCCAGAGTTGTGGGGGAGCTCAAGGCCATTATAACAAGTCTCCCTGCCTCGCCCCGAAGTCAGCTAGACCCAGCAGCCTCTAAGCCACGCCTTCCGCCATCCCTTCGGATGCGGATACGCTGGGCGCTGTATGGACGGCACATCAATGCCACTTTGTAGCCGCGTGGCAGCTCCGAGGCAGGTGCCCGGCTGACTGATCAGGCTCAGTGTCGATCACTGTCGTGTGACCCCTGGAGCCAGAAGGGGCCGTCCTGGGCAGGGGACGCTGGCCCGCTCACAGTGGAAAGGTGGGCTTCTGCCGCCTGAGCCCCCAAGAAGCGCCACGGAGGGATGGCTCTTCCCAGCACCTTTCTGAGCATGATTGTCCTTCCCTGTCCTCGTCTGTCCAAGACCTTTCAAGTGGGGTTCCACCCCTCCTCAGTCCTGTGCCACCCGCTGTGATTCTAAGTCTCCTCATACACCAAATGGTCGCTCCACTTCTTCGGGGTTCCTTTAGACAAGCAGAAACGGGGTCCTCGAGGTCACGGGCAGGTCAGGCGTGAGGTGCGGGGATATCAAGTGGCTGCTCAGCAGCAGGTGGACATTTCCCTGGGGACACAGCATGGGTCTCCCGAGGGCGCAGGCTGACCCCTGAGTCATCTCCTCAGCCACCTCCCGCCACCCCAGCAGCCCAAACAATCCACAGTCACAACTTCCTGCCCCAGTCCCCATGGGACTTTGGTTTTCAATCACACGAATGACTCACGAATGCATTCTCGTTATTAAAAAAATAACAATAACTCACAAGCACACAGTAGTGGAGGAGAGTCAGCCTTCGATCCCACCCTTGGGAACCGCGTCCGTCTCTGGGGCACCCGTGGATTATGCGTCCCGGTGGTTCATTTCCTTGACGTCTGCTAACACATGGGTGTCAGCGGCTCTGCTTCGAGGCGTCTTATATACGCGCCTCACATCGTGTTACACGGTCTGATTTTTTTCCTGCTCACCATATGTGCCGGAGACTTTCCCACGTCAGCCCGCGTCGGGGGGCTCTTTCATTTTAACGGTTGACTAGAGGCGCCTATGGACCCTTGGAACCAATGTCACGCCCATGGGCTGCTGCTGGGAACATGTGAATGTGTATGTGCGACCGCCCACGCACAGTGGTGTGGAGGGACTGCGGCCAGTCCTGGGGGTGGCGAAGGGGAGTAGCTGAGCCAAACATTGACTTTGTTGTTTTGGGGGTTTTTTTTTGTTTGTTTGTTTGTTTTTCAATTTCTGGAGGCTTCGGCCAGATTGTCCTCTGAACCTGATGAGACTTCAAGAATTAGAGTCTGGGGCGGTGGCTCTAGCAGCTGGAGGCCCAGGGCTGTCCTAGCAGGTTGTCCAGGGAAACAGGAGGGGTAAGGGGTGGGAGATGGGGGTGTAGGCCACACCTTCCCTGGAGAGGCTGGCTGAGCTCCATGGTCCACACTAAACACGGTGTGCGTGGCTCAGATGTGGCAGAGCCAATCTGATGAGTGCCAAGTGCCTGTGATCTGTGCTGGGTTCTTATTCCTCCAGCTGTGTGTCTTTTCCTTTGGAAAGCAGGTGCGGCTGTGACCACCCATGCAGAGGTGTCCTATGGCAAGAGAACAACTTGCCTACGTTCCTGCAGACAGTGCCTCTGCGCTGTTGCGACTGTTCGGAATACGACGGACGCGAGGACCCTGACTCCAGAGGCACAGCCCCCTTCTCTCCTAGGGGGAAAGGTCACCTCACCTCTTCCCCTGGCTAGCCTTCAGTCCTACCTGACTGGGGTCTCCCAGTGCTAGATGAATACAGAGATCAGCACCCACAAGCGGTGGGATATGGTACCGAGAGGTAAAATGCTACTCACTATTAACACCCACAAATAGAGGTGGGGAGACTTTGTCGCAGAGTTTCCCACCAGCTCAGCTCCTCTTAGGCAAATAGCAGAGTCATGGGACTGGTGGGACAGAGGGGGCAGACGGCTGCAGAATGGGGGCAGAATGGACGAGGGGCGGAAGAGGCAAAGCCACGCAGCCCCTGGCAGGCCGAGGGGAGCAGCTGGCAGAGGGGTGCTCAGGACGTGGCTGAGCTCATGGCAGCTGCCGGGGGACCTCGGAGGCCCTGGTCAAGGTTCAGCTCCACCTCTGGACAGCTGTTGGTCGCAAGAAAGTCCTCTTTCTTTTCTGGACCTTGTGCACATGCGAAAAATGGGCCGTAGCAATTGGTGGGGGGGAGACTGTATCTAGAAGCCCTCCCAGCCCAATCCCTCTGGAAATCCCTGCCTGGGACTAAAATCTCTGCGGAGTGCTCCTCTTGAGCTTGAGCCACAGCGGCACCATCCTAATCTCTCCAAAGTGTAGGCACTTGACGGTTTATAAACTGAATCTCCCATCTGCTTCCTCGTCCACTCCTGCCCTAAAGACTCGAAGCCAAAAGGGCTGCGATGTGAATTCCACATTATAGCTGAGGGGCCTGGGGCTCCGAGGGCCTGTAACTCCACAGAGGCCGCGCTCAGTCGGCGTGGGACCATTCCGGCCTGGGGACCCGTGCTGTGATCACGCGAGTCAGACTGGATCACACGAAGCAGCCGCTGGACCCTGCTCATACCTTCTCTACGGGCCCTTGGCTCACGTGGTCTTGTTTGTCGTCAGGGGCCGGGATGACTGTGACGCCCTCCCCAGGGAGCAGAAGCGAGGCTCAGAGGGACTGTGTTGACCAACATCCCCCCAGCCACTGAACCCCACAAATACCTTTCTCCTCTCCTTTGCTCCAGGTTGGAAAGGGCCAAAGGACCTAGGAGAGATGGTACCTGTATGAGTCAGATTCTCTAGAGTCACAGAATCAATACAATGGATATATAAAAAGGGAACGTATTGAGTTGGCTCATGAGATATGGCCCAGGTAGTCCAATGATGGCTGCCAGTAGCTGCTCAGTCCAGTAGGCCAGTGGGTGACGACTGAAGGCTGGTGGATTCCTAGAGAGTCTCTAGTTACGTTGAAGACTTGGAGGGTTGGAGAGCTGGAGGCTCGAAGAAACCAAGAAACCAGGCGGCAGGAGGGAAGAGTGTTTTCTAGTCTCTCCTCTTCCCAGTCTCCTGTTCTGTGGTCCTTTTATCTGGTTCCCTACTGGGAGGTTCCAATGGGATCCAGGGCTGGTCTTTGCATTGTAAATGCATCGATCCAGATAATCTCTTCATGTGCTCTCAGCTGATTTTAGAAAATGCCAAGTGTGTCAAGTTGACACCCGAGATCAACTATCACGGTACCTTTGCTGACTCCTCCTCCTGCTCCCTATGTGAGGGCGAAGCGTCTGACCACACTGCGACTCGTGATTGCTACGCTGGCTGCCTCAGCCAGGCCTGTCCTGTGAGTGTCACCCCAAAAGCATGAGACCCAAGAGGATGGGCTGCCACACAGGAAGACAGTGCGACTTGGGGGGGGTCATTACTAAGCTAAGATCTTTCTTCATTTAATCTGTACGGCAACCTCAGGACGTAGGTTTTTGCTTCTGAGGTTGAAGCGCTTTGCACAGAGAGGCTAAGGAAACGGTCGGAGCACTCTCAGTCGGCCTTGCTTGGGTCCATACCTAAGCACTCGGGTTCTGTTGGGAGGAAGAGCCGGCTCTTCGCGGTGAAGCTGGTCCCGCCCGAGTCCTCCCAGAGGGAGGGAGAAAATGTTCTGAGGATTCTCCAGCCCTACCTGGGGCTCTCTACAGCCTGCAGGGAGGGAGGGCGGGGGGAAGCTGGAGTCTGGACCCCCCCACACACACACACTAGCCAGCTCCCTGTACACACAGTTGGCTGGAGACGCTGGCAGAGGAGGGAGAGAGCCCCCTCCCTTGGCCCACAGTGGCCCTGGGGGCTGTAGTCCCCGGGGTCTCTGGTGACTGGGCTCCCTGCCCACAGGCAGCTCACACGGCTGCTGTACGCAGCTGGCCAACTCCCAGGCGCTCCCCAGGGTAGAAAGAACCTTCCAGAACAGCTTGGAGTCATTAGGTACTCTCTGCGCAGCCCTCATGGTGACGGCCAGGTTTCAGACCCCGGAGTTGTTCTCCTGCCCATCCTGTCATTCCCCTGCATACATGCTAACCGCACCCCGCCCCAGGCTCTTTGGGGGGACGGGCATGTCGTTCAGCCCTCCGGCATCACTTCCATTGTCTGGCTTGGTTTCACACGGCTCCCTGAGGTTGCTTCCAGGTTTGCGAGTTGAAACTGGGCCCTTGGAAGGCAATGAAAGAAAGCCTAGCTCTGGGATCGAGAGCGCTGCGTGGCTTCGGGCGGGTCTCGTCACCTCTCTGGGCCTCTGTCTGTTTTGCTTGTCGGCAGGAACTCCTGGTCCCTGTCCACCGCCTGCTCTACGGACATGAACGAAGCGTGTCTGAAAAACACTGACAAGGGAAAACAGATGCTCAGAGAGGCAGGGACACATGTGATCTTGGGGGGGTCAGGCTGCGGTCAGCTCCCCAAGTTGAAGCACAGAGCTGTAAGCGGTGGTTTGGGAGCAGAGAACCTACCTAGTTTACAGGTGGGGAAACTGAGGCCTGGTGGGCAATGGAGGAAGCTGGGACTGGGAGCCGGCTCTCTTCAAGTGTCCCGACTTGCCCTCTGCTGTGTGGTCGTGGGAGGGCTGATTTAAAGAGGGTACGTGTGCCAGAGCTCTCTCGGGCACTCTTCAGGAGCCATGCCCCTGCTTCTTGAGGGGGTGAATCTCGGTGGCTTCCAGGCTGGCCTGAGACCAGAGTGGTGGCTAGAGACCACTGAGTCTGTTGGCTTTAACGGGACAATCCGGGCGTGCAAGAGACAATGTGCGCCGCGCAGACACAGAAGGAAACAGCCCTTCTGTTAGATACTCCTGGCATCGCTGTGGCCAAAATACCGGACTGCAAAGAGGGAGGAAAGTTGACCCTGACCCAAGGCTTCAGTGAGATTTTAGTCTTTCGCGGTGTGGAAGTTGTGGACACAGGAGGTGACAGGGGAGGCTGTGCCCAGGGAGGCCCGCCAAGAAGCAAAGCCAACGGGGAACCCGGGTAGGGCTAGCTTTCAAAAGCCCGCACCTAGTGACCTAGTTTTGAAACCCCATAGCCAAAATAACACTACGAGGTGGAGTCCAGACGCCCAAACCAAGAGCCCATAGGGTCTGGGTGGGGGGTTGTGAATTGAAAATGAAGTGACGGGGCTGGAGAGGTGGCTCAGGGGTTAAGCCTCTGCCTTGCAGGCGGAAGGTCCTGAGTTCGGATCCTAGACCCCACGTATAGACGCCAGGGCGGAAGCGGGGGCGGCCTGCGTTTCTGGTCCTGATAGGGTGGAGCCTGTGAATCCCGGGGCAGAATAAACAAGGCGGAGGTGGAGGCGTCCATGGTGGTTCCTGAATTCGTCTGTGGTTCTACACACACACACAAACATGCACACACGCATACACGCACAATTGAATGATAATAATAAAAATTCTTTAAAAAAAAAAAGAAAATGAAGTGACCTTTGAACCCTTGCAATGTGACTGGATGAGTCAAGATAGCGGTGCTTTCTGAGCCTCGAATGCCAGTCTGGGGAGGGGACAAACCATGGGCACTGCCCCCACACTGTGCCAGGTGTGACCCTGGCTGGGAGGAGACAATCACACAGAGGAGAGAGACCAGCCCAAGGGACTGGCCAGCTTGGGTCTGAATCCAAACCTGGACGTTCTAGTTTTCCCTCCCTCGCTGGATATTGCCCAACGTACCGTCCCCAAGTCTCCGTTTCTCTGGGTGCAGTCGACCCTGTAGCCATCCCTTTGCTCGGCATCGAATGACCATCGAGAAGACGGGTCCAGGAAGCACAGATGTGCTCGGCTGAGCCCGAGAAAGGAAGGAAGGGAGCCAGGCAGAGCCAACCAAGGAGTGGGAGGGCAGCAGGCAGCAGGGCATCTGTGGCTTCTTGTGGGTGGTGTCCAGATGCCTCTTGGATGGGGGGATCCGGGGGGTCCGGACCTGGCCAAGCTCAGCCACACAGCCTCTAGCAGAGTCCCTACTTGCTCCTCAGAATTCTCCTCAGGGCGGCCTGAGAGACCCAGAAGGGACAAACCAGAGGCTTCTGGCTGCACGCCGCCCTTTGGATTGGGTTTCTTTGCTGCAGCCGAAGATGGAGCAGTAGCAAGGAGCAAGTAGAAGGAGCACCCCACCTCCTCGGCCTCGGCCTGGGCCAGCTCTTAGCAGGGTACAGTGGCTCTGGGCCTTGCGGCCTTGAGTGGAGAGACCCCAAGGAAATGGAGTCCTTCTCCCCTTTTTTAGGCAGCTGTTCTGAGCAGAGGGCTCAGTCCGGCACCACGCACAGGGCACAGTAGCACCCGCCCCACCCCACCCCCATCCCCAGCCATCTCTGAGGCTGTGAAGTCCAGCACCCGTGTGAGTGTGCACGAGATGTGTGCCTGTGAGTGTGCAACTGCATACATCTGCTTGTGTGAGTGTGCATAGGATGTGTGTGTGTGCACATCCGATTAGGCTCATGTTGGTGTGCATGCGGTGTGGGCATGGTACACATCTGGTTGTCTGCATGTAAGTTTGGGTGTGTATGTAGGTGATTTGTGTATGTACCTGATCAGTTCAGGAGTGTGCATGTAGCATATATATATATATATGCTGCATGTATTTGTGGGCATGTGAGTGTGTATGTGGTGTGTGCGCATTGTGCACATCTAGTCGTGCAAATGTTAGTGTGGGTGTGTGTGTGTGCATTAAACACATCTGATCATGTGTACATGTGTGTTGAATGCACCTGTGTGCATGTGGTATGTGTGTGCATTGTACATCTGATTACATGCATGTAAGTGTGCATGTGATGTGTGTCCCATTTGTGTGTGTGTGTGTGTGTGGTGTGTGTGTGTGTGTGTGGTGTGTGTGTGTGTGTGGTGTGTGTATGTGTGATGTGTGTGTGTGTGTGGTATGTGTGTGCATTGTACATCTGATTACATGCATGTAAGTGTGCATGTGATGTGTGTCCCATTTGTGTGTGTGTGTGTGTGTGTGTGTGGTGTGTGTGTATACGTGGGGAAGGGTCTGGACACAGACCTCAAAGGGTTGGTGCCTGCTGCACACTTAGCATCCCCACCCCCATCGTCCTCAGTTCCAGAGCCTGACACTCGCACTTCTGTCCCTTGTCTGTGGGGTCACGTTCTGATGAGCACATCTGGAGCACAGGAGTTATAAGTAGCATGACATGGCATGGGGGGGACCAGAGGGGCCTGTGGTGTGTGTCTATCCATCTCTCGCTCCTTCCTGTGCCAATTAGTAGAAACAGAAGGTTAGGAGAGAGGGCGACTGCTAAGGAAGGGGGGGCTGGCCTTGTCAACATGCTCCCAAAAGGCCAAGGTCCTGGTCCTGGCAGCCCCAACACTCCCCTTCCCCCAAGCACAGCCGGCACTGCACAGAGCTATGGCCTGGGGCGTCTGGCTCCAGGACCAGTTCTCCTGACCCCTCTGTCAGTTCAAGGAGAGACCTGAGCTCTTCCCCTGGTCACTACTTGCCAAGATCCCTCTCGCTCTGTCCGCCTTCATGGTCAAGTATTTCAGACGAGAGCGGACACATCCAGGAGTGTTACAGCCACAGACAATAGTCAGACATCTCAAACTCCATCAGCTACGGCATGGAGACAACACGAGCGCCCACCCATGGGACTGTAGACAGCCCGAACCAGCTGTTCTGTGCGGGGGCTTTGCCCGAGCCCTGGCCATGCCAAGGGCTGGGTCAAGATGGAGCTGACCATTTTCCCATAGGACGGAGGAGCATTTGAACCTTAGCACCGTGCCCAGGTAGCAGGCCTGGAGGGGAGGCTAAAGCAGGTGTTCCACATGACGGCTTGTCAGACTGGGAGAGAGATACCTGGGCAGAGGACCTGACTGGGAGGAGTTACGCTGTCCCTGCTGAGCTGCTGCATCGCATCAAAGCCCCCAGTTGCTCTGTCTCTCTCTGTCTCTGTCTCTCTGTGTCTCTCTGTCTCTGTCTGTCTGTTTGTCTCTCTCTCTGTTTCTCTCTCGGTTATTTTTTCCTGGTGTAGGGCTCAGAGAAGCCCCTTCCACTCTACCTGGCTGCCCTCTCCTCTAGTGCCTGAATACAGTGGAGTAGACCGAGGGTCTATCTCCCAGCAAGGCTCCAAAGCTGCTTCCACTGTGAGCCGAGGATGTCTGTCTGGGAGGGACATCCCACCTCAAACACCCGCAAGGAGACGCTGACATCAGGCCCAGCCCGCTATCTCTCCAGAGCTGCCCTCCCTGCTCCCAGCCCCCCTCTGTCTGTCTCCATGGTGCCGCCTTGTTGTGGGTCTGGGGACAGAAATTCACATCTACACATGCGGCAGACACGGGGGTCCCGCAGCTCTTTCCTGAGACCAGGCTACGGAAGCTGGCCTGCAGCCTGGGGATGGGGGGGTCTCATCTCAGGACATTTGGCGCAGACCGAGGAAGACGCAGGGACAGACACAACATCCCCGCGCGCGTCTGGAGTGTAGCGTTTAGCATTTGGATGACCCTGTGGGTTGCCGTGTCTTCCGGCGGCGGCAGCAGCTTCTCCCTCACAGTCCCTTCCAATCAGGCCTGATAAATGAGTCACAGGTGTGGCCAAGGACTTGCTCGGCATTGAGCTGAGACAGAGGGGCAGGGAGGTGAATGGGGGGGGGCAGCTCTCAGCTCTCACAGTCTTGGTCTATTTTTGAGACAGTCTTAAGTAGCCCAAGTTGACCTCAAACTCTCTATGTAGCTGAGGAGGACCACGAACTCCCGATCCTTCTGCCTCTGCCTCCAATGTGCTGGGATTGGAGGGGTGTGCCACCATTCCCTGACTTATGAGGTAGGGATCGAACCCACGACTCATGCATGCTAGGCAAGCACTCTGTATTGCTATGCCCTGGTTTATGCCTCGCGCATGATAGACAAGCACTCTACCAATCAAACTACAGTCCCAACCCTGTCTGAGCAAACGAACCACAGCTCTTTCTGGGTGATTTCGTCATTCCTCCCGAGGCTTTTGGAGAAGCTAATGTAGTGTTCAGTTTGTGGCACTTACAAGGAAGACTCAACTGATGACTACAGAGCACTCATTGATTTTGAGCATATTCTCAGTTCTTCACCGGGAACTTCAAATGGGATAAATGTATCAGTTAGCTATGTCAGGTACCACTGCATAACAAACAACCCCAAAGTCAACAGTCTCAGGCAACACTCGTTTATTGTCAGGAAGGTTGGCTGAGGCTCAGCTGGTCTACGCTGGGCTGAACTGGGCAGCTCTATCTCAGCCTAATTCTTACTGCAGGTCTGTGGGTCAGCTGAGGACATCCTGTCCCCAGGGCCATTGAGTCCCTCACCTTCCCACTGGACCTTCCTCAGGGAAGTGATGGAGCTTTGAGAGAGCCTGCCCTAGTCACTGACCGATCAAAAGTCAGGTGGCCCGGTCTGGTGGAGAGGCGGAGAAACAGCACCTCGATGGGCCCAAGGCAGAGGGCGTGGCTGTGGGAGGAGTCAAGAGTGAGCAGAGCTGCCATGCAAGGAAACACGGCCTACGAGAGTTCCACGGCTAGGGGAGGGATCGGGGTCAGTAGTGAAGTGGCCGTCGCACACGCTTGAGGTCCTGAGTTGGACCCCCAGCTCTGGGAGGCAGACATGGGTATTTCCTGCCCAGCCAGTCTGGGTAAATCAGTGAGGGTCTTTGTCACAAAAATATAAGATGGGAACTGGTGGAGAAAGATCTAACATCAGACTCAGGCGTGTGCGCGCACATACACGCGCGCACACACACACACACACACACACACACACACACACACGCTGAAATAGCAAGTGTTCCATAGGAAACTAACGAAAGGAAATTAAAGGAATGACTTCGTAATGGTGGAATTCTCTTAAGAATGGCCCCTGGTCAGATATCAAGTTACCCGTAGCCATACCCACCCTCCCAGGCTGCCATCTCGACTGTCAGGGCCCGGGCAGGGTTTCCAGCAGCTTCTTGGAGGCATGTCATGTTCTTTCCACGGTCTGTCCTCCCGAGCCCCGATCCCCCCTTCTGGAAACACAATCCTCCTTCCAAGAGCGGTCCACGGGCTCCGGTCCTCGGCCTTCCGCGCTTGTGCTAATTAAGGAACGGCTGAGGGAAGAGGAGATGAAGAAAACAGGCTTTGATGATTTTTCAACCAATCCGCAGGCGAGGGGAGACCTAGGCACCGCCGAGCTCTCTGCCGCGATGGTCGGTAGACTCTGTGATGCGTCCCACAGTCTCTCGCCTTGGATGGGAGAGGCTGGGGAGCAAGCCAAGTTGGTTCCATGTGTGGGCTAGAGACAGGCCGTGTTGACGAGGAGGGGAGGGTCTGACAAGAAGGAAGCATCTTTGGGTGGCTGAGGACTGCGGGGAGCAGAGGTCTTCAGACCCGAAGGGGAGACAGAAGACCTTACGGCTGGGAGGAGCTGAGAAGAAGGGCACAAAGAACAGGGGCTGGAAAGGGCATCGAGGCTGAACCCAGTTTCAGATCTCAACACAGCAGTTGAGAACTGAGCCTTTAGGTGCGCCTGTGAAGAATTACTCACTCAAGGCAGACCTCTGAGCAGGCCTGTGGAGACGGATGTGGGAAGACCCTGACCCAAGGGGGTGGGGCTATTATTGCCTGGGCAGGTGGATAAGACAGGAGAGTGAAGTGGCCGGAACTCAGCAGACAGGCCAACTGGGAAGCGTGCCTCTCCCGGTTCTTCTGTGGCTAAGGCATGGCCAGTGTCCTGGGTTCCTGATGCTAGTGTCACTCGTCCCCCCCAACAGACCATAGCCTAGAACTGTGAGTGTGAATCAACCCATTCTGCTTAAGGGTCCAGGTCATGTTTTATCATAGAACCGGCCAATGACCTTTGAACTCTGAGTAGTGTCTGGACTACATCACATGAACAATGAGGGTTCTGGAAGGTTCTAATCAGTGAAGCGAAGGTTGGCAGGCGCGCTTGGACAGCACCACTGGCAAGCCTGTGTGGCAGCTCGAAGATGGGCAGGTGGAGGAACAGGGAGGGGGTTGGCTGGGGACAGTAGTGGGAGGAACGGAGAGAGTGGGGTACTCTTGAAAAACGCTTGGGGTGGGGACAGGACGCAGTGATTTATGGGTATAAAGAGGAACAAGAGAGGGAGCATTCTAGAATGGCCACCAGGTTTGGAGCTTCAGTGGTGTCAGGCTGAGACTGGGGAATTGGAGGAAGACGTCTCAGGAAGGATGAGTTCAAGGACCCTGTGGGTGGGGTGACACTCAGGACTGACTTTCATCGGCCAGTAGCCAGTGCCCTGGAGGAGGATCTAGCCTGGAGACGGCTTTCTTGAGACTGCGAACTAAAAGCCACAGAGGCGGTAAGGACACTCACTCCAGCTGCAGAGGACAAATCACTCTTCAAAGTGACCCAGGAGCCTGTGTTGTGGCTCAGTTGGTCGATCTCTTGCCTAACGTGCAGGAAGCTCCAGGCTTGATCCCCGGGACCACATATAAACCCAGCAGGGTGTCTGCATTGCGCCTCAGTCCCTCCGCAAGGGTCTGTTCTGCAGGAACATGGAAAGTCGTGAAGTACCTGGAGGATGTGGAGCCCCAGGGGAGGAGGTCAGAAAACAATTTGCTAATAGACCTAATGGCCGCCTTTGGCTGTGTTTGCCAAGACACACAAGAGAGGGTTAGGCTACGAAGAGACTTGGCGGGTTCCCAGGCAGGAAATGAAGGAAATTAAATCTCCACTAATTAGTACTTGTGGGGTCGGTTGAGGCAACTCTTCTTAACTCTCAATGTCGAGAGGCATCACTGCAGCTTTCGAGCAGGAGAAAGGTCCCCTCCCTCCCAGCCTTCTGCTTTGGGCTCCGAAGGAGTGACAGCCTCCACCAGCCTCCAGCCACCATAAACAAGTAGATAATCTAATTAGGCATCTGAAACAGCTGTTTTCAGAAACTGGGTAAACAACAGATGAGGCAATAATCCCCCAGAAAAGAACAAGAGAAATGAACCCCAAGACTGCTGGGGCTCTCTCAAGCCCTCCAGGGCCGGGAGGCTGAATCACAGCTCTAGAACACAGGGCTGGGATTTGCACGCAGATCTGCGAGCTTGAACGATAGCCTGAGGTCACTCTGGGTCACTGCTCGGTGCTGGGGGCTCGCCCATGTGGGGTGAGGTCCGGGCCCTGGGGATCTTTGCAGTCGCTTTTCTTTTGCTTCTGTGAGACGATACTCAAATGCATAACTTAAGGGAGAATGATCCGGCTCACGGTTCCAGAGAGGATAGATATAGTCCGTGATGGCCGGAATCACATAGCAGAAGGCGTGGCTAGAGGCAGAGGCGGGAGGCTGGTTCAGACCACCATGATCACCAAGAAGAGAGAGCAAGAGCAAATGGAGAGGACGGAACCTCAAGACCTGCTGCTTCCCTGTGGCGGGCCTTCATCCGCCAAGTCCCAGCTCCCCAAAGTGCCACAACCCTCCCAGACTAGCCAAGGATTCAAACACGTGAGCCTGTGGCATCAAACCTACCTTCAAGCCATGACAGGGATCAAAGAACAAATCTGCTGTGAGCCTATAGGGCCGGACGTCGTGGGACCAAAGAACCTTCCAGAAGAGAAGCATTCAGTACTTTCCAACAACAGTGTACACGGTAGCTAAGGACTGAGACATACATGTGGACTTGTCCACCAGGGTCAGTAAGAGCAACTCCCGTTGGCCAGTTTGCAGTAGGCAGCCGGTGTGTTCTGGAGAGGGCAGCCAGAGAAGGTAGATTCAGGCGGAAGCTAGAGGAAGTGCTGGCTTGGGTGGGGGAGGGCCTGACTGTGTGAGAGGGGAAGGTGCCGGAGACGAGGGATGACGGATGAGTTTTTCTCCTGGAGGAGGCAGGAGGATTGGAGGTCACGGACACAGGTGGGCTGGTTGAGCAGAGACACACCTCATCCTCTGAGGCTGCTGTTGGGGGAGCCAGGGGGAGTATGGGCTGGGGGGAGGCTGAGGATGCCTGGGAATTGGGGAACGCGTACCTGATGGCCTCGATTTTCTTGGAAAGAGGGCGGCGGGTCCCAGGGAGGGCAGCCGCGAGGATGCTCATTTCCTTGACAATTGCTCACAGGTGGAGGACGGCTCGGGCAGCAGCTGTTCTCAGGAGTCGGCCAGTCCTCCCCTCGAGATGGCTTGTGCTCCTCCCTCCATCTCAGCGAACTCATTTTTCATCGTTAGCAACGTCTCCAGACAGCACCCGTCTGAGCAGCGGCCACGAGGTCTGAGTTAGTGGAGTTGAGATAGACGAGGCGGAAGGTGCCAGTGTGCCGTGGGTATGCAGAACCCCGGTGCCTCTGGGGCGGTGCCAAGGTCTGAGTCACGTCCAGGGGCTCAGCCACGCTCGGCTCATTCGTTCTCTGGGGGAGGAGCTAGTGACCCCTAAGGAAGCCTTTCCACTGTCGAGACTGAAAGCTGGCTCTCAGCTCCCACGGGAACCCCCAGTCCAAACTCTCTCCACAGCTCTATGGCAATGAGTCTTTCCCGTTTCTTCTACCCTCTGCCAGAGGGGGGATTCTTGACTCCTCACCTTCCTCCTAGATTTTCTCCCAGGGGTCACCAGCTAATTGTGATCCCTAAGATTCAGTCCCAACCTGCTCATGTACCTCCTGGGCTTCCCAGAGAGCTAGGGGAATGTGTGTGTGTGTGTGTGTGTGTGTGTGTGTGTGTGTGTGTGTGTGCGCGCGCGCGCACGCGTGCTTGGTCCAGCCACCTGTGCGTAAATGATTCGAACATGCAGTTTGACTGTGAGACGCATGTCCTCTATGTGCTCAAACGCTTGCTCCCCGGGAGCCTGGTAGTGATGTTGTGGGAAGTTGCAAAATCTCCAGGAGGTGGGGCTTTGCTGGAAGAGGAAGGTCACTCGCTAGAGGTGGGCCTTGAGGCTCTGTAGCCTGACTCTGCTTCCTGTCCACTCTTTGCTTCCTCGCTGCAAAGGCCATGTGACCAGCTGCCTCCTGCTCCTGCCAGGGATGGACTGCGTCCCTTCTTAAACCGTACACCTCCTTCAGCGGCTTCTTGTCAGGGCAACAAGCAAACTCCTTTGCCCCTCTCTGGCGTGGCGTGATTGGGCGTGTGTCCTGCCACCCTTCCCAGACCCTCCATCTGAAGGACGGGTTCCCTCAGCCTCTTTGCTGTGCACACGCGCTTGAATGAGGATGTCACCCCAGACTGGACGCTCCCTCACATCCCATGCCCAGCCTCCCTTCTAGCTGCCTCAAATCCTACATTTGGCCCTTGGAAAGTTTCAGATTCTCATTAGCCACTGTCTGTGACTAGTAGTAATATGCATTATTATGGGGTTTTTAAAATAATTTATGAGAGAGAGGGAACGTATGGGTGTGCAGGTCAGAGGACTCCTGGAAATCAGTTCTCTCTTCACCATGCGGGCCTCTGGGGATCTAACTCAGGTCACTGCTACAGTCTTGGCCTTGAAAGAAGCAGACTGGGTAAGGCGTGAACGCCCTCTTGGCCTTAGGTGCCGGCTACCTCCACATGTCTGCCTGCACCTGCCTGAGGGCACTTGTCTGCCCTCCTTCCCTGCCTGCTCCGGCCTCGTCCTCGGCACCTGAGGGGGGATGTTTCAAGGCCCTGTCCAGCCCCCTCCTCCTCTCCCTCCTCTCTGACTTACAGAACCTCTGAGCACAGGCAGGTCAGCGGGGACCGTGCTTCCCATTCACACCCCCTCCCCCAGCTCCAGCCCACCTGGCAAGACAGAGCCATTCACTCTCAGGCTGATTAGGGAAACACACCCCGCTGGGCCGAGCGCCCACAACGTCCCAACTCCTTACATAGGATGCGGGGCTGACTTTCAAAGCTCACTCACCTTGGGTTAGGCGCGCTGTGTGGCCAGCAATCCGCCTGTCTGTCCTGCGTGGCTGTGTGGCTATCATTCCACCTGTCTGTCCTGCGTGGCTGTGTCTGTCCTGCGTGGCTGTGTCTGTCCTGCATGGCTGTGCGGCCAGCATCCCGCTGTCTGTCCTGTGCAGCTTTGATGGCGGGCTGTCTTGTTCCGCTTGGAGGCAGGCAGGGAGCCGTGTCTGCACCAGGAAAGAGTAATTCAGACCCATGTTCGAGGTCACACAAACTGTGTCATGCTGCTGGTCAGTTGACAGCTAACACTACCATCACACAGTGCATGCAGCAGCCAAAGCGCTCTGGATGTTGTAACTAAGCGTATCTGGCCAACCAGTCCCATCCTTACTGGAATGTTCTGGTCCTTTCTGCTCTCACCTGGGCTCCAAAATGCTTTTTCCTAAGTATCTGAATCCATTTGGCCACCTTAATAAAACTACAGGTATTATTATTATTAATAAGAACAATTCTGGGAGCCTTGATTAGAACATGGAAAGGAAGGAAAGAAGGAAGGAAGGAGGGAGGAAGGAGGGAGGGAGGGAGGGAGGGAGAGAGGGAGAGAAGGAGGAAAGAAAGAAAGAAAGAAAGAAAGAAAGAAAGAAAGAAAGAAAGAAAGAAAGAAAGAAAAGAAAGAAAGAAAGAAAGAAAGAAAGAAAGAAAGAAAGAAAGAAAGAAAGAAAGAAAGAAAGAAAGGGAAAAGAAAGAAAGTGTTGCAGTCCGCCTGCATGGTTGCTGATAAATGACCAGAACACAGCTTAAGGGAACAAGGAGTTTACTTTCTTACGACAGTTCGGTTACAGTTCTTAGTCCAGCTTGACAGGAGAGCACACACCAACACCAGGGCTGAGGGAACTGACCACACCATCACTGCATAAAGGCTGAGAGATGGACAATCCTTACTTGCCAGACCAGCATGTCTGGCCAAGTATACAGAAGGATGCCAACTCTCTCAACCAGCTCTCTGTGATTTATCCAGGGCCTAATCCCACCCACCATGAGCTGGTTCTTCCCCAGCAGCCAGACAATCTCCTTCAGGTTTGCTCTGGGCTTAACTCAACCATCAACTCTCTACAACTGTGCCCAGAGCTCAAACCCTCAAGAGTCAAGTTGACACCTGTGCTTAACTATGACACTCCACCCCTTGTCAACTTGACACAAAAACAATAGCACTTTTAAACTGTAACCTTTCCTTGTCCCCACAGATGTTAAAATATAAATACATTCCATGGACAAATTTAAAATGTTCTCTCATTAAAACTTCAGTTCCAATATTTTAAAAGTTCAAAGTAACCTTAAAACTCTTAAATCAGAATAAATTAAATACTTTAAAAACAGATAAAACATTAAAACAGAAGGATCTTAATAAGAAAACATTAAAAAAACAAAGTCCAGCAAATCACCGCATCCTGTACTTCAATGTCCATCTTCTGCTGCTTATCATGTAGTCAAGGCGGCTCAAAGATTCGAGGCATTCCCAGTCCCTGTTTGCAGCTTAATGTTGTAAAAGCGGAGTTCCTCTGAACCAGGCTGAATCTCCACTCGCAGTTGCCCTCAGCAGCAGTCCCACAGTTCTGGCATCTCACACACAACTCTGGGTTCTCCTCTGCAGCTTCAAGCGTCACCATTTCTTGCAGGAACTCTACACCTGCCACTTGGTGCCAAGCTTCTGCTGCTCTCCATGAACCCTTCAGCAGTACACGAAAACCAGTATCACCTGAGGGATGCTGCCAGATTCCGAAGCCAGGTTGAAACGCAGCTTAGTTCACTGGAGCCACAGCTGCACCAACTTCAACACGCTGATGCTGGAAAAGCCTTTCTTCTAGGCAACCAAACTTGCAAAGGGCAAGAAACAGCTTGAACTTGGGCTTTCGCCCCCTGAAGGAATCTGAGCTTCCAAACCACGAACTCGCCATACGGTGGTTTCCACGTCCTCCACCGTCTCAGTGCAAGTCACTAGGTTTTCCTTCACTGATACTCATTTCTCCAACAGCAGCAGATATTCTGCTGCCTGCCCTTTGCACATCCAAACCTCCAAGGCTGCCAACACAGCTCTCCTCTGTCAAGCAAACCAGTCCATCGTCCTTATATTCAGTTTTACCAAAGTCCTTGTTTCCCTCATCACAAATTGGGCCCAAACAATGTCTCTCAGCAATTGGCCCACTAAATGCTGAAGAACGGTATTTGTAAATCCACAAAGTGAAAATTTTCAAGAATTTCCAACTTTGTCCAGCAGAACCATTCAAAAGCCACAAAATCCACATAGATTTATCAGCAACACCCCACTTATGGTACCAAATTCTGTTGCAGTTTACTTTCTTACGACAGTCCGGTTACAGTTCATAGTCCAGCTTGACAGGAGAGCACACACCAACGCCAGGGCCGAGGGAACTGGCCACCATAACAGCTGAGAGATGGACAATCCTTACTTGCCAGACCAGCATGTCTGGCCAAGTATACAGAAGAATGCCAACTCTCTCAACCAGCTCTCTGATTTATCCAGGGCCTAATCCCACCCACCATGGGCTGGTTCTTCCCCAGCAGCCAGACAATCTCCTTCAGGTTTGCTCTGGGCTTAACTCAACCATCAACTCTCTACAACTGTGCCCAGAGCTCAAACCCTCAAGAGTCAAGTTGACACCTGTGCTTAACTATGACAGAGAGAGAGAGAGAGAGAGAGAGAGAAAGAAGGAAGGAAAGAAGGAAGGAAGGAAGGAAGGAAGGAAGGGAGAGAGAAAGAAGAGAAAGAGAGAGAAAGAAAGAGAGAGAAAGAAGGAAAGAAGAAAGGAAGAAAAGAAAGAGAGAAAGAAAGAAAAGAGAACGAGAGAAGGAGGAAGGAAAAGAGAGAGAGAAGACGGAAAGGAGGAAGGAAGGACGGAAGGAGGGAAAGGAAGGAAGGAGGGAGGGCGGAGGGAGGGAGGATGGAGGGAGGGAAGGGAAGGGGAGAGGAGGGAGGAAAGAAAGAAAGAGAAAGAGAGGTAGGAAGGAAGGAAAGAAGGAAAGAAGGAAAGAAGGAAGGAAGGAAGGAAGGAAGGTAGGAAGAGAAGGGAGGGAGGGAGGGAGGGAGGAACGGAGGGAGGAAGGAAGGAAGGAAGGAAGAAGGAAGGAAGGAAGGAAGGAAGGAGAGGAAGGAAGGAGGGAGGGAAGAGGGAGGGAGGGAAGGAGAGAGGAAGGGAGGAAAGAAAGAAAGAGAGAGAAAGAAAGAGAAAAAGAAAGAGAGAGAGAAAGACAGGAAGGAAGGAAAGAAGGAAGGAAGGAAGGAAGGAGAGGAAGGTAGGAAGAGAAGGGAGGGAAGGAGGAAGACATTCAGGCCGGTCCGTTGCGCAGTGGTTACAAAGTTCACCCTATAAGCAAAAGGATCAGGATTTGGATCCCCAGAGCTGTGTAAAGTGTTGGGTGGATGTGACAAGTCCACCTTCAATTCCAGCCTGGGAGGGACCGACGGCCTCCCCAGAGCAAGGGGCAGAGCCAGACAAGTTCCAGCAGTCGCACTGGGTTTGATTAGAGGCTGGAAGACTTGATTAGAGTCTTAAAAGAATAAGGTGGAAGAGTGACTGAGGATGATTCTTGGTATTAACATGTTCCCACACACATGTGAATGCATGTACACACATGCGCACTCCCCACAGACACATGGAAACGGAAAAAGGAAAGCAAAGCAAAGAAAAAAGGAAAGGGAAGAAAAAAATAAAAGGAAAGAAAAAGAAGGGAAGGGAGGGGAGGGAAGGGAGGGGATGAGAGGGCAGGGGAGGGGAGGGAACGGAAGAGGGGAGGGGAGGGGAGGGAAAGGGAGGAGGGAGGGAAGGGAGGGAACGGAAGAGGGGAGGGGAGGGGAGGGAAGGGAGGGGAGGGGAAGATAGGGAAAAGGGAGGGGAGGTCACTAAGCTGCTAGGTTCCTAGACGCCCTGAAGCTGTGTTTTCACATCCTGGACTTCGGCTCACATCAGTCAGTCAACATGAGCTCCTCGTTGACCTCACGCCACAAGACTTTCCCACCTGTTCCCCCTCCACACACTCCGGCGTGACCTCCCTGTTCCCACACCTCAGAGCCTCTCCCACTCGTGTGCCTGGGGGACAGGATGGGGCTCTTCCTACAGAGATGATTCTTGACAGGATGAGGCCGAGGGGGGAGAGCACAGCGAGGGCACGCGCTATCCCTGGACCATCCAAAGTTGGGGAGCATTGGGGGGTAGCTTCCAAAAGCTCAGGCCGTGACCCCGTGGCTTGGCACGCGTGCCTCCTGTGGGCCGTCCTGCACGGAATCAAGGCTCGTTTGTGTTGGTGATGGTCCCAGCACAGAGCACAAGGGATAGCAGAAGCAGTCGAGCCTTCGCCATGGTCTCCTCAGGGAGACCAGCAGCCATGTCAGAAGGATGCTCAAGGTAGAGACACCCATCTGGAAAGATGTCATGGTTACTCTCTCTCTGATGCTGAGATGACACTCAGACACAAGTTAAGGAGAAAAAGGGAGATTTACCGACTTACAGTTCCAAAGAAGAGATGTAGCCCCTCATGGCAGAAAAGGCACGTGGGCGGCAGAAGCTGGAAACCGGTTCTGGTCACATCATGGATGCAGAGATGCCTCAAGGCCAGACGCCTGTTCCATTCCAACTTGACCACCCCAGCATTGACACCAGTTAAGGATTCAAGTGCATGATCCTGCGGGGAACCAGCCTCGTGCAGACCATGACGAAAGGTGTCAGGCCCTGCCACCAAAGGCCCTGAGCTACCTTGAAAGCGGGCCCTCCAGCCCGTCTACCCTCAGAGGGTGGCGTCCCCACTGATGTCCGACTGCCCCCTCCCTAGGGGCTCCCAACTCCAGCTGTAGCTGCTCGGTCATTCCTGCCGTGCACACATGGAAAAGAGCGAGCGCGGTGCAGTTATTGAAAGCACAGGCTTTGGCCAAGTCATGACCAAGTCTTTGTTCATGACACGTTGTCCTTGTTGTCACTTTCAGAGTGCTTGGGTCCCTCCTTCAAGGAGCACAGAGAGGTGAAGCAGCCGTTCCAAGTCACATAGCAAAGCTCTCAACTCCAATACAACGCTCTGCGTCTACCTCTCCTGTTTACAACTCGCCAGTTCATGTCACCCATCCCTCCTTTTGCCCAGCCACATCTTCATTCAGCTTATGTGGCCGATGGGGACAGACCAGGTTTGAGGCTGGTGCCCCTTGGCTCTGGTGTGGCAGAACAGTCCAGAACCCACCTGTGATGTGAGACACACAGTTCCTGGCTTTGCTGTGAGCCGCTTGTCAGATTGGCTCTGAGATACGAGGGTCCTGGCCAGAAAAACAGGAAGTTCATTAAGACTCGGGGCCGTAATGTGCCCACAGAGGCTGTTTCCACTGTGAACCCCCGGAGCTCGGTGTTTTGCGTGAGCCCCTTTAAGTTTCCGAGGCAGAAACCCAGCCAAGGACGCCGTCCAAGGAAGAGAGATGAAAGAAAGAACGCAAGACCGTGCGTGTTCAAGTCTCTGTTTTTCCTGTTTCCTCAGCCCAGAGAACCTTCTAGCCTTTTCTGGAAACAAACCTCTCAGCATTGGATGAGGAGCTCCAAGGTGGGCTCCCCATGGATCCCACCAGAGCCACTCCTGCTCCTCAAACCCAAGATCCTCACAACGCCGGGGTGCAGCCCCCCTCGCCTGCCTCGCTTCTCTCTGGCCAGTATGTCTGTTTTTCTTACTAACCCGTAGCCCCCGTAGTCCCCTCCCCCCGCTCTTTGAAAGGCCAGAGTTGCGCCCAAAGGGCATCAGCATTCACAGAGCGTCCAGCCAAGCTTCTCCTGACTGGAGGAGTCGGGCGTCCACCGCTGATCGGACGCCATCGAAGCTTCCCACTGCTGCAGCTGGTACCGCGTCCCCGGAGAAACGGGATTCCGCTCCCTCGAATTCCACCAGAAGAATGTCTGGCTGGTGGAGCTTGGCTGGCCGGCCGGGGCGGCAGTCAAGGCAAATGACTCGAGGAATGAAGGGTGCAGAGCGAGACCCTTCGGGCGATTTGACCATTTGAGGAAAGGCTTGGGTGGGAAGGAGCAGCCAGGCTGCCCGTGTTCTCTTGGGAAACAATCCCAGAAGGCAGGCTTCATGTCCCTGGGGAGGCCCCCCGCCCCAGTGCGACGCCTGCCTAAGAGGGTGCTTCTCTTCTGCCTCCTCTTGGCATTTTACAAGCATTTCAATAATATAGGAAATGTTACATCGTACTTGACAGAGAAGGAGAGAGAGAACATGCCTGCGTTCCATGGCACATCGTGGATAGAGGGAGGTCAGAGGACAACTTTCAAAATTCACGTCTCTCCTTCGTTTGTGTGGGCTTCCAGGGCCAAACGCGAGTCACCAGATTTGCAAGCAGGTACCTCGCTGTTGAGGCGCCTCAGCAGCTCGTACAAGACGACCTGGCTTCCTTCTCCTTGCTTCAGCCCCAGCAAGGCCGATGCGGGGAGTCAGGCACCTTGTCTCTTAGTGGGGACTCTATGCATTGGATGCCAAGCAGTGGGTATTCCTGAGACATCCAGTACAAGCCTGCTTCAGGCATAGCCTGTCCCAGGTAGCACCGTTGCTAGGGAGTGATCTTGTCCATTTCTCAGCTACGTCCTCACTTCCACATCAAGTTGTGGTGAGATGACTGACAGATGTTCAGCCACTTCAACCCCCGGTTCTAATTCAGCACGAAAGAGATATAGTTTGGGGAACTGTGGAGATGGCTTGGTTTATAAATGTCAGTGCAGGCAAGAAGACCTGAGGTTGAAACCCAGCACCCCCCACAAAAGCTGGGTGTAGCAGTAACTGTACCAGCAGCAAGTTACACCACTAACGCCAGCACTGCAAGAAGGGAAGACAGGGCGGGTCCCTTTTGAGTCCTCATGCCATCCGTGGGGGAGGCTGGCTTCCTGTGGCGGCTGCTGGGGTGGAGGCCTCGAGGCAAGCCGTCTTCCCTCTAAGCTCGCGGCGCTCCTGGCTGCCCCTGGGGACACGGAGATCTCCCTTGGTGCAGTTCTGTGATCTCACTTTGGTCTCTACCCTGTCTGTTCAGGTCTGTCGATCACCCTCTGCACGCACAACCTGCTCAGTCTCGTCTCCCCTGGAGCCTAAGCCACGGCCCCAGGGAAACAGGTGGCTGTCCGCGTGACTTGATATCAGACACCTGACCCCTGGTACCTGCAGGCATTGTTTAGTGATGGGGCACATTCTGGGAACTGCAACTTTATCATCGTGCAAATGCCCCTGACCTGCGCACCCATCGTGGATGGAAACTTGGGTCTGCTGGGCATGTGGCACTTTTTTCCGTCCAGAACCGATGGAAATCATGCTAAGAAAGGAAATTCAGCCGAAGCACACATCTTGTTTGAGTTTTGTGAGTTTTGTGTAAAATTAAAAGGAATTACTTAAAATGGCCACACGTCTTTCAACGAGAACAGATGACAGTTTTGTGTGACTTGAACTCAAAAGTGCATGTTGTTGAGTTCCTGGGCCGTACCAGGCTCTCGGTGCTCCCCACATGCTGATGAAGCAGGCCCTCTATCTCTGGGGGATGCCGAGGGGGGATGCAGAGAGGGGAGGAGAGAGGGGAGGAGAGCATGGGTCCTTGCTTACATGCAGGCCAGCGAGTCGATAGCAGAGCTCCCGAGCGCTTGCTTTGCTGGGCAGAAGATGTAGATACGGAACAAGGTTCCTAGACCAGAGAACCAAGCCCCTCTCCAGCCCTGGCTCTGTCGCTCACTTGATGGCTGCCCTTAGATAGGTATTTGACATTCCGTGGATCTCCGAGGACTGACTCTACCCACCACTTCATGGAAAGGGGCAAAGCAATGGATAAGAGGTGCAGTGCGTCTGGATGCCTGCGGGGGGCACCATTGAGAAAGAAGAGGAAGGATGGGGGAAGGTGGGACACCCCGGTTCAGCAAAAGTCTCTCTCTCAACAGCGGACCCCTCATATTCAGTACACCCCTGATTCTCCCAGAGGGGGCTCCTGGGGTCACAGGGGTCTTCAACAAAGCTGGAAGTGAAGCACGGTGGGGTCCAAAGTGGAGCCTGGTGCGTCAGAGCAAAAGGCTTAATTTATCTTCCCCTGTTCTCTTTGGCCAAGGGAGACGACAGGAGAATGTTTTACTTACTTTCTTTCTTTTTTTTTTTAAAGAAAACTTTCCATCGTGGAATGTCATGTGTTTATTTTTAAAAAATCCACCCACAGGGCTCAGTAACTTCTGGAGGCAAGAGAAAGCTCATGGGCAAATAAGTGACCCTCTTACCATTAAAGTCAGGTCTGGGTTGTTTTTAGCCTTTGATTCCTCCCTTCCTCCGCCCCCCCCCACCTCTCTCCTGGCAGAAAAGAAACCTGGTCACAGACAAGAAGATCAACACAGAAAAGACCCCAAGTCTAGGGACTTAAAATACAGTTACAATAACTACGGATGACATTTATTGAGTACTTCTTGTGCGGGTGCCGAGAGAGCCGTGTTAACATAGAATGTTCTAAGATAGTCTTAGGTATTGGCTTTTGTAACCTGAACTTTACAAATTCAGAAAATCGGGTCTCAGAGAAGTAGTTACCAACCCAAGATGACCAATCAAGAGTTTGTATGTAGATTTGACCCACAAGCCGTAGCTTTGCTGGAAGTTTAGGTGGAATTTTGGAAGCCCCCATAGACTAACGCAGCCTGAAGCCTTCTATTTGGCAGGAGGAACAGAACCCCAAGGGGGAACGAGAGGAGCCTTCCTAAGAACTCAGCTCTTTCTAACCGTTCCCCACACGGGGGATACTTAGGTGGGTCAGCTCCCTAACGCGGGGGCTTGCTTCTGCTGGGCTGTCTGACACTCAAAACTCCCTCTAGAAAATTCTCTGTTGGACAGAAGGGGGTGAGAAACGAAGTTTGCTAAGTCAGGAGCGTTGTACTTGGGGACATGGAAGAAATTCCCCTAACGGTGAGAGGGGTTGAGGCTGGGTCCAGAGTCCAGGCTATGTGAGTGTGTATTTGCATGCAGGCAGACACACACGTGTGTGCTGGTGTGCTCGTACGTGAGTGGGCACATGTGCAGAGGATGAAGATGATATCGGAATCACCTTCAATCTCTCTCCCACATTATTATTTTGAAGCTGGGTCTGTATTTAAACTCAGAGTTCAACAACATAGCTAGTCTGGCTAGCCTGATTGCGCGGGGAGATTTCTCAGGATCCATCTTTTTTTACGTGGGGCCCAGGAATTCAAACTCTGGTCTTCTTTTTTTTCAATATTTCTATTTCAAAAACATTTATTTATTTATTTATTTGTGTGTGTATCAGAGGACACCATGTATCCCTGTGGAGGACCAAGGGTGACTTCAGGAATCATCCTGGATTGCTTCTACCTCCTTCTTGCTTCATTCTGGGATTTCCCAGGCTCCGCCCACCAGGACCAGAAGTGCAGGCCACCGCTGTTTCCTTCTGGCATCTTTACATGGGACCTGGGATCCAAACTCGGGACCTTCTGCTTGCTGCACCGAGTCTTAACCCCTGAGCCATCTTTCCGGCCCAAACTCTCATCTTTCTGCTTGTATGGCAAGCGCTTTAACTGCCGAGCCATCCGCCCAGCCCGTCCACTCTCCCTCTGTAACAGTGTGGCCTTGGGTGAGTTACAGAACCTCTCTGTACCCGGGATCCCTCATTTGTTGAATGAAGGAGATGAGGCACCTGCCATTGTGAGGATTTCATCATACGCTATGCATATCTGAGCAGAGCCCGACCTGTGGCCGGTGTGTCCCAGAATTAGCTGTTATGACTGCCCAGGGGTGATTCATTGTCACCGAGCACGCAGCGGTGAGCGAGCCTTCGCAGATCAGCACAGCTGACGTGTAACGGTCAGATGCAAGACAAGGTACTGTAAACGCGGGCTCTCCCATTGGCCAACACTGCTTCTCCTGCCCCAGCCTCTTGCCTGACGCTTGACCCTGCTCCTCCTCGGAGCTGGAGACTTGGACTTCATGGAAGGATCTGGGGGGTTGAGAACCAGGTGTCTGCACTCCAGAAGATCTGCATGGGGGTACCATCTGTGAACTCCCGTTTCTCCGGGTCCCAGGTTCAGCTAGGAGCTTATACAGTTAAGAAAAAGTATGGTCCCTGACTTTCTGGAAGAATTAGTCTTCCCCATTCCCCCAAACACTCTCATGTAATGATTGTCCAACCGTGCTGAGCTTGCCTGTGTTGCTAAGATACATGTCTAGAGTAGCTGGCAAAGCCTGGGCGTTTTTATGGTCATTACAATCAATTACATGATCTCTGCTATACCACCATCACCACCCCCAAAACATCACCATCACCATCACCACCACCATCATCATCACCATCACTACCATCATCACCATCATCATCACCTTCATTGCCACCATCACCTGCACCTTCCCCACCATCGCCACCACTTTTGCCCTGGACACCTCCTCTGCGTGGCATCCCCTGTACCCCCACTCTCTTGCCAAGGTCTCCACTGTGTCCAGCTGTGAGCGTCGCACTTGGGGCTACCACAGATTTGAGACTGAGCTGATTCCCTGCAGGAATTCAGCGTAGCAAATATAACCGACCCAAGGAGATGAGCCCCATCCTTGGCCGTGGGGAGCGCACCTCTGCAGCCCTGGTCTGGCCCCCCTCCCGGGGGTAGGGAGAAGACTGCTGTCCTTGGAAACCGTCAGGGCTCCTCTCCCATGCGCCAGGCCACTTGGCAAACAGCCGCCGTGCCCTGGTCCAGAGCACGACCAGGTGGGTCCTTCCTCTTCCCAGCTCCCACCCCAGCTGCAGCCCTGGGCCTCCCGGGGTCTTCACCACACCTGCCCCTCCCCCGGGGCGGGTGTGTATGTGTGTGGTTACAGCGTGGTTTTGGCTCTCTGCCTTCTGTTCCTGTTCCATCGCTGAGCAAACATCTGTTTCCAGATGTCGTCCCAGTCTCTTCAAGCAGGGAAAGCCCGAGCTCAATATCAGTGGCGTCAGGAAGGGACTGAGCTTAGGAAAAGAAGGCAAGACCCTGGCTTCCTGATGGGAAAGACAAACAGGACCCGCCCCTTCAGAACCGACCTCGGCTAGGCGAGGCCCCAGGAAAGGTGCTTCTGGAAGGAAGGGGGCAGGTTCCTCTGCACTCAGAAGCAAGAAAGCAGAATGGAGCCAGACTCGAAGTCACAGGGAAGACAAAGGGTTCCACGGTGTGTGTGTGTGTGTGTGTGTGTGTGTGTGTGTGTGTGTGTGTAGTGGGCACAGGGGACCAGAGGAAACAGCGTAACTCGCACACACCACATGCTGCTAAACACGGCTCCGCTGCAGTGCACGAAGCAGGCTCTTCGTGTTGTCTGTCGGCAACCAGACACATCTGTGTCTTCTACCACGGTTGCCTGTCTTTGCCACAATCCTCCTGCCGGTCAAGGAGCATTGTTGGGTCCTGGGGGGCTTCTCCCAGCACATGTTTGGGGAGCCCTTCCTCATGTGCACGGGGGCCTGGATTCCTAGCCCTTCCCTGGCTTCAGAGCCCTTTCCAACAGGCTGACAGCTCCAAGGCTCTGCGGCTCGCTCATTTGCCCTCCGCCACGATTGTTCTGCCTCCAAAAAGCAGCAAACGCAGCCCAAATCCACGCTCTCGTGGCTCGAGACGTCTGGCGGCAACATGGCCCTCGCCACCCCAGCTCCCAGATCTGTGCTTTACGAGGTCCTCACACACGTGATCTCATTTAGCGGTTCAGCATTTCCCCCAGTAGCAATTAATATTCCCCTGCCCCAAGCCAACGGGGCTGCGTGCTGGGATCAGATGTTGACGAGGTACGTGATGGGCAGAGGAAAGAGCCAGGACTCGCAGCGCCTGGGTCCTGTGTCTCAGACTCAGTGAGTCAAGGAAAGGCTTTCATCTCCAGTGCTAATTTCGGCAGATTGATAAAAGCTTCCTGCCTGGACAAGCCTAAAGAGTGTGTTGGGGTGTGTGTGTGTGTGTGTGTGTGTGTGTGTGTGTGTGTGTGTGGAGAGTGCCGCTTTGTAGTTGATTAGTAATGTCTGTCAGCGACGCAGGAAGAGAAGGGTTAGCCATTGTGCTAAATGCGACAAGGCCCTCCCATCTGAGGAGGGAGAAATGCAAGGGACTGCTGACCAGGGGCCACCGAGTGTCAGGAAGTCACGTGGCCAGAGTGGATGACAGAGGCTCGGTGATCCTGCTCTATCCTCGCAGCTCTTCCCTCCACCACATCCTGTGCCCCAGCTGAGGACCACCTCTGTCAGGAAGCCCTCCTGAACCTTCATCCCATCTCCATGCCTTCACTGGTAGCTTGTGTCCTTCTCGGAGCTCCGAGGTAACCATCGTCTTCCTTATTGTTTGGTCCTGTGCCCCACACTTACACAGAGGGGCCCAGAACCCCGGATCCCCGTGGGAACCTGGTTCTGATTTTGCCTCCCTAGATCAGTACCAGATGAAGCATGTTTGATGGACGGGTCCGTGAGCCAGACGTGCAAAAGGGCCGACACAGTGGTCCTCCTCGCGGCCGGAGGAATGCAGGGCGTGAGGGGCGGGGGGGCACAGGCCTTTGATCGCGGTCCTGTCAGAGTTTTGTCCCGGGCGCCACATCTCTGCAATGAGTTTCACGGTGGCGACAGTTGTGCACCCTGATGCTGGCGTGGCACGTGGCCAGCATCCTTGCTTCCGGGGTCTCATGATGACTCTAGGAGTCAGGAATTGCTCCCGTCGCAGCACGCTGCTGGCCCAAGGCCTAGGAATGAGCATTTGATCTTACAGCTGTGTAAGTGCCATCTGGTCCAGCCTTGCTCCGCCCCATGGTCGGTGCCGCCATGTATTCTGGGGATCCGTCTCTGGAGTGTCAGGAGTTGGCCTCCCCGCATCTTTGGGGACACCTTTGGAGAATCTCCTTAACCATCAAAGACTTTATCATGCTGGCCCCTGATCCTTCACACACGGCCTTTCAGTCATGGGAAGTTTTCCCAGAGTTCCATGCGCCTTCTCACCCCTGGACCTTTGCACAAGCAGGCCCTTCTGTCCGGCACGCCCTCCCTGCATCCCTTCAGCTGACTCTCACTGCACCCCTCAGCTCTGTTGCATGGGGCTCCTTGGCTGTGTCCTACGTTGTCAGCCTGTACTGCCTGCTGCACAGCTGTGTCCCCCAACACCAGCTCCATGTGTGCTTGCCGAATGAATGGATTTGGGATCGAGGTGGGCTCTTGTCCACTCCCCTCCCCTCTCCGCTGTTCCTTAAGAAAAAGCAGGTGCCTCATTCGGCGTTGAAGCCGAGAGAGCCGGGACTCAGAGCTACCGTCTATTCGCTCGTCTATCTGCCTGTGTTTGCTGGGCAGCGGAGCTCTCTGAGCCCCGAGGACACAGAGGCGACACCGCTGCCTGGTTCTCTGGAAACGCTCAGCTTCAGAGGAGACAGATAGAGGTTTAGACGACAGACGACAGGACGACAGACATGGGGATCAGGGTTCCCGGGTGCCAGGTGATTTCTCACGCATGTGAAGATCCAGCCTTATTTGCTGAATGACTCCATGGACCGCTGACCCAGACCCCTTCTGTCTTGTTGCTCCCCCAAGCAGGAGTCAGAAGCAGCAGCAAACCACAGGGCTGCGATGCTAGGGATCAGAACACCTGGAAAAGAAACAGCAAGGGGAGCTGTGTTCAGGTTCTCGGGTCATGGGCGCTACGTGGGGACAGCTGGGGGGGGGGGTGAGCCTGAGTGAAGGGTTTGGGTTGGCAGGGTGGAGAGAGCAGAAAGAAGGTCTCCGAGAGGTTCACTGCCTCAGGCCAGGGCCGCTGGGCAGAGGGAACAGTGTAGGGAGGGCAGCCCTCCAGGGAGCCGCGGGGAGCCTCCATTTGCTCCCACTAGGGGAACAAAAGGCAGGAAGAGCTGGGGAGGCTGAGTAGACGTGGGGGGAAGGGGAGAAAAGCTGGAGAGGAGGTGTAGTTGGGGATGCAGTGAGAAGTGTAGAGGCTGCAGTCTCGTGGGCAGAGAGAAGGAAAAGGACCCAGGAGAGTCGAGGGGCCAGACTCTGTGTAGACAGAGTGGTGGTTCCGCTCCAGGAGCCCCTTAAAACTTGTGGTGAGGCTGGGAGGCTTCTATGAAAGCTGTTGCTCTTGTGTCTCCCTGATACCTGCCCCCATAAACCACCAAAAGATTGCCAGGGGGAGGTGGGTGTGACCACCAGATGGGTTTGGGGTCCAATAGGACCCAGGATCCAAAAAACAGTCTGACCAATGAGACATCAGTCTGATTAACGCTCCGGTCCCAACAGTGGGGCCACGCCCCCTGCGGCTCAGGCAGCTGCTCAGACAGCCCTTCCCAGAGAAATTCTGCCCCTCCCATCAGGCCATTCTGGTTCTCAGCAGAATGTCAGTTACTCCTCTCGTTGCTGTGACCAGACGCCTGGTAAAAGCCACATGAGGAAGACAGGGCATATTTTGGCTGAGTTGAGAGTTATGGTCCATCATGGTGGAGAAATCATGATAGGAGCTCAAGGAGACTGTGTTCAGAGTCAGGAAGTACACAGAGAGAGAGAGAGAGAGAGAGAGAGAGAGAGGAATGCTGGCTCTCAGCTCACTCTCTCCTTTCTATTCCCCCGATCCCTGCCTGTGGAATGCTGGTGCTACCCACATTTTTGGTGGGTCTTCCCACCTCACCTAATCTAAGCTCTACACTCGCTGCAGACAGACCCAGAGCTTTGTCTCCAAGCCGATTCTGGACCCTGCGAAGATGCGGTCGACATTGGCAATCACACTTCATACACCCTAGGGACAGGTCTGGCTTCACCCCGTCTGAGTGGCATGAACTGAATGCAAGAGAGTTCCCCCAAGGGAAACCGAGTCACCGCCCCTGGAAGAATGAGCAATAGGATAGAGTCTGATGAAACAAGGGGTGTCTGTTCCCCTGGGGACTCCACACGTGATTGTGAGAGAACCACGCTTTACGAACCAGAAAACTGAGATTGGAGACTGTACTCCAGTATGGGCTGAAAGGGACTGTGCCAGGCTTTCTCTGACTGTGGGGTCTCCCACGCCCCTGGGTTTGTTTGAATGTGTTTCTTTTGCAGAGGTCAGCTCAGGCTACCAGACTGCTGTCAGCCTTCAAGCGCGGATCTCTAAATTGCTCCCTCCCAAACCTTAGTTTCTCTGAGTTAGTAGTCCTAAGCAATCCCCCCCGCCCTTTCCCGGAAGGGAAAGGCAAGTATGAAGAATAAGGAGTCAATCACAGACTCCCCAGTTCAAGTCTCTATTCCCACTGGGCAGAACAGGCCTTGGGGGAAGCCCCTGTAAGTCTCTTGATTTCCCAAAGCATCTCTCCAGCTGCGAAACTCTCCAGCGCCCCCTAGTGGCCGTCAATGATGCCCTGTGTTTTCAAGGATTAGCAGTCTGGAGACTGTGACAACCTATCCCGTGGCAGGGATGGGCGCACAGAGGCCAACTTGCTTGGTGAGGCTCCTCTCAGAAATCCTAGATCTGGAGCTGGATCCCAGATTTCCTGGCAAACAGCCCTGCCTGCTGCATGTGTTCTTCTAGCCTTGTTGTTCTCCCCTTGATACCTAACTGCCAGTCAGCTGATCTTCCAGAGCTTGCTCTATGCAAGTACCGTTACAAGTTGAGTACACCTGATCAAATGTGCCATGTTTATCAGATGTGTATTATGCATTGACACGTGCGCGTTTTTTATTTTTTTACTATCACTTGATATTTCCATCTGTTCAGTAGAGGTTAAATAGCTTTGATACATATTCTAATATATATCCTTAAAGTAACAAAGGCATTAAAGCATCTCCTATATAATCATTGGATAATATGTGCATTGTATACAGCTGGCCAACATGCAGGGCGTGAAGTTTGCAACGACACACTTGTTATTAGAAAGAACCCTGACAACCAGTTACTCTCCCAGTCATTTCAAAAGTCACTTTTTCCTCCCCAAGAGGGGTAGGAATGGGGATCCCCACTGGGAAGCATTCTCTAAAAGCTGGACCCCCACCACCTCATTTGCAAAGTAAATGTCAGGAGGCACACGGAAATGAAGACCCAGTGCCATCCTGACAAATGTCACTTACAGGGGAGGGGGGTAAGACAAGAAGAGAGGGAATTATAAAATGCAAACTGCCCTCAGGCCCCCGGCTCTTCTATAGCGGAGGGGGAAGGGAAGGTGACAGCCGGAAAGAGACCAGCGAGCTCTGCAGAGAAACTCCGCAGGCACGGGGTGTGAGGGAGGGTGGGCACTGCTGGTCTTTGATGACATGGACCCTTGTACCGTGTGGTGGTGTGGTAGCCTCCGGCCAGAAGGGGCGTCTCAGATCGACGTAGGCAAGAGAGGAGTAGCATGGAATAAACCCGGGCGCAAGCGTTACCCCGATCAGGTTCACCTAGTAACTTTTTGGGTCCTGTTCTTGGGAGAAAGGGGTGAATCTGTGGCTGGCCGTTTGTGTGGAAATCAGAGGGGGTGGGGGGAGCTGGGGAGAGAGACAGGCGGGGCGGCGGCACGGAGGACTCCCGACCTAGAAAACAAGGTTGGGGCCCTCACAGTGACTCACCCGCGTGGTGGAAGGGTCCCCGAGGTGCAGTGTCTCCTGGACTCAGGCCGTGAATCTAGGGAAAGGGGCAGAAGCTCAGACTCAGTTCCACTCCACACCCCCTTCCTACCTAAAAATAACCCCAAGAGTTACTTCAAAGAGCACAGGGAACTCGGACCGAGGCTGGGGGGTGGAGGGAGACCCCACACACCACGCCCCCCACCCTGGGCGACTTTGCATAAATAAACAAACCCCAGCCGCGGCCCCGCGGGAGGCGGAGGAGGAGCGGGAGAGGGCGAGGGAGGAGGGCGAGGGAGGGGCGCGAGAGATTAGTTTGGGAAGTAGCGCGGGGCGCTCATCCGATCCCTGCGGCCGCGCCGGGCGTGTCAAGTTACAGAGGCGCCGGAATCGGCCCCTGGCCTCCTCAGCCGCCGCCTCGACCCACCTCTGCCCCATGGGGTCCTCCACGCGCACTCCTTCACCCGGGGACTGACACCCGCTCACCCGGGAGAAGCAAGACACCCCCGCCCCCTCCAAGGACTCCCTGCGCGGCACCAACCCGAGGGCTCTGCAGACGCGAGAAGGGAAAGACCGGCTCCCCGCAGGATCCCCCAATACTCCGGGGCTTGGAACGTTCTTCGAAATAACTTTTTCCGCGCGTTGGTGTGCCCCGATCGCGGCCGCTGGTGGATTCAGGCAGGCCCCCCTCATTTTCCCTCTCCGGAGAGCAAAGGAAAGGGACTTTCTCCTGCCACCCGAGCTCTTTCCCTGTACCTGGCAGTTTGGATCGCGTCTTCTGGTCGCGGGTCTCGCCTTTATTTATTCTATTTATTCTATTTATTTGGATCTCAAGACGCGAAGGGATGGTAGCGGAGCGCGCCCGCAAAGCGGCAGCCACTGGCGCCCGCAGCCCCGGGGATCTGGGTGCGCTCGGGCCCGGGACCGTGGTGCTGGCGGAGCGTTGCGCGTGGCTGCCCAGCCCCGGGTCGTGCGGGCTGCTGGCGCTGGCGCTGTGTTCGCTGGCACTCAGCCTGCTCGCCCACTTTCGCACGGCTGAGCTGCAGGCCCGGGTGCTGCGCCTGGAAGCCGAGCGCGGGGAGCAGCAGATGGAGGCGTCTATTTTGGGACGAGTTAACCAACTGCTGGAAGAGGTTTGTGCCCTTTGTTGATGACTTTTATTCCCACCCCCAACCCCCACCCTCCCGCCAAGACGCCCTCTCGCGCACCCTGGAGACTCCCGTAGCCGGCGCCTAAGAGTGCTCACGGCCCCCGCTCCACGTCCAGGTTGTGTGCATGGGGTGTGTGGACAGAGACCGCCAGGGATCCCTAGCGCCCGTTGGGCTCGTGCGGGACGCAGTTGGATCTCAGCAGGTCCCGGGTGCTTCGGGCAGGTGCAGGAAGCAGCGTGTGCAGGGATGTGCAGGGGGTACTAAGCTTGCTGGACGCGGTGGTCCCTCTTCCTGCAGACTGCACGGGTGAGCGCTGCCTGTTTTTATGGCCACTTTAGAAAGTGGGGTGAGGAAGGACCTCAAGGGACAGTCCTGGTAGCAGATGGCTGGGGTGTTTCTTGCTTGTGGCTGCAAGCCCCTAAGGCCCAGCGTAGGCCCCCTGACTCCGCCGTCTTTGGGGGTCATGTTAACTTGTGCCTTCTTGTTTGGAAGATGGATTTTTTTTTTCCTGGCTGTAGAATCTTCTCCTGCCCACCCCCTAATTTCCTGCATCTCAGGCGTATTGCAAGCTACCAGCATGTGTCTTTCCTGGGGCACTCTTGAGAGTGGGTGACCAACAGAGCCCTACCCAGGAAAGAAGGACCTGTGTGCACCCCCTGCCCCCAAGAAAATGCTGCTCCCTAAGAGGGGCAAGGGGGGTGGGACAAGGTAGCAGCATGGACTTGGAGAGGCCTGGCGGGGTGTCCTGGGAGAAATGGGGAGGGTCTTGCTCAGCAGAAAGGATGCAGGACAGCGACCAGCAGGGCACCAGAGGCCAGAAGCCCCGGATGTTGTCTTCATGCTGATCCTTGGATACTGTTGCACTTGGGGCAGCTATTGTGACCTCTCTGAGCTTAACCAAGCGCAAGGGTGACGCAAACATCAGAGTCCTGCTGTATTACGCACTGGGTACCCCGGCTGCGTGACCCAGGGTCCTCCGGGAGGCCGAGAGCAGTTCCTTAGGGGGGCCAGGGAGGGGGAGATCATGGGCCGGGGGTCCCAGAGCAAGTCCCTGGCGTGAGCGATGACCCACGTAATACAGTCAGCTCATTCCCCTGTCCCACCAGCCTCCCCTCCCCCCATGGTTTCCTGAGTCCGAGGACAGCCCCCATGTCCTTTGCAAGCTTAAGTATTGATGGTTCTGGTCGGTGGTGAAGAGGGTGGCAGGCACCTTACCCAGGGGAGAAGCTTAGCTTGGAGGGGTGAGGCCTGCAGTGAGGGGCTCCTGGAAGGACACTCTTAATGCCACATGGTCCCCTGTAGTGACCACTAACACCCGTGACTTACTCTCTACTGACATTTGATCATTTAACGTGAGTCTCTCAGAGACCCTTGTCCCTGTCCTCTGGGGAAGTGCCACCCCAAGAAGCGTGTCCGTCTGCATTCCTGTTGCCCGGCAGAAGCAATCGAAGGGAGGACAGTCATCCTGGTGTCAGAGGCTTGGGGCCATCATGGTGGGAAAAAGGCAGAGCAGAACAATTTACCTCTCAACAACCAAGAAAGAGTGGAGTGGGGGAGGAAGAAAGGGGGGAGGAAGAGAAAGGTGAGAGAGAGATTAAGAATATGCTGTTTCCTCTTCCCTCATGTATTCCCTAAGGTCTCCCAGTCTATGAGGATACCTTATTTAACATGCATGCATACATACATGCATGCATACATACATACATACATCTTTTCATCCTAATTAAACCACCCTCCCAGACATGCCACAAGTGTGCTTTACCCGTCTCCTAGGCCATCTCTCAATCCAGTGAAGTCAGCAATGAAGATAACGCCCCTTCCTCTGGGTGGGAGACTGTTCGGAGGTGTTTTACTGCCTGAGCCAAACGGCCAGAGCTCAGACAGATCCCAGGGAAAATGTCTGGTGGGCATGCCAGCCTCCGAAGGAGGAGACTGGGAATCCCCAGAGCAAGCCGGCTGGCCAGAGCAGCCCTATCGCTGAGCTCTGGGTTTGATTACAGACTCTGTCTCAGAAAGAATAAGATAGAAGAGCGATTGAGGATTCCTACCTGCTCCTCCACGCCCATGCACACGCATGTGCGCATGAGAACACCATGCACACGAGTGTCCGCTTCCCTTCCCCTTACATACACCTATACATGAAAATGGGTGGAAAGCAAAGGTTAACTTCTACGAGGGGTAATTTCTAAGCGGAAAAGGTCTAGAACAGCTGAACGGGACCTGTCCTTCCTCCCTCCCTTCCCAGGCGTATTCTCCCAGGTACAAAGAGTGAGGTGAGACCTGACTAGGTAGCGGAGGAGGGGCCACGCAGGCTGCTGACGGACAGTTCTGTGGAGTGATTGCACCGCGGGCACCTGCTCCTGCAGGCACACTGGGTGCTGAGAAGCTCGGGGGCTAAGATCATGTGCCCCCCTGTGCTTTCCACCCACGTGGCTGTGGGTAAGTCACTCTTCCCCTGTGTGCACTTCCGGTTCCTCCTCTGAGACCCTCAGGAGGTAACGGGAACATGCACTGGAGAGCTGTCAGGGTCGAAGGCCAGACTCAGGACAGGACGATGCTTGGGGATGGCTGCGGGATCCTGGGGCCAGAGCCCGGGCCCTCCCTGAAGAAGGAGCGAGGTACCTAGAAGGGTCTGTGCAAGATGGAGCAGGAATCACGGATGCAGGAAGCGCGCAGTGGGCAGAGACTGGGGCCGTGGGCCAGAGAGAAAGTGGGAGTGTTGGCCAGGCAGAAGGACTCATGGGACAGGCTACCTGGAAGAAGCGAGTCGGCGGGTCAGCGCAGAGAGAGGGGGGCTTGAGGGCTGGGAGGGTGATTTCCAGAACTCAGCTGCTGCCGGCTCCCACCGAGAGCCTCGCCCCAGGTCTGAAACCCTTAAGGAGCGCTCCAGCTGTTGTCACGTGATGTCCTCGATGTGGAGAAAGAAGCAGGAATGTCCCAAATGGAGAAAATCAGATAACACTTAGGACCGGGAGAGAAAGAGAGAGACAGAGCGAGGGAGAGGCAGAGAGAGATTGAAAACAGCTATATTCATTTAGGAGGCCCAGGGCTTTCCAAGAAATTTCTCAGCGGCTCCCTCCCCAGTAGACTCCCAGAGGGTAGGCACATGACCTCAGCGGTACTAGGAAAGACTTGCTCTTGTTCTTAGGGTCTCTAAGGGGACTTTCGTCCACACTAGTCAATCACAGCACACTTTCCCACAAAGCTTAACACAGCCTCTCCGGAGGGACTGGCTCTCTCCTTACCCCATTTTATAGATAAGAAGACTGATGTCACGTAAACTTCCTCCCACTCTCTGTGACTCATTCCTTCCACCTTGAAGTATCTCTGGGAAAGGAAGTGGTGGAAACTTCCAGGCTAAGAGGTTGATGGGGCGCAGGCTACATATAACTAAGGGAGCAGCTATATGGAAATGTGTCTTATCTATAGGGCTCGTGTGTGAGTGTGTGTGTGTGTGCGCACGTGCGTGCTTGTGCACAGGGACAAGATTGAAATGTTGGGATGTAGATAGACCCCCAACTGTGAAAGGAGCTGTATGTCACCGTGCAGGGCGCCTGTGCAGAGTCCTGGGTACATCACAGCTCGGGGAGCGCACAGACTCTCCGTCTGAGCAGCCCTCAAACGCAGCCCAGCATGCCACACCACTGTGTCCATCCCAAATCAGTGTCTTCTTAGTGCCAGGACATTACGTTCTGGCCCCTCACTGTAGGAAGAGAAAACAGATGGAAAGGATACACTTGTTGGCATCTGAGAACCAGGGCAGCATCTTGCCACAGACATGCAGGACCCACGTGTCTTCTCTGGGGCCGGCCTTGGCACTCCAGACACCGGCCCACTGGCAGCCAGTATGTGTTGTGCTTGTGCCTGGTTCCCGGTTCCGTGCCCTCGGCAGACATGACTAATCCATTACGGCACACTTACCCGTGGAGCTTAACATAGCCTTAGAATCCTTTGCCACTGTGTTCTAGGAAGCACTGAAGATATGGTGAAGGTTGATTTTCAAGGTGAGGAGCCGTTTGATGACATGAATTATTGATTGATTGATTGATGATTGGTTTTTAAAATGTCAGGAGTATTTAGGAGGGATAAAGTCGGGAAGGTAGGAGGGGAATCATAGCCCTAAGGCTCTCCAGAGGCCTTAGCATTAGCAGGTAAAGTCAAAGCAGATTCCAGAGTTCGTGGATAGCCACCCCTGGCAGGACGGCAGTGGGAAAACTTAAAGTGTCAAAACAAAGTCCCATCCTTCTGACACTGGTTTCCCAATTCGATCACTCCCAGAAAGATGTCTTTTCCCATCTAGCAGGGTCTTTGGGTGTCTAGAGTCTCTCCAGTGTCCTCTGGAAGGTTGTCTTCAGCCAGCAGGAGGGCTCCCTCCCTCATGGCGCTCCCAGCAGTGCCTGACGTTTAGCTCTGAGAAGGGAAATGAGAGAAAGCGCACGCACTGAGGCTTCCCTGACCTGCAACAGTGCAGACATGACTAATCACTCAGCGCACTCGATCCTTCTCCAACCAGGGCTTCAAGCTGCATTCCAAGCCCCTTGGAGGCAAGGCCCAAGGGTTTCAGCCCCAGGCACATGAGACAGGTTTCCCTTCTCTTGATGGCATTTAAATGTCCTGTCTCTTATTTATTCACCCACAGATTGATCATAGGAGCAGGGGCTCACTAGTCTCTGGGTTTCTTATCGAGGGTACCCTGGGATTTCGGGAATAGTAGTTACTCCGAAATTAGTCTGACTGAAGGTCTTATGTGTGAGTCAGGAAGGGGGCACAGTGTGCGGCCCAGAGGACAGCTGTAGGTGTCACCTCTGGGAATTCCATCTACCTTTTTTCCCCTTTCTTTCCTTCCTGCCCCCGCCTTCCTCCTCTTGCTTTAGGACAGGGTCATTGGTGTATAGGCTGGGCTGGCCGAGCGCCAGGGCCCTGCCTGTCTCTGCCTTCTAGTGCTGCGGTTGCGAGCACACCGCCTAGCATGCCTGACTTTTTACGTCAGCCCTGGGGGTGCAACGCAGGCCCTCACACTTGGACAGCAAGCGCTTCACCAAGAGAGGCGTCTCCCAGCCCCTGGGTGAAGCTCTTGCTGGAGACTAAGGACTAAGTGTTTCAATCGTCTGAGCCCCCTGGCACCCCCGAGCCCCAGCTGCAGGCTCGGCATTTGCTCCTGGAGCGTCCCTGGCAGGGAAGGTGGGGTGATTACAGTCCTGGCCCTGGCCCGAGGGGATGGTGCTCAGCCTCCACGCGACCCAGCAGCTGCACGCCTTCCCTTCCATTCCCCCCAATCCCCAAGGCAAGCCCCCTCATCTTTACCTGACAAGGACTTGGGGAGAGGCAGGGATTACAAAATGCACTGAATGTCACTAACTGTGTGAACTCAGGGTCCTGATTAGAAAACAGAGACTGACAACATGCGCAGCACAGAGATGATTCTAGGGTTAAATAAAGCCTATAACCGTCGTCGCCTCCTTTGTCACTGGTGACGGGACAGGCATATACTGGTCCTTGGTATCCATTGGCAGCTGCGTTTATTGAGCGCTTACTATGTGCACGGCACTATCGAAAGAGCTTTCCATCTACCGACTCGCCAAATCCTCAGGACAATCCGAAGACATGGTTTCTATGTCCACTGTTGTCTTGCTACAGATGAAGAGCAAATAGAAGCCCAGAAAACGTAAACATCTTTCCCAAGGTCACACAGCTAGTAAGTGCTAGAATAAGGAGTTGAACCCCACGTGCCCCCAGTGTGGCATATGCTTGAGCTATATAGCTCGGCCATCGGCACACGCGTGTCTTTGTGAGGGGCCGGCTCCCCTCACTCTGCAGAGGCTGGTCCCAGCGGGGAGCTGGGCGCTGCTCACTTGGGTCTGGTCCCTGCAGAACTGGCACTTACTGAACGGCCTTGGTAGTTGCCGCCCGTGCGACCCTGAGGGTGACGTTCACTTTATCCGGCTTCGGTGACAAAGACTCTGAAGAGAGGCCTCATCCAGTGCTGGCCTTCAGCAGTGCTGGGGTCCCAGGCAGGGGAGGGTCCTTCTTGGCGGGTGGACCCAGAGTTAGCCGGGAGGAGGCTGGCCCAGCGCTGCTCGGCTCAGATTGGCCGGCTTGGTCGCGTGGTGGAGGTTCTGTTTGCCCCACCAGCCCTTGCATTTCTTCTTTCTCCCTTCCCTTCTTCCCCCTGCTGCCCATGGTCTGCCATCTGTCATGCCCTCAGAGCAGCCTGGGCACCCCGCCGTCCCCTCCAGCAGACAGGGCTGCTCGAGGTGGAGTTGAAGGCGCAGATGTGTGTGAGCATCTTCCACTTGCTCTTCCTTCTCTTCCAGACACTTTGCAAAGACCCGAGTTAAGACCACCTGGGAAGCTCTACAAACACAGCATCCGCCTTCCTTCCGGTCCCCCAGGGAGCCTCTGGGGGGTCAGGAAGCAGGGTGGAGGGGTTTAAACAAACTGCGGCCAGAGTTGGAGAGAGAGAGACCTTGTGTGCCTGGTCATCTTTCATCATATTAACCCAGTTCCTCAGGTGGGTCCCCACGGTTTTGAGGGACTGCAGGTGACAGGAACAGAATGGTGGGGGTTCATAGTCAGATGCAGGGGATCCTACTGTGTGTGAGGGGCAGTTGTAGTGGGCTGGAGCCCCCGTGTTTTGTAGCTGATGATCCAAGAGAAACCTGGAGATCCTTCTAAACCTCCCTCTCTCTCTCTCTCTCTCTTTCTCTCTCTCTCTCTCTCTCTCTGTCTCTCTCTGTGTGGTGCTGAGGATGGACCAGGGTCTTACCCACATTCCCACTCAACCAACAAGTGACATGACACCCCATCTCTCCCTCTTGGCTGGCTCCAACCAACAAGAGGAGGAAGCAAGATCTGTCAGGGGAAACTGAGGCCCAGGGCTGGGTAGCTACAGGCCAGGCTGGGGTCCCCAGTTCTAGATGTCATCAGGATCCCTGCAGACTGCAGACCTCGCCCTCCATGCAGTTATCACTCGATGTTATCCCTGCAGACCAGCCAGCAATTGGCGGCTCTGTGGGGGGGCAAGCAGAGGGGTCTGCTGGCAGCCAGGGGTCCTGAGTCCTTCAGAGAATGAGGGCAAATCAAGCCCAAAGGACAGAACTGCCTGGGAGAGGCAGACTCAGCCTCCCCGTGAGACACTGGGCATCTGTCTCCTGCCTTGGAGACTTTGGTGGGGTTTCCCAAAATCACCCAGGGCTGAAACCTACAGGGGCTCGGCTTCTTCAGACACTTCCACCTTTCCACCCCAGCCCCCCCCCCCCGGAACCCCCTCCTCCCTCCTCTCCTCCTCTTTCCTGTCCTCCTTCTTCCACCCTGGCAGGCGACATTCCACCTCAGTGACCCAAGTTAAAAGCACCTAAAACCCAGCAGCAAGCCCACCCAACCCAACCAGCCTCTGCAGACCCTCCCACGCCACCCCCCAGCCAGCCCCAGCTGCCCTTGTGACGTGACCGCTGCCCCCACGCCGTCCAACCTCCTCATCATCCACACGCCGTCAGGATGAGCTCCACACGCACACGTCCTCCATGACGGGAACTCTTCTGGGAACCCCCATCGTTGTCAGGCCAGAGATGGCAGCAGGGGGGGCACGTACCCACCCTCCAGAAAGCCCTCAGGCCTGGGCCGCCCTTGCTGGTGGTGGCCGCAGCCCCACTCTGGAGCCACTAGACCCAGCTCTGCTCGGTTCAGACCCTGTGACCTCGAGCAAGCTACTAAACCTCTCTGGGACCCGGGTTGCGCGTCCGTAAAGTAGGGGCGACAGTCAGGATAATTTTGGTCTTTGCGATAGGTATCTAGGTGTGGGCTTGACTGCTTCCGGCCGGGCTTTGGCCACAGCTGTGCAGATGGAATATTAAAGCGAGCCTGCAGGAGATGGTCTGATCGGTGTGGAGACCCAGCCCATAGCGAGTGGGTGGCACCTTCCGGTAGCAACCAGATAAAAGGAAGTGTGGCTCTCTCTTTACCGTGCTGGCGAACTCTGGCAGCCTGGTTTCTTCACCCCTCCCGTGAGACTGAAGTTCGGGGACTCTCCAGAAATCCCCCTGAGATGTTCAGCTCCTGAACTAAGCTGGTCAGACCAGTGACTTCCAGGATCCTGAGCCCTGTGCCATACTTCTTCAGCTGGTCCAGTCGTTTATGTTCTCTGGTGTGGGAGGTTTGCCTCTCTCAGAAGTCCTGCGGATACGGCGTCGCCATTTCCCTCTGCTCCTGGCGATGGTAGGAGCTCTCCTGCCAAGCTGGACTAAGAAAAGTAACTACATTTGTCACTCAGGACAAAACCCGTGGTTCACCCTTGAGCTGTCTGGTTGTGAAACTGATCAGCAACATGCGGAGTCGCTGTGGCAGCGCCGATGAGGGTTGTTTTCAGAATTAAAATGTTAGGGACAGGGGAGGTGGACTGTGTAAGCATGAGGACCCAAGTTCAAATCCCCAGCACCGACTTGGTGGGAGGGGCTGGGTGTGGTGATGTATCTTTGTAAACCCTAGCACTGGGAGGGACCGAGGCAGGAGAAACCCCAGAGCTCCGTGGCCAGCCAGTGTAGCCAGTCAGTGAGCTCCAGGTTCACACACACATGCACGCACGCAGGTACACATGCACGCACACAGACGCACAGTCACACACACACCAAGATGAAGCCAAAGAGCTTTGAGCAGCACTCGGTACTCATTTAAAGGTGTTTTAATCCCCGTGAAAGAGCCTCTCACAGGCTTCCCGGGTTCAAATCCTGCCTCCTGCCCTCTTTTTCTGAGTGTTGCCTGGGAGGTCACTTCCCTTCTCTGTGCCTCAGTTTCCCTACTCATGTCATGGGTTGTGGCAAAAGTGGAACCACTAGACAAGACCCTTGTCTGGCTGCTGGCCCTGAGCCATCCTCTGTGCCCCGGCCCCTCACCTGCTTGCCTGCCTCCCATCCCCAGCTAAGCTGTCTCCTCCCTGTGACGAGCCAGCGCAGCCCGTGCCTGTGACCTGCTGGAGGTCACTCGCTCCGCAGCAGCTCGGCGGGCAATCAGCTGGCAAGCTGACTTGTGTCACCCTGCAGGCTGAGTGCCCTGTGGCCCGCCTCTCTGCTTGATAGTTCTAAGTGGACCCTTCCCATCATGCTGCATCACATAGCGCACAGCTGCATAACACACAACCACACCGCACCGCATAACACACAACCACACCGCATAACACACAACCACACTGCATAACACACAACCACACTGCATAACACACAACCACACTGCATAAAACACAACCACACTGCATAACACACAAACACACCGCACCGCATAACACACAACCACACCGCATAACACACAACCACACCGCATAACACACAACCACACCGCACCGCATAACACACAACCACACTGCATAACACACAACCACACTGCATAACACACAACCACACCGCATAACACACAACCACACCGCATAACACACAACCACACTGCATAACACACAACCACACTGCATAACACACAAACACACCGCACCGCATAATACACAACCACACCACATAACACACAACCACACCGCATAACACACAACCACACCGCATAACACACAACCACACTGCATAACACACAACCACACCGCACCATAACACACAACCACACTGCATAACACACAACCACACTGCATAACACACAACCACACCGCATAACACACAACCACACTGCATAACACACAACCACACCGCACCGCATAACACACAACCACACTGCATAACACACAACCACACTGCATAACACACAACCACACTGCATAACACACAACCACACCGCACCGCATAACACACAACCACACTCAGCCCCATCCGTGGAGGGAGAGGGAGGAACCAGAAGCCCCAGGTCTCACCCTGGACTCTCATCCCTGACCCCCTCTCCAGGTCTGGCCTTGTGCGGGACCCAGTGATAACCCCTAGTTTCTGGGGTCCCTAACTCCATTCCACCCACTGTCTGTTGCAGGGCCTAGTTCCTGGACTCCCCAGAGATAGCAACCACCAGGTTAGCTGGGGGAAGGGCTTTCCCAGGTCAGGTTGGGAGCTCGCACATGGCGGGGTCGGGACCACCTTGAACTGCGCAGCTTTGGGCCACAGTCGCCTGCAGTGCTGATGGAGCCTCTAAATGGAGGCTATGCAGGGCAGGAAAGGGGAGTGGGGCTGGGGCTCCCGCTTCCCGGTTCTGTAGTCTGTGATCAGACGCCAAACCTTCTGAACAAAGACTGTGGAGAGAGGAAGAAGACGGTCCCTCGGGTCCCGGTGGCACCCAGCACCCTGCTCCCGAAGCAGTTGGGGTGAGTCCAGTTGGGTGGGTGTGAGTGGACGTCTTGGCTTCCTCTGCTTTGATCTCACCCAGTGGAACTACCCACGCCCAGGGGCATGTGTCCATACAGAGGCATGCCCATCCCCCAGCCGCCTCCTTCTGTGGGGCTGCCCACCCGGCTCTGCTGGGATTTGGCTGGAGATGCCAGGCCAGACCCCTGATTGCTGGCTTAGCCTCAGCCCAGGAAGATAGGCACTGGGCTCTGGCGGAATGGACAAGCGCCGCTATGTGCGAGGCCCGGGGAGCACTGCCTGCCAGGTCTGTGCCCAGGTCGTATCTGTGTCCTTCTGTGGCAGTTTCTGGCCTTTGAGATCAACAGAAGGGCTGCAGGTGGCACGTGGGCGCCTCTCTCCCTCAGTTTCCCAGGAAAGGAGGGGCGTGGCAAGCTTGGGACGCTCGATACTTATTTATGAGGCATGAGGACCACGCCAGCCTGGGCGGCCGGTGGAGAAGGCAGGCCTGGCAGCAGCTTGAGACAGGTGCCCGGCTATGCCCGCCCAGCCTTCTAGCCTGCTCGCACTTCTACGTGTCTGGCAGATAACTACGGCTCTGCACGGTGTGTAGGGCCCTCTCTTTCTTAGAGCTGTTAGTGGGAATGCTAGGGTGACATTTGATGGCCCCAGCCCCAACCTGTCAGCTCAAGCTCCTAACCACACTGCAAAACCCCTCATAGAATAAATGCTTCGCTGGAGTTCAGGCACCGTCTGTACTGGCCCCAAATAGAGTCCCAAGGACAGGTGGACGTCCGTGTCAAAAATGAATTGTCATGTGACATTTTTCTTTCACGTGTGTGTAACGTGGGGTGCGTGTGTGTTTGCACGTGAGTGGGCGTGCATGCAGGTGCCAGGTATGTCCGTGAGTGCACGTGAGTATGTACACGCGCCCATGGAGGTCCGGGTGACTCTGAGAATCATCCTGCATCGCTCTTCTCCCTTATGGTTACGAGCCCAGGTCTCTCTTTAACCCGAGCGTGCCATTAGGGCTGGGCTGGCTAGTCCCCTTAGTCTCGAGAGACTTAGGTTCCCGCCACACCCTCCTGACATTTTCACAGGGGAATCTAGGGATCTGAACTCAGGTCCTTTGGATTTCAGGGCAAAGGTTTTGACCACTGAACCACCCCCCTAACCTTTGACATTTTTGCACTCAGCACAGTGCCTAGTGCCTAGTGCCTAGTGAATATCATTTCTTTTGTCAGACCACATCTCATGTGGCCCAGGGTGGCCTAAAACTCTGCATGTAGTTGAAGATGATCTTGAACTCCTGATCCTCCTGCCTTAACCTGGACGCTGGATTTGCAGACATGTGCCACCACGCCCAGTTATCGGCATGCCAGGGCTGGAATCCAGGACTTCCTGCAGCTGGCCAGCCCTCTACCAAATGGGCAGCAGATCCCCAGCCATTTATTTAATTTACTATTTATTCATTTATCTATCTGTTGGTTGTTGTTTTTGAGCCAGTCCCTCTCTGTCACCTAGACTGGTCTCGAACCTTCCTCAGCCTCCTGAATGAAGAGCTAACAGGTGTTCACCACTATGTCTGGCTTTTTAAAATTACTGCTTTTCTTTCCGGTGTTGGGGATGGAGCCCGCAGCTTCGAGGATGTCTGGCAAGCACTTTGCACCTAAGCATGATGCCACCATCACGACCGATGATCGATGTGCCCGCCTCCTGGTTTCCTCGCACGGGGCTTCCACCTTAGCGTCTGGGAGGATGGCAGGGGTGACCCCCGCTGCGCAGCCTCCCCTTGAGGGCAGGTGCCAGGCTAAAGGCTGTGGGGTGCAGCACAGAGGTCTCCATTCTTCCCTCCAGGTCCCTTCTTCAGGGCAAGACCACGCACCCTAGAGGCGCCGAGTGGGGTGAGAGCCGGGGTCCCTTTAAGATGCCTGAGGCTGAGGCCCGGGGGTGAGAGGCCCCTAAGCCCAGGCCAGACCAGAGCCCAATCCTTTGGGGAGCAGGGGAGCGGCAGCCTACCATCTTCCCTTTGATACTGACACCGGCATTTTAATAGCTGCGACCCACGGGGTGGTGTTTCAGCTCTGACCACGCAGGGCATTCCGGGAGGCCTTGGCCACCAGCCGGGAGCCCAGGAAGGTCTTGCTGCCCGGGGAGGCCGGGTCCCCTCCAGGGTCCCAGCAAGTCCCACCCTCTCCCAGTCTGAGTCTGGGGTCTCTAACGCAGACGCCTAAGGGAGGCAGAGTTGGGGGTGAAGCCAGTTATGGCGTGGGGTGCTATGGTGACCTGGCCACCCATGCTCAGCTCAGGGGGGTCAGCTGCTCCCCCTCTCCCCGCCCACATAGCACCTGACTGAATCACAGCCCTTGGCTGCCAGGCCCTCCCACTGCACGAGAGGGCCGCAGTTGTCAAACTGATTTGTAACCAGCTGGTGTTTACTGAGCACCTGACACGTACCAGACTCCGTCCTAGGCGCTTAGGGATTTGGGACGCTCCTTGTCCCGCGGAGTTTACCGGCTAGTGACAGAAGAGGCCGTAAGTAGATTAATGGGGGGAAGGGCGGGGGGGACCAAAGGAGAAATCAAACAGGGAGGGGCTGGAAGTGCGTGGGGAGAACGCAAGGAAGGGCGTGCAGAGTAGACAGAAGAACATCCCAGGAAGAGAAAGACCATGGTATGTGCGGGTGAGAGGAGCCTACACAGTATCTCTGGCTTCTCTGCTGACGACAGTTTGCACAGACCATGGTGGACGTGGTGGGGAGACATAAGAAGGTGTCAAAGTAACTTGGCCAGAGATGTGCTTGGAGCAGGTGGAGAGAGGAGGTGTGTCTGGAAGACAGAGAATGAGCTCCTTGCTGGTTGGGTGTGTGGATGAGAGAAAGACCTGGGCGCGGGGTCTGGGGGCGGGAACATCGGAAACACACACTGTCATCTATGGTGGATGTCACTGGAAGGGGGTCTGAGGGGTGGAGCCAGTTCTGACTTGGAGAAGGTTGGTATGGTGAGCAGGCAGCTCGCTGTGCATCCTGGGGGAAGGTCCAGGCGGGAGATGGGAAAACGGACATCATCACCTGTGGACGGCCTGGAAGCCCCAGACCAGGCCAGGTCCCCAAGGAGCCAGTGTGGCCTGCGACATTTAGGCATCAAGTAGACAAGAAGGAAAGATGAGATGGAAAGGGAATAGCCAGGGCTAAAGGGGGGAAACCAAGGAAGCGCAGCGGCCTGGGACCCTAACCCAGGAAGCGCTTGCAGAGAAGTGAGTGAATGCTGCTTTCTCCCCCTCCCCTTCTGCTCCCTCCCCTCCAGGCCCAGGGACTCAGGGGTCACTGCCATCTGGGGGAAGTCTCCACGGGGCAGGGAAGGGTGAGGGTAGCCGAGGGAGAACAGAGACAGCTAGAAGAGGGGAGCTGCGGCCGGGGGATGGCTGGAATGGCTGTGTCTGGAGTTTGTCTGGGAAAGCCCGGCCGCTGGGAGAGCCCACGCTCCTCTTTTCCAAGGTGGGAAGAGGCGGCACGTCCACACAGTGCACTGCCTGCAGATCCGTGGCAACAACCCGTCCCCTAACTCTTCTGTGAGGGTCAGTGGCTATGCTGCTCATTTGCAGTATCCACTTTCTCCCCCGCCAAGTCAGCTCCAGGTGTCAACCTGAATTAGTAGCTGCGTTAAGCCCTGAGCAAGCCTGCAGGAGACTGAGCCCATGGTGGGAGGGGCAAGTGGGTAAGGTGCAGGAAGCGGCTTAGTAATGTCCAGCATTCTTCAGAGCCAGGCTGGGACTGCCGAGATGTTCAGCTGAGCTGAGTGGTAAGACCAGTGAACGCCACGACAGCATGCCGTACGTCTCCAGCTGTTCAGTGAGTGGCGTTCTTCCGCGTAGTTGAACAAATATGCGGTCTGGCAAGTGAGGTGTGCTGTCTCATCAGTCCTGTGGATACGGTGTGGCCAGTTTCCTTGACCCCTGGTGTTGGCGTGAGCTCTCCGGCCAAGCTGGACTAAAAATGTAACCAGGCAATCGTAAGTCAGCATAAAACCCCTTGTCCCCTCTTGAATCCTTTGGTTGTGAGTTTATCAGCAACACGCAGGCAAACACGCAAACAAGATGATCAGATCCTTGTGGCTGGCGGAGGCCGTGGAGACTCACCGCAGCCTGAAAGGCTCAGCGGGGGTCCATCACAGAAAGCATGGGGCGGCCCTGGCGTGAATGAGGGAGGAGGAGGAGGAGAGGCTGGCAGGTGTGGCCATGAGATGACACCGGGATGCCGTGGAGGGGTAGGCGCGCAAGGGCACAGACACGGATGGGAAGGTGTGCGTGGAGGTGGTCCCCTCTGGAGCCCGAGCGGGCTCTGTTCTGCCTTGAACAAGCGAGCCAGCGCTGAGCCTGTGGGCATGGTCTTCACTGAAGCGTCGTAAACTCTTCTCCATCTTGCGGGTCACTGATTAACTGTCACTTAGCAGACGCGTGCCAGCCTTCCAGACCCTCAATGTTTAGTGGGAAGGGATGTAGCAATAGATGTGGAAGTTGCTTACTGGGTAGCGTCATGTGATCCAACTGGGCTTAGGGCTGAGCCTCTCAGGACCTCTCTCTCCCTCTCTCCAGCCTTTGTTCCGGGAGGTCACCTGCTTATCCGATGACCCTCAACATCCAGTCTCCTCGTTTTTTGTCCTTTTTCTAATGTACTTGTTTTTAATTTATTGTGTGTATGTGTGTTACTAGTGTGGAGGTCAGAGACAATTTTTGTGAAGCCAGTTGTCTCCATCCATCTTTAGGTGGGTTCTGGGATCAAGCTCAGGTCTTCAGGCTTGCAGGGCAAGTGCTCTTACCCACTCAGCCATCTCGCCCCAGCCTCCTTCCTCAGCGATTCATCCCTTGTGAAATGTTCCTCTCTCCCTGTCTGCTTTGACTTCCAGCCCACTTCTGCCCTCAGAGCCCCTCCCATCCCACGTGTTACCGTGCTTCCTCGCAGGAGCCATGTGTTCTTTTTTCTCACAGGTGGAGTGGACTTGGCCTTAGATTGCTTGAGTTCATGTCCTGGCTATGTGACATTGGGCAGAGTCATTCAACATCTTAGTGGGGTGTGTGTGTGTGTGTGTGTGTGTGTGTGTGTGTGTGTGTGTACAAGAAAGCACTTGAGTGTGGGTGTATGTGTGCCTGTGGAAGCCCAAAGGTAACTTTGGGAATCATCCTGGATTGCTCTACTTCCTTATTCCTTTGCTCTGGTTTCCCCAGGCTCCACCTTTCAGGGTTGGAATTGCTGCCACTGCCATATCCACCTGGCATTTTTCCGGGGGGTCTGGGGATCTGAACTCGGGTCCTTTTGCTTTCGAGGCAAAGGCTTTAATCCCTGAGTTATCTCCCCAGCCCCTCTGGTTTTTTTTTATTTTTTTATTATTTATTCAATTGTGCATGTGTGCACGTGTGTGTATGTAGAACCATGGGCGAATTTGGGAACCACCATGGACGCCTCCACCTCCTCCTTGTTTACTCTGCCCGGGATTCACAGGCTCCGCCCTACCAGGACCAGAAACGCAGGCCGCCCCCGCTTCCACCCGGCGTCTATACGTGGGGTCTAGGATCCGAACTCAGGACCTTCTGCCTGCAAGGCAGAGGCTTAACCCCTGAGCTATCTGGGTATTATTTTTAAGTAGCAAAGGAAATCACTGTGAGACCCACTTGAGAGCGATGAAAAAGCAAGTGTGATCCTCACGGCACAGCACCCCACCTTTGTACACCCGCACACAGTCGGTCTCCCCAGACCTAAGTTTGTTCTGAAACTTCCAGACCTTTCCTCCACGCTGCCTGACGTCATCTTCCATGTGACTCCACCTGAGTGACAGGAAGACATAGCAGCAGGTACCAGCAAATGTGTATAGGATGGGGGGGGGTCTTTACTCACTAATACTGTCTGAAGGTTCTACAGTGCCCTGGAGGTGCCTGTCACTACCAGCCCAGCGTGAGCCCCACGTGGCCAAGACTTCCTATTTTTAAACGGAAATCTAAAATACAAACCCAGGTGGGGAACTCCCTTCTTTAAAATCTTAGTAATACACCCAATAATAATTTTAAACGCCTCCATGGGAATACATAAGACATGAAAAGCAGGTTTGACCCGGGTGCTACCAGCTTCTAACTGCTACACAGTTTCTCTAGCTAGGTTTTGAATCCCTGGCCGGCCCAGAAAGGTTGAAAGACTTGCCCAAGGTCACACAGCCAGCAGGTGGCGGGTCTGCGGAGTCTGTAGGGATACAGGGTCGCACTGTAGCCTACCAGTGGCGGATGTAATGTAGCAGCTGATGCCTCGGAGATCTGGCATTTCATCGGAGTGCACCCAGGAGCACCCACCCTCCCGACCGTTCTGTATGGACTTGCCTGACTACCCTAGAATTATGATGAGGGGTGTTGTGCCTCGTTGGGGTCCCTGTCTCTTTTGGGGCCTTCCAGATTGGCTCTGTGGTCTCCACTGGAGGAAGAGGGTGTCCAGGGTTTTCCTTCCCCGCAACCCACCCACCCCATCCATCTGCTGTTGGCTTTTGGAAAGAGCCAAAGGGCCTGTCCCAGGTCTGGGAAGGAAGCAGTTTAGAGAAGCCAGGAAGTGCCCGTCATCCTGCCTGTCCCGAGTGGGGAGCACAGGAAGGCGGCCACTCGTTTACGGGGCCTGCAGCGTGTGGGTCATTTCTTTGCGCGTCTGCTGAAGACATCAAACACTGGGATGACTGTGACGGTCTTTCTCCTCTGCTTCCTGTCACCCGCGTGCTGGGTGGTCAACGGGGCCGTGAACTTCCAGGCTTTGATCCCAGAGCAGAGCCCCCCCCTGTCCCCTGAGCAGCCCCTTCCTCTTCCCCCGCTGCTTTTCAAGGCTCGGGGTTTATGAGTGCCGCTGACGCCTCCTGTCTGTCTTTCTGTGCAGAAATGGAAGCTCCACTCGCGCAGGCGCCGGGAGGCCCCGAAGATGTCTCCAGGATGTAACTGCCCACCAGGTAGGGAGCCCCGCAGGCCGGAAAGGTCTTATTGGTGACCCCTGAATGAGCGCTGTTCTCTGAAAACGCCTCCTGCGTACCTGCCCGTCCCTTCTTATTTGAAAAATGACGGCTGATTTCCAACCACCTACTGATGGGACTGCCTGTCTTCCATCCATCTATCCACTCACCCACCCATCCTTCACTCAAGCACGCTCCCACCCATATACCCTTCACACAAGCACACATCCTACCCATATACCCTCCGTCTATTCATCTATTCACCCATCTATCCACCGACCCGTTCACCCTTCACTCAAGCACACATCCATTACCATCCATCCACCCTCCATCCGCCCTCCATCCATTCATCCATTTATCATCTGTCCATCCAACCATCCAGCTATCCTCCCACCCAGCCTTCCTTCAAACACACATGCATCCATCCATTTATCCACCCATCCACCGACCCGTCCATCTGCCATTCAACTCAAATGCTTGCCCGTCCATCTCTCTGCCCAGTTGTCCACCCACCATTCGTCCATTCACTCAGACAGACTTCCATTCATCAACTCCTCTGTGTGCCTAGCACTCACTGGACTCGGTCAAGTGAAATCAGGCTGCTTGATGGATGTGGCCATGTTTTGAAAATCATGACGTGCTCTGCAGAGTCAGAGAGAACAGCTCTCCTACAGGTGTGGGGACCCTTCTTACCATGTCCCCATTGTACATCTAGCTTCTGGTGTGTTATTGGAGGCCCAAGAGTGTCTGTCTTCAGATAGACAATGGCTCTGTGGTGCAGTAAATCAGCTGGCCTCATCTGGATTCAAATTCTGCTTTGGTTGAGTTGGGCGCTTGGCATGGAGGCAGATCGAGAATGCCAAGGGGCCTTGGCTCACACAGTCCCCTCCTCAGCTGCACCTTCTCATGTGCACAGGGCTGTGTGCAGAGTCTGCTCGTTACTGCTGTCACTCCGGGTGAGGAGTTCAAGTGCGTGGTCTATAGTTAACTCCACTGAAATGTGCGTGTGTGCGCAGACTCCTACGGGCTGCTGACTGGTCTGCTAAGTCATTGGCAGATGAGGACCGTGATTATCTGCTTGAGGACCTAGAGTGCGCTGTACACCTTGGAGAGAGAAAGAATAAGGATGGAGAAACAGGTTCACCTTTAGTATCTGTGGAAGACGCCTCCCTTCATAGGGTCTTGCATTTGAACAAGCATCCGTGGTATCTTCCGGGTGCAGGTGGCCTTACAAAGGCTCACTCGGGGCTTCTGGGAAGTTTTCCCTAGCTTCAGAGGCTCACAGTCTCTAGCAGCCCCTCACAGGGACCCCAAGTCAGGAAAGAGAGGTCAACACCTGTGTATGTATAAGTTACCTTCCTCGCTGCTGTGACCAAATACCTGACAGGAAGCAACTTAAGGGGGGAAGGTTTATCTTGGTTCCTGGTCTGGGGCGAAGGCGGGGGTGGGGGGAGCAGTCCGTCATGGCGGGGAAGGCTCCCACGGAGCAGCTCTCATTGGCGATGGTGGGAATCTGCTCGCTCACATCTTGGTAGATCGGGAAGCAGAGAGATAAATGCTGGTGTGCGGCTCATTTTCTCCTGGGATTGGGTCTGGGGACCCAGCGCATGGTGCTGTCCACATTCAGGGCAGATCTTTCTGGAAGATCTGTAAACTTCTCTGGAAGCAGACTTGCCCAGAGGAATGTCTCCTAGCTGACCCCCAGATCCACTCAGGTTAACAATGAAGGTTAACAGGCAGTGGAGGAGGGTGGGCATGGACGGCTGGGGCGGGAGTGATAGTCCAGATGGGCTGCCCCCGAGAGTCAGTGGCCCCATCAGAAGCAGGTCGAGGGGGTTAATTAAAAGGGTGTTGGAGCCCTGGGAAGCCAATGCCTCCCTCTGAGCCTGGAAGATTGGACCCCGGGGGTCGGGGAGAATTGTGTGCCAATCCCCTGAGATGCCGAGATTAATGAGCTGGTAGAAACGAGGGCGGAGCGACAGTGGTCAGAATGCTTGTCTGGGCGTCCGGGCTTCTGGGCTGGCCGCTTTTCAAGACTCTGTGTCTGTTGTCCCCAGACTTCTCGGGCAAATTCAGCTAATTTTTGCTCAAAGTATAGAATATTGAATTTGCTTAACGTTGCAGGAGATTTGCAGCCATGAAAGAGGTGGATTTGAATTCCATCTCTGACATCAACCAGCTGTGTGACCTTCAGAGAATTTCTTCCCCTCTCGGTGCCTCGCTGCCTGGTCTGAAAGACAGGGATGAAAGCCACCTGGCCAGGACGTGGTGGGGACCCAGAAAGGTCATGGGCTGGTGGGTTGGCGGCTGGCCTGATGTTGACGGCTCTCTCCTCGACTGCCTCACGTCTGTCAGAGACACACAGAAAATACTTTTCCCAAACACCCTGTCCCTGTGCTGGAAGCAGAGTAGCGCGTGCTTCTTCAAGGGCACGGACAGGAAGCCCTTCCTTCTTGCCCGATGATTAAAGACAACAGAAGCAGCTCATTCTGTAGCAAAGGGATTTGCTTAACAGAAACCCACTGAGTCTACCACATGTCCATTTCTGTCACTGTCCCCAGAGGAGCACCTACTGTGTGCAAACACTGAGTCCTTCATGATGGTAGGCACCTACTATGTGCAGGTACTGAGTTCTTTAGGGTGGGTAGCACCTATATTGTGTAGGCCTTCAGTACCTCATGTTGGTGAGTGACTTATCTCAAAGACAGAAGGGTTTGGAGGTACAGCTCAGCGCCAGAGAAAAGTGGCGGGGGTGATACACCCTGCAATTGCAGCACTCAGGAGGTGGAGGCAGGAGGATTAGGAGTTCAAAGTTACTATCCTCAGTGACATAGCAAGTTGGATGCACAAGGCCCTGTTTCAAAACCATCCTGTCTGTGGGAAACTCAAAACACCCTGAAGTGAGGTGGGGGCCTAACATTCTGAGTGTCCACAAGTCCTCAAACTGACCTTGTGTCTGCAGCCTGTGTCTCTGATGCCCACCTTAAGCTCAGAGTTCGCAAGCCCTCCACGGCTCCTGGGGCCACTGTAAGAACTCACAAACATGAAGCTTTAGTTCATGTTCTTGCCAGCTCTTGGTGCCGTCCCTGCACACAATGAGCATTTGGTGGATATTAGTAGGTTGATGATCGTATTCCTCCTCATGGTCTCCCCCACCTTCGGATTGGCTTCATATGTGTTGCGCCCTTGCCCGGTGTTGAAGTTACTGCCATTGGAATGTGCTAAATACATAGGTTCATCCTGCCCACAGTGGTCAGGGCCCACGGCCCCAAGTCCACCGTGACCTCTTGTCTCTGTGACCAAGGAAGCCTGAAGTCAGAGTCCTGCAGTGGGCATGCTCATCCTGGGGGCAGCCCCGTGTCCCTGGGCAGCTTCCAGAGGGCTGAGGGCATAATGAACAGAGAACCTGCCCCTTTCTTTCCTCTGCTGACCTCGCCAGCATCCTCCCAAGATCCTCCCCATCCCAAAATAGCCCTCTCTCTCTGCATCCTGCTGAACTCGCTGTTTGCCAGAGGAGTGATGGGTTCGCAGGGCTGGGGCAGGATGCCAAAGGTCGGACTTGAGGGAGGAGGGTCACAGCGGCCACAAGTTCAGAGGAATAGGTGTGGGCCATTGGCAAAGCCAATGGGGCAGGAGAGGGGCCCTGGGAACAGATATATATACCGTGGGATTTCCTAGAGCACTTGAGCTGAATACAAAGATCAGGGAAACTCGCCTGTTCTCAGTGCCTGATCCTAGCAACATACCAGGAGTCGGACAATATAGGTTCCAGCTGGCAAGGAAGCAGCTCCTTCAGGCTTGTGGCGCTGGGGCTGGGTGGGGCCGGCTGCGGGAGGGGTGGTGTGAATGATTACTTCTGTCTGGACCTTGTCTCTAAAGAGAAGGGCTTGCTAGGGACTTGACTGAGCTCCAGGACTTGGGTACCCTTCAGCAGCAGGAGCGAGGGTGATGTGGGGGTGATCTTTCGGTGTCAGCCATAGCACTGTCTTGTGATGATGTATGGATGGAGAGGGAAGGAGAGGGGAAGAGGAAGGGAAGGAGATGGAGAAGAGGAGGAGGGTAGGAGAGGAGAAGGGACCGCGATCAGTCCAGTGGGAGGGGCCACGGCTACCTCTGGTTCAGAAGGGCTGGCGAGAGGCTCTGTGACAGGCTGGGGAGCCCTGAGGACCCCGGAACTTGACATCTCAACGCCAGGGAGGGGGCACTGGAGCTTGGACACCTGTGACAGAAGGCAGGTGGGCGGGGCCACGAAGAGGGTGCAGACTCAGCGATTACCAGGGCAGACTCAGCTACCAGCACGACCAAAACTTTCTTTTCCACAGGTGGCGAGAGTTGTCGCCCCTGCCTCCCTCCAGAACCCCTTCCCTGCCCAGCCTTGTCCCGTTTTCCCCAGAACCAGATGTTTGTCCCGCACTGCCTCATGGCTTTGTTGTGGGCAGAGCCTGTGGCCGGGTCTCTGGTCCCATCTGGGGTCGCGTCACCTCTCTGGATGAACAGCAGAACAAACCCACAGTCACATCTCCCCCCCCCCCCTTTCTTTTTTGGAAGGGGGGAGGGTCATCATTTCAACTTCCACTAACCCAGAAAAAATGGGAGACTTGGTTACTGCCACAAAGAGAAAGGCGGTCAAGAGGATGGTTTATTTCCAACTGAACGAACCCTGTCTGAAGGTAGCTCAGAAACCCTGACGTGTGGGCACACACTTGCTGGGCCGCTTCCCGGTCGTTCCTGGCTGCTCCCTGAAGCAGCTGGTACGAGACCTACTATGTGCCTGTTGTCACTGATGTCATCCTCCCTTGGCTCTGCTGCAGCACGCAAGGGTGTGCTGTCGCCAGCAGTATCCCTCACTCTTCCCTCCTCTGCCCTCTCTTCCTGACATTCCTGAGGCCAGGCTGTCCCACAGCACCGAAGCTGCCTCGAAGTCTCCTTACGCCTCGCCCGCCACCTCTGTTCTCTGCTCCGAACCGTCCGTGGCTGCCCTGTGCTCACACCTGTTCCCACTCCGCGCCTGCTTCCTGCTGTCCCTCCTGTGCTCTCGCCACAGCGGGCTGCACACCAGCTGGAGCGCAGTGCATTCCCACGCCTTTGTTCTTACTTTCTCCCTGCTGAGCTCTTAACCCCTGCAAGCCGGCCGCTTCTCTCCTCCAGAGTCCCTTCCCTCCATCCCCTCCCACTTCAACCTCGTCCCTTAGTTCTGCTCTGGGGTCCCTTGTTGACGGAGCGCATGGTGCGTGACGCGTGATCTGGGTAAAACCTCCCACCGGGCCGTCGTGCTTCTCAAATGGAAGCGCTCACACCTGCTCCCTGGCTGCAGCCATCAGCCACCTGACGGAGGGGCAGCAATGTCGCCACGATATTGAAGCCGCTTTGGTGGGTCTCCAGCCAAGGAGAACAGCCCCGTCCATGAACCACAGTGGTTCCCATGGGGGTCTCATAGACCAGTTTCTGCAGAGGTCACATGCCTGGACACAGCGTCTTTCTCCATACTGGTCTTTCCAGCACCCAGCACCTTAGCAGCATACGAGGTCACCACCTTTTCTCTGCCTGGGTCACAGATGGCCCAGAAGGCGGGCGTGGTAGCGCACAGCTGTAGATCTAGCAGCTCTGGGGTCGGCCGAATCAGGAGAACTGCTGCACCTTTGAGACTTTGTCTCAAAAAATGAGCAAAGAAAATCCCTTTGGCCCTGGCTCAGGCTTCTGCCGTGTGTCACCGTGTGCGTGGCAGGAGCCCCTGCCAGCTCCTCTCGCCCTACTCATACAGAAGCCCGAAGTGCTTCGATGTCCTACATTGCCTCTGGGGTCACCCTTCATGTACACCCCATTGGACTCCTGGAGACACCCACACTGCTAATCAATTATCTGACTGTGTTGGGAACAGCAAGATTGTATGTGACGGTGATTGGCGGCCAGTGGTGATTGGCGGCCAGTGGTGATTGGCAGCCAGTGGTGATTGGCAGCCAGTGGTGATTGGCGGCCAGTGGTGATTGGCAGCCAGTGGTGATTGGCAGCCAGTGGTAAGCCTCAGGCAGCAGCTGTGCCCACATGTGCAGCCTCCTCTGTCCAGGTCCCTGTCCCGTGAGCACCAGCTGCGTCAAGAAGAAAGATCGCTCTTACCGTGGAGACACCTCTGTGGGTGCAGAAGCCCCTCAAGCCGCTCCTCTTGAGGGGAGGCAAAAGAGGGTCAGGTGACCAGTGCAGGAGGATCCCAGCAGCCCACAGCTGCCTGGAGGCCCGGTGCTTCCCGGACGGCAGGCGTGCCCCCACCTGGAAACACTCAGATCTCGGGGCCCTCGGCCTACACTTTAGAGTTCCAGGGGGAATTTTCTGTGGCTAATTTCTTCCCCAAAGCATTTCCAGATCCCCAAACGTCACTGACAATGTGCTTCTCTTAGATCAGTTCTGATAACACTCACCCGGGTGGTCACAGAGATTTGTCCGGAAATGAAAATCAGGACAAGGCCCTGGGCTGAGAGTGGGTCCAAACCCTGAGGGATTCCGGTGACTTTCTCTCGACCTTAGAATCCTAACATATGGGAAGGAGGGGGGGTGTTTGGAAGATCCAGCTGGTAAAATCTGGTGAAGAGGCGACTTGTCCAGCAGAGCCAGAGTAGACCCCTGCCCAAGCCCAGCTGGAGAGGCGCTCGCTTGCTCAGGGAGAAAGAAGGAGGAGCGGTCGGGGGGCACTTGCTGCGGAGCAGGGGAGGAGAGAGAAGCCAGAGGCAGGACGTCCCAGGCAGCGCTAGGACCATCCACAGGGAGCCCGTCAGCCAGACCGAGAGTTGATTCCACGGAAGGATCGCGGGCTGAGGAGGGGACGACACACGTGACAAGAGGGTATTTATGATGCAGCTGAGCTGCAGAGTGAGGAGCGTGTAAAGAATCACCGTGAGTCCTTGGGGACACGCGTCAGTCACGAGCATGTGAAACATGCGTGGGTGAGGAGCGAGGAGGCAGAGAACAGGCTTTGAGCACAGAGCGAGTTTAAAGGCCACCTGGACAACTTAGTGGGAACCTATCTCAAAACATAAAATAAATAAAATAATGTATAAATTGCGGGGAAGAAGGAGCAAGGTGGAGAACGAGGTCCCCAGGGAGCTGTGGCGTATGGATACTGTTGCAGCTTGTCTGCATGTCGCAGATAAATTCCTGACCCAGCAGCTTAGGGCAACAAGAGTTCTCATTCTTGCTTAGGATTCTGGTTACAGTGCGCAGTCCAGCTTGGCAGAGAGCTCACACCAACCTCGGGAGCAGAGTGAATTGGCCACCCCATATCCAATGGAATTGCCAAGAGAGGGGCAAACCTCACTTGCCAGACTGCAGGTTTGCCAAAGTCTGCTGAAACATGCCAAACTACTTTATCCACTTGCCAAGGGAATAGTCCCCCCATCCACCCCCCACACACACCCCGTGGGCTGAGCCTTCCCTCATCAACTAGACAGTCTTCAGGCTTGCTCAGTGCTTATCAACTTCTGATTCTTTACAGATGTGCCCAGAGCTCAGCCTTCAATCGTCAAGTTGACACCTTAGCTAAGTAGCGTGGATATCTATTTAGCTGGATATAGGCCGATGTCATGTAGTAGCTCCCTTGAAAATGAAAAGTTCAAAGGCTTTGTGCAGTCACACAGCTGTGAAGAAGGCTGGGCGAGCTGGGGAGATGGCTCAGGGGATAAGCCTCTGCCTCACAAACAGAAGGACCTGAGTTCTGATCTCAGATCCCCCATCATGCTAGGGGGAAATGGCAGCACCTGCACTTCTGGCCCTAGAATGCAGAGCCTGGGAAACCCCAGAGCAAAGCAGTAAGGAGGTAGAGCAATCCTTTGTTTCCCAAAGTCACCCTTATGCCTCAACAGACACATACAGTGCCCTCTGATAACACATACCACACACATAAGCATGCAAAATACTACTACTACTAACAACAACAATAAAGTCCCTGGCCTTTTGTCACGTGCCCCTTGTTTCCCTCTGGCCTCCAGCCATAGATTGTTCTCTAGCCGCCTATCTGTCTCTATGCAGTTAATGTAATGTTTTCATGGTTCATCCGTGTTTCAACAAGTATCAGTACTTTGATCGTTTTTTTTGCTAAGTAATACATTATTTGATATTTAAGCCGCTTTGGCTCTCTGAAATGGTTCCAGATAAAGCATCCTTTCAAGCCGTGACGCTGATGAGAGGATGTTGCTGGATTAGTGGGCATAGAGAACTTCTTTGGGCCTGCGTGGCACCCGTTGGCATTCTCCACCAACGGAGACACGCCATTCTTGGTGCTTGCTCTCCTGCTACTTCTGGCCTGGTAGCAATAATGCCAGCCCTCCGAGATGCTGGGTGCAGGAGACAAGCCCTGCCTGGACCCCTAACACGGGCTCCCCTCTGTGGTGTCGCACTGCCCCTATCCCTTCTGGACCCCTGCTTGAAGACGCCAACTCTTCTGTCAGTCTCCCAAGCGTGGCTGCTGTTCCCGGCCCCTGATTGGCTCACAGTACCTTTTGGCACTTGTCTGATCCCAGAGAGAACAGCCAGTCTGGCGAGGTCCTTGGCATCTGTGACCATTTGTCTCAGCACCATAGGGTGAAGCTGCTGGAGCCAGGAGTGAGCGTCAGTGAAGGGTGTTGTGCATTAAATGACTGAGGACAGTGGAAGGACCTGGTTCGCTAGACAGGAGGATGGTTCTAGGCAGGCGCTTTCCCGGCTGTGGAAGGGTAGTGGCCTAGAAGCTGACGTGCCCAGAGAAAGGCGGGCTAGTCCACAGGTTAGCCAGCGCCCCACATCCCAGGGTCAACAGTTACAGTTCTGGTCTACGTTCATTCTGGGGCTGTGGATGAGTCATCCCCTAGTCTGTGTAACTGGGGGTGATGACGGTACTGAACTGTGGGGTGTTACCTGCACATGAGACCCAATGTGTACTGGGTTTGAGTGACTGTTAATCACAATGAAGATGGTGGTGACGGGGATGGGGATGGGGATGATGGTGATGATGATGATGGTAATGGTGATGATGGTGATGGTGGTGGTGATGATGATGGTGAGGATAAAGATGACAATGATGGGCTGGAGAGGTGGCTCAAGGGTTAAGCCTCTGCCTTGCAGGCGGAAGGTCCTGAGTTCAGATCCCAGATCCCACGTACAGACGCCGGGCGGAAGCGGGGGCGGCCTGCGTTTGTGGTCCTGGTAGGGCAGAGCCTGTGAATCCCGGGGCAGAGTAAACAAGGAAGAGGTGGAGGCGTCCATGGTGGTTCCTGAATTCGCCCGTAGTTCTACGCACACGCACACACACACATACACACACACGCGCGGCGCACGTGCACACACACACAATTGAATAAATAATAATAAAAAAGATGACAATGATGGTGGTGATTGGTGCTGATGATGATAGTAGTGATGATGATGATGGTGGTGGTAATGGTAGTGATGATGGTAATGATGATGATAGTGGTGGTGATGATGATGGTGGTGGTGATAGTGATGGTGATGGTGGTGGTGATGATGATGGTGATGATAGTGGTGATGATGGTGGTGATGGTGGTGATGATGATGATAATGATGATGATGGTGGTAGTGATGATGATGGTCGTGGTGGTGATGATGATAGTGATGATGATGGTGGTGATAAAGATGACAGCAATGATGGTGGTGATGTGGTGATGCTAGGTTGAAAGGGGCATCTGGTGACGTGACCCAGTTGCACCAGCCATGCGGGGTCCCATGAGGCGGGGTCCCATGAGGCAGTGTCCCCTTTACCACAGAGTGCAGTGAGGAAAGGAGCCTCAGGCTGCCCAAGACACCGCCAGCTCACCCTCGCCTCCCTCTCTGTCCTGTTGGAGGCCAGCACACTCCTCATCGAGGAAAGCGTTGGATGCTTCCATTTAGAAAACACCCGAGAGATACAAAATGAGGGAGCTGCACGCTGCCCTCTGAGATGGTGTGGCTGCGTTGCGTGCGGCAAGGGTCCCTAGTGGAATCCCAGCTCCTGTGTGGAGCTTTCCCCTCTGAGCCTCCATTGGCTCATCCCTTACACCTTGATGTGCTCTTAGCAGCATGTTGTGAAGGCTCTTGACCAGCTGTGGAGTAGAGAGCAGGTGGGAGGCATGAGAGGGGAGACAGGCTTGCCTACGACTCAGCTACTAGTAGAAGGCTTATAGTGATTGCTGTGAGCTAACTGGCCTCTCAAAGATGTTGGCACTCTTGGGTGCTACCTAGCCTTGGTGTGCTTGTTTATGAGAAAGACCCTCCTCCCCCATCCTGAGATGGCTGAGAGCAACTGCAGGGTGGGGTCCTGCCTCTTCTTGCTCCCAAAGCTTCACTGTGCACTCAGAAGTGCATGGGCTTAAGCTCATGTGGCCTTGGTTAGGGTGGGGTGGATTTTTTCAGGAACCCCATTGTCTTGGGAGCCCCGAGAGAGTCAGAACAGGGGCTTGGGACAGCTGGCTGCGGGGTGGGGTCACAGGGGATGTCCCCCTGTCTGTTGAGCCCCTGCCTCTGGAGGCCGAGAAGATACCCAGAGAAAGCAGAGGCCAGCCTGTTCAACCCCAGGAGAATCTATGGGGACCGCAGGTGCGTGCCATCTTCTCAGACCCTGCCTTGGAAAGGCAAGAACTGCAGCCCTAGGCGCTCCCTGAGCCCCCACCTCCCACCCCCTCACCACAACCCGGGAGGACAGGACAGGGGCCTGGCCATTATGCTTTTAGGGCCTGAGCGGCTTGTGAGCTCCAGCACCTGGACATGCTCGGTGCCAAAGGACACAGGAGCTTAGACATGGCTCCTTCTGAGCTCAGCCAGGTTGGGGGCGAGCTAAGGGAGACGGAAGTGTGGCTTGGGAAATGTAAACACAGGGTGATTCCTCTCGCAGGGGGAACCGAAAACACTTCACGGAAGAAGCAACATTTGAAACGTGCCCTGAGCGGCAAGGGAAATTGCAGGAATCGAGGCCAGGGTTGCCACTCAAAGGCAGAGCAAGCTTGCCTGGTATGCGCAAGGCCCTGGTTCCCCCCAGCACCCCAGTAACATAAATAAATAATAATACACGGGAGCTGGGAGAGGCGGGCCGGGGAGAACACCGGACATTGTCCCGGAAGATGACATTGAGATTGGCTTGGCGGGCAGAGGGATCCAGGGATGGCCTCTCAGAAGGGGAGGACGTGGTCCAGCTGTGGGTAACTATGGTGCAGAGGAAGCGCGAGATGCCAGAAAGAAGCCAGCAAAGGGATGTAAGGGAAACGGCACAAATCAGAGCTTGGGAGGTGGAGGTAAGAGGGTCAGGAGTTCGAAGCCATCCTCAGCCACATTGGGGGTTGGCGGCCAGGTTGGGTACATGAGGTTCTGACACATATGTACAAACACGCACACACACACACACACACATACACACACAGAGTGGCTGCACGCGTCCCACCAGGTGAAGACGCAGAGAAGCGCACAGAAGGGAGGGACAAGGGGACATTGCAGAGGGAACCTTGGCAAAGGCCGGTCACCTATCAGGCGTGAGCAAGGGAGGCATCCCCCCAGCTCAGAACGACTGTAATAGACATGGTGCATATTTAAGTGTCCAGCCCTGCCTCCCACTTACACACAGCATGATGACTCCAGTCTACGCCCTGTGACGTGGGCTGTGGTTAGCTCCATTGCAGAGGTAAGGAAACGAAGTTGTGTGTTAAGGGCCGAACTCCCTGACTGAGAACGAGAGTCAGGCTGAGGGCTCAGACAGAGCATGGCAGTGTCTTAGTGGGGAACTGGAAGGGAGAGCCCATAGAGAGGGGGGAGCCTACAAAGGAAGGGGGGATGCTGGAAGGGGAACTACTAGGGGCCCCGGAAGGGCTGGACCACGGATCGATGAGAGGTCAGCTCTGATTCGGAAGCCTACGGCCGGCTGGCCCCCAGCTTCACTGCTTGGGGTGGGGACAAACAGGCATCTTGCTGAGACCTGGCTGCAGGCATAGAGCCCCAAGAGTTTCAGCCCCAGGCAAGGCAAGGGGCCCAGAGCAGAGGATCCCTGACACCCCCCGGGATTCTCGTCCCAGGATTCACAGCCTCGCTTGCCACTGTGCCTTATCAGCCGTGCCATAGGGTGGGTCCTTCCTTACCAGCCGTGCCATAGGGGGCGGGTCCTTCCTTAGCCGTGCCATAGGGGGCAGGTCCTTCCTTAGCCGTGCCATAGGGGGCGGGTCCTTCCTTACCAGCCGTGCCATGGGGGGGTCCTTCCTTACTAGCCATGCCATAGGGGGCGGGTCCTTCCTTACTAGCCATGCCATAGGGGGCGGGGCCTCCAGCCACTGTCCCTTCATTCCTCCTAGCTCTCTTCAAGCACTGGCTCTAAGCCACACCCTTCCCCTGCCTCCGCCCGCTGTCTATGTGTGGCAGGTACCTCAGTGAGCTAGCAGGAGCTAGAAAAATCTACCGAATGCAGAATGTGGCCCTGGGCACCTTGATTCCTCAGCCTGGTGCGATCCTGGGGAGCCCCTGGAGCCCAGAATGGCAGAGCCCCAGCAGAGCTGGGCTGTCACTTTAAACCCCCAACTGGGAAGGAAGGAAACACAGCAAGCCAGCCTGGCGGGAAGCCACAGAATGCCCAGCAGGGGACGCGGTATAAGTGGATGCCAGCTCCCAGCATAGCTATGCAACCCGTCACAGGGCAGACTGGCACTCGGGACAGAGCAGCAGGGGGCGGGGCGGGGTCCACACTTCCTGGGGGCAGTGTGTACAAGCAAACTGGTCATGTGTACCTGAGAGCTGCCCACATGCTGGCATTGGGGGGGGTGCCTAGCCACACCTCCAAACATCGCTCTGGATAACAGTCCTTTCTGACTAACTGAGGGTTCGTTGCCTGATGCTCAACATAACTGCATTTTTTAGAGAATACGGTTCCTTTGACACCCCGTCCAACCCTTTATTTTTCTTCTTCACTAGCTTAGAATAAAACAGAGAAGAAAACTTCTTGACTTTTCTGGAAGAGTCCACCTTGAGCCCTGACCATCAGAGTACTGACATCTGCCAGCTAGCCGCTCCCCAGTGTAGCAGGGAAAGGAATGGGGTGGCCTCCCCCATGCTATCAGCAGTCAGACGGGGTGGGGGGCGACTTTTGAGATGGGGCAATGCCAGGTTTCTCCTATGGGCCCTCTCTGAGCAGGTGTGGGGCAGGGAGCTTCCTTCCAACTCCAGAGATCAGATTGGGGTTAATGAAGGGGCTTCAGAGATACTTCGGGCAGGGCAGCAGCAAAGCCTTACCCCAGAGGAGAAGAAAGCCCACGAGGAGCTACTAGTAAGAGCAGAGCCTGTGGCCACAAGAGGGAGGGTGGGCACAGAGGGCCCCGCAGGCTCCTACAGACACTGCTGAAGACCCCCAGAATACCTCAAGCCCCAAGCAAAGTCTACTTTTATCCCTCACACCTGCATTTTTATAGGAGCAAGCGTACAGTATGTATGTATGCATGTTGCATGTGTGCTCGTGTGCACACAGGAGGTCACTTGAGCGTTTGTGCCTGGAGGCCCAAGAGTGACTTTGGGAATCACTCCGGGTCCTTCTATCTCCTCATTGCTCTGCTCTCGGGTTTCCCGGCCTCTGTCTTCCAGGGCCAGAATTAACAGGCCTCTGCCATATCCTCCTGGCATTTTTACGTGGGACTCGGGTCCTTTTTGCAAACACTTTGACCCCTGAGCCATCTCCCTGGCCCCCGTCCCTGCATTCTACAGCCAAGGAAAAGTGGCCCGTTGTGGGGCAGGGCCCGCTCCAACTCCACGGCCAGAAGGGTCAGAAGCACGGGCCAGTCCAAATGGACTCTTCTACCCTATTCCCCCCCCTTGAAAGCTCCCCCTTCCCCAGCCAGGGAGGCGAGAGTTGAAAACTGAGGCCAGGTAGAGGGATGTGGACAGAGCAGCAGCCGGGATCAGCCGGCCTCACAGGCCTGCGGCTCCTGGGACCAAGGGCTGCAGCTACATCAGACAGGTGGTTCCAGATCCTTCCGTCCCTACAGCCTGTGCTTCCTGACAAAAGACGTTTCTGCGTTTCTGAAGCCGATTGGCCCCCGAAGCCACCACCCACCCCACAACTGTATTTAGGGTAAAACCACAGTCAGTCTTCTCTCCTTTCTTCTAGGGCATCATCTGCTGGCATCTGGGGGGGCTACAGCAGTGCCCGGCCTTGACTCTAATCTCCCCACCCTCTAATCCTGATCCCCATGCATGGGCCTAAGGCACCAGGTCACATATCTGTAAAAGAGGCTCAAAGAGATCATCAGAAAGAAGCAAACTGACGCTTGGAGAAGGAGTCAGATTTCTTTTGAAGGGGGGAGGAAATGCATCTACATGTATGTACATACACGTGGGTGTATGCACATGCATGCAGAGGCCAGAGAACAACTTCAGGTGTCATTCCTCTCAGGCACCGCTCACCTTGAGTTTTTAAAAAAGATTTATTATTTATTTATTTACTTATTTATTTGTGTGTATGTGTGTATCAGAGAGCACTGGATATCTCTGACACCCAAGGTGACTTCGAGAGTCATCGCGGATGGCTTTCACCTCCTTTTTCCTCCCTCTGGCATTTCTCAGCTTCTGCCCGCCAGGACCGTGAGTGCAGGCCACTGCTGTCTGGCTTTTTTGTTTTTTGATGTGGGACCTGGGATCCGAATTCTGGACATTTTGCTTGTGAGGCAGAGTCCTAACCCTCGAGCCATCTCTCCAGCCCATCGCCTTGAGTTTTGAGACAGACTCTCTCTTCAGTTAAGCCTTGCTGCCTGGCCGGCCAGTGAGCCCCGGGATCTGCCTGAATACACAGCCCAGGGCTGGGATTGCAAGCTGTAGGTGCCTGGCCGGTTCTGGCCTGCTGGGCGGCAGGTGGTCTCCTGCCTGGAGCCTGGGTCACTGCGGACGGTGAGTGACCTCTGTGAGCCTTAGACCTCTTACCTCCCTCTGGGGTTAGTGACAACATCTGCGGGGCCCTGGGAGGAGCCAGATGATGCTGAGCTGTTGCACCCGCCCTGCTCCCCCGCCTGCCCTGCTGCCTTTCTTCCCTGAGCCCCCGACACACCACGGTCCTTCCAGAAGAATCTGCTTGGAGACGGGGGAGCCTCCTTGCTGTCCGTAGGCTGTGGTGGAGGCGACTGTGTGCGGGGAGCCCTGCGGAACGCAGGTGGACAGGTGCACACGGCGCTTTGTTAAAAGCTTCACCCCCACATTGCGAGATGGGGGTGAACCTGGTTGTCACAGGCACTGTGACCCCCCCGAAGCTCGCGTCTCACCCGGGAGGCGAGAGGACGGCGAGTTCATGCCGTGAAGCACCTTGGAAAGATCGGAAACAGGATGCTGTTTGCTATGAACAGGCCAGTCGTCATTCACACACTGATGGACAGACCCCCCTGCCCTCCAGAATCCCACGCCGACAGGGCCACAGGGAGTGTCTCACCAGTTACATCCTGCAGTTCGCGTGGCAGCTGCAGTGTTTGGGGCGTGCTAGGGGCAGCGCATCCCTGGTGCACGTGACCTTTCATTCATTCACTCAAAGCACATTCGTCGACACCTGCCATGAGCAGACTCCAAACTCCAGGGAGCGCAGGGCCAGCCCCAGGCTCCTTCCCTCTGGGAGCCACTGGTCTAGCGGGAGAGACAAAAAGAGCAGAGGGGAGCTGGGATGCAGCTCAGTTAGTAGAGTGCCTGGGGGGGGGGAAGGGAGAGAAGGAGAAAGGGGGAAAGGAAGAAAGAAAGAAGCAAGGAAGGAAGGAAGGGAAGGAGTGAGGGAGAGAGGAAGGGAGGAGGGAAGGAAAGAAGAAAGGAAGAAGAAAGGAGAGAATGAGGAAGAAAGGAAAAAAGAGAGAGGGAGGGAAGGAGGGAGGGGGAGAGGGAGAGAGGAAGAAGGAAGAAGGAGAGAGTGAGGAAGGAAGGAAGAAAGAAAGGAGAGAGGGAGGGAGGGAGACAGGGAGGGAGGGAGGGAGGGAGGGAAGAAGGGAGGGAGAGAGGAGAGAGGAAGAAGGAAGAAGGAGAGAATGAGGAAAGAAGGAAGGAAGGAAGAAAGGAAGGAAAGAAGGAAGGGAAGGAAGGAAGGAAGAAAGGGAGGGAAGGAAGGAAGGAAGGGAAGGAAAGAAGAAAGAAAAGAGAGGGAGGGAGAGAAGAAATGAGAGAGTTAGGGATGAAGGGAGAGAGGAGGAAAGAAGGAAGAAAGATGAAAATATTACTGACAGCGATTCCTTTTGAGGCACTGTCCTCTGGCCGCAGTCCTCCTGGAATGTGAGTGACTGATAGAAGTTCTTCGGTCTAAGGCTTGAGACTCGGGGGCGCACTCCAGCCAGCCACGGGCGGGGCAGTGCCGTCCACACTGGAGGTGTTCGAGGGCCTCCTTGAGAAGGTGGCATTGACCTAACAAATGGAACCCGCTGTGCCAAGCGCTGGCAGACGATCCAGCAGTACGGGGCACTTGGACCGAGCATGGCGCGCCGTAAACCACTGTAAACGTGTCCATCAGATGAGTTAGTCAGAGCATTAAACCCGAGAGGGGGTCTGAGAGCACACGGTCAGCCAGGACAGCCTGTGCAAAGACCCTGAGGCAGGAATGAGTTTGGTGTGTCTGAGGAGGAGAATGAGGCTCAGTGAGACCTGCTTAAATAATGGAAAGGCGTCTGGTGGGCTCCAGGGCGGTGGGGCCAGCCCCGGGGTGGCCAGTGGGTCTCTGGCCTGTGGAATTTGGAAATGTCTTCCTAGGTGAACCAGGAAGAAATTTTCATTTGGGGGGGAGGGCACGGGTAGGCACAGATTCGGGGTCATCTGTCCCCTTCCGTCACATTGGGTGGGGCGTGGCAAGCAGAGGCCGCAGGGGGTGCTCAGCCAAGCAGTGACCCAGTGGAGGGGTGCATGCTTCGGAGAGAGGAGAGGCAAGCTTCTGCAGACTGCACCCCTCCCCCAGCTGTGGAGTCCCTCACTGGAGGAAGAAGTCGCCGGGTCACCTCAGTTCCCTGGTTTTCGGCACATGCTAAGCGCGGAGCAGAGAGGGTCAGGCCCGGGAGAGCGCGTCCGCCGCTGTCTGCCCGGCTTCAGTACTGGTTGGAGAGATGGAGGGGCTGCTGGAGCCCACTGGCCTGAGATCCCCTTCCCACCTCAGGCAGCGTGGGCTGCGCTTCCTTCTTCACCCCCCTTCCCCACCAAACACTAGGAGGAGGCCCCTCTTTGAAACTTGAGTGAGGTGAGTTTGGGACAGAGGAAGACTCGGGGTCTCAAGGGACTTGTCACTCCGAGAGGTGAATCTGGCTTGGAACCTCTTGGCATCCCTAAGGGGCCTGGGGGAAAGAACAGAATGAGGGACCCTACATGGACCCCGAGAGGAGAGCTGGGACTCGTGTGACCTTTGAGGTTGGCGTCAAGGAGGAAAACCAGTCTCCTGGGGCCTCTGCTGGCAGCCAGGCGGGATCCTTCCAACCCAGCCCTGCCTCGGCTCCCAGACCCCGGGCGCCAGGGCTGGAAGGGACCCAGGCTGCTCCTTTAGCGGACACCCCACTCCTCCATCACCCCTCTACTTGAAACCCACAGTGGCGCCATCCGGGCAAGCGTAGCCCCATCTGACCCTACCTTGCCGGCCTGTGCATCCCGCCAGCCCAGGACAGGAGATGGTATCCGCCCTGCGCTCTGCCCCCTCTGACCCTACCTTGCCGGCCTGCGCATCCCGCCAGCCCAGGACAGGAGATGGTATCTGCCCTGCACTCTGCCAGGCACGTCTTTCTTCCACCTTGGCCTGCCAGCTGCATTCAGACTGGGTCTTAGCTAACCTCTCCTGGGTTGTGGCGCTCGATTCCCAGCCCAGACCCACCCCAGCGGCATCAGGTCCCATGCCAACTGCTAAAAGCTTCTTTGGAGCCTCGGAGCACACACCGCCTGTTTGTGGTTGATGCCGGGGACTTGGCCTGGTGTGGACACGCTTCGGTCGCTGCTCTAGACGCTCAGGCCCCGAGGACGGCTAGCCCTGCGCCCAGTCTCAGTGGCATCTTTCCATTCGCTCACTCAGCACGTGTCACCGAGCGCCCAGCCCCCGCCAGGCCTGGATGTTGGGAAAGCCGAGGGGAGCAAACCTGGCTCCTGCCGTCACAGGTCTTAGCACAGCTAGAGAGGAGCCACCGCCACTATCACCAGTGGGTGCCAAATCACATTGGGGACCCACATGGAGGAGACACTCGATTCATGAGACACTAGGAAAAAAACCCTCAGGTGGAGATGCAGGAAGGCTGCGGGGAGCAGAGATCTGGCAGGGAACTGGAGCTAAACAGGCAAGGCGGGCGTGGCGGGCGTGGGGATACGAGGCCAGGTGGAGGGAGGAACAGGTGCAAAGACCCTGAGGCAGCAGAAGAGCGAGTGTCTGGAACAGAGAGCTGGGGGGGGGGCAGAGTGGGGCAAGATGAGGTACAGAGGCTCGGCAAGAGCTGGGCTGTGGGGACCCCTACGAGCACGTTGAGTTTTTACTCCAAGAATCATGGGGAGCCACTGGGGGATGTTAAGCAGGATAGACCCGCCTTGTGGAGCTCGCGCCGGCTCCTCCGCAGAGCAGGGACCCCAGCTGCCCCGGACGCCCACATTCCTCGGCCGTCTCTACTCTCCTGGGTCGCCACACCGCACGGTCCGCCCAGACCCCGAGTGCCGATCTGCCCGTGTGCTTGGCTCCTTAGCCGCCAACGTTCTCCCTGTTGGGGTGCACAAGCTTGCAGACCCCACTTTCGCCATCACAGGCTGGGGGTGTCCCAGCCAGCAGCAGCACCCACGGGGTAAGGCCCACCCCATTCAGGGGCGACGCCTTTAGGATCAGGCAGCTGCGCGTCTCTCCGTGCCTGCTGGGTCTTGCTGGGGGTGGGGTGGGGGGTTCAGAAGGACCGGCTTGGGGTTCCACGGCAGTGCCGCTGGTGGGACAATACCGACATACCTCAGGTCCGTGCGCGTGGAAGTCGTCGCCGGGACCCTGCAGAGCTCAGCGCAAATATGAACGGCGCCAGCTCTCTGTGCTCTGCAGCCGCTGAGCCTGGGATCAAAGCCGTGACCGAGAAATCACGACATTTAGATGTCAGCATGGGTGATGTCGTAGTTAACGACCAGCATCGCCTGGGCAATTGAAGCCTCGAGCTCTGGGCACAGAATTAGTAGTCGGGTTAAGCCTTGAGCAAACCTGCAGGAGATTGACGGGTGGGGAAGATCCAGCCCCTGGGCAAGACTAATTCCTGGGCAGGTGGCTAGGATGGAGGGAGCCGGCTAAGGAAGATGGCGTTCTTCTTCCGCACACTTGGCTAGACGTGCTGGTCTGGCAAGTGAGGATTGTCCCTCTTTCGGCCATGGATATGGCGTGACCAGTTCCCCTGACCCCTGGTGTTGGTATGAGCTCTCCTGCCAAGCTGGACCAAGAAATGTAACTGGAAAGTCATAAGCCAGAATAAAGCCTCTTGTTCCCCCTTAAGCAATACGCAGAGGAACTGCGACAGACGGTGTAGACCGTCCCCACCAGCTGCCACTGTCCCAGCCTGGCAAGGAAGGATCGGGGAGGCCCAGAGTCCATGTACCTCGTTGCTCGTGTGTGGGAGCTTTTGGCCACCAGCGTGCCTGCAGTTGGCAGTGATGGTTAATTGCTCCCCCATCCAAGTATAACCTCTAGGCAAAAAGAAAAAAAAATAAAAGATAAGGCTTGAAGGGGTGGGTCCAAACCAGAAGCCCCGAGTTCGAGTCTTGTCCTTGCTGTCACCTGGGGCTCTCGGACAAGTCTCTCTGGGTCGGCTCAGCTAGCTACTTCCTACACGTGATGGTGGGGCTGAGATGGAAGGACATTCGCTTCTGTCCCTTCTCTCTCTGTCCCCTGGGAGGGGAGCCGCGGTCCCGGAAGAGGTGTCAAAGTGACCATTCGTTCATCTCGCTTTACTCATCAGTCGCCGCAATACGTTTGCCGTACAGCATGAACTTGAGCAAAGCACAACTTCTCCCGTGAACTGTGCCCACAATTAGATGTAGAATGAAAAGCAAAATAATTACCCAACAAATGTCAGCGGTGCAAGGAAGACGTTGCCAACCCCAGAGGGTTTTCAGGAGGAGGCAGGTTTTGCTCCAAGTCTCAAAGGCATGGGGTTGGGGAGGGCAGAAGGACCCCCAGGCGAGGAGCCTGTGTGTACCCACAGGTGAAATGTTGAAACGCTCTCTGCTTAGAAGTGATGGACGGCTGGGTGTGGCAGATACAGAGAGCTACACCTCGAGCCCCGCCCAACACGTCTCAGATCCTTGGTAGCGTACAGGAAGCAGAGAAACCTCCTCTGTGATTCTAGGCGAGCCTCGCTTTGCTTTGTTCCCCTCCACCTTACGCCCCCCCCCCCACGTACTTCGTGTCTGTCCCCCATCTCACGCCCTGGCTAGCCTGTAAAGATGTCGATTCCACCTGGAAGGTGTGGACCACCCGCTCCCCAAGCCCAGGGCTCACTCCCTGCTGTAGTCCCTGTCTGGAAAACCGAGAGCAAAGGAAGCCGCTCGCTTGGGTCCTGGTGAGGATGAAGTCGGTTAATTCGGCGTCTGTAGAGCGAAGGGAACAGAAGGGAGGGAGGTCAGGGAACGGCTCAGCCACCCGACCCGAGGAAGGGAGGTGCCAGCTGACCAGACGGAAAGGTCCCTAACCATGCTGGTGAGCACCCCTCCTCTGCCTTCAAGGACACTGGGGACCCTGAAGTCCAGGTGCTGGGTCTGCATTTGGTGGGAGGAGCCCCGAGCTGCTTCCCGTCTGTCACGGGTCTGCTCTGGGGAGTCCGTTCCTGTGGAGCCAGGCAGGTAATTCTTGCCCTGGGTCTTGAGAGATGCGGAGGAGCTTGCTGGAGAGCCTGTCAACGCACCATGTACACTCTGTGCTTGTTCCCGTGTTCAAGTCTGATCTTCAGTTTCTCTGTCTACGAAATGGGACACCTGGTGGGTGATACCCTGGTCCTCCCTGGGGGGCTCTGAGGACTTCCCAGAGCCACCTCTTTGCAGAGTGCCACATGGTCTAGACTTCAGGGCTGTCAGTACCCCTCCGCTACTTTCGTAGCTGGCGGTCCACAGGGATGGGCGTCCTAGGGGAATGGAGAAGTCATATTGGAGGGTGTGTTCTACTACCCCCCAACCCCAGTAAGGGAGGTCCCCTGGATTCCAGGCCCAGCTTAGTGCGTGGGGCGTGTGACTGAATCAACAGGCGCTTGACCTTGGACTCACGTCCTGCTGTGCTATCAGCAGAGTGGATGTGAGAGGGATGCACTGTCCCCTCCAAGGCCTAAGAGGCACCTGCATTCTATGGAGATCCCATAACCCATGGGGGGTCCTTCTGTAGCATAGCCCAGGGTAACTCAGACCTTTCTTCTGCTAACTTTCCAGAGTCAGATCCAGGGATCCAGGGGGATCCAGTGGCCCTGCCAGCCCACTTCTGCAAGGGGGGGACTGCATTGCCCATCTCTTCCTGAGCCGCGCCACTCTCTGGAGATTCCCCCACTAGTGCTCTTTTCCACTTGGCTCCTACACCTCTCCCTGGTGAGCTCATTCGCCTCAGGGAATCTGGTGGACCTCTTCGTGTGTGGGTCACCACCTACCAGGTCACAAGATCAACGTAATGAAGTGTGATTGCACACATACATACACATACACATGCACACGCACGCATATATATCATATATGCTGCATATAGCCACATACATATATGGGCACGTGTGTGTGCATAAATACATACATGCTTTAATGAAGTGGGATGAGAAATGGAGCAGTGCACGTAGGGAAGGGGCTGTAGATGTGCCCCCCATCGTGTGGTAGGCCAGTCAACCTACTGCAGGTTCGTCACCTCTTGGATCTCTTTTCAGCCTGCTTTTCTCTCCTGTATTCGCCATCTGTGTTGTCCAGTTGCCCGCTGCCATCCCTACCAGGACAGCCCATGGGGGCTGCTATGACTGGCCGCGAAGGAAAGGTCCCTCATTCCTCCTGACATAGCCCAAAGGTCCACGGTCCCAGTCTGGGGGGCGGGGCTTAAAGCAGGGGTCACGTGGTCCCAGCACAGCCTCTCAGGAAGCACCCAGGCAGCTTCTGGTCTCCACCTTCACTGCCGCCATGTGTTCTGCCTCTGCCTGTCCTGCCACTTGCTTCCCTCCGTCCACCATGCGCTCCCACCTCCTCTGTGGGCGCCTCCATATTCCCATCAGGCAGTGGAGACGGGCTTTCCAAACGGCAAATCCTGCTGAGTCCCTTGCTTAGGACACTGAGCTCTAGGAGTACTGAAGTGGGAGGGGGGCAAGGAGGGGGGCGGCTTCTTGCGTGGCCTAGTCTCTACCTATACATAGCAGGGCCTGCTCCCACTCTTTGAGACCCAGGCACACCCAGTCACGAGGTGTCCCCTGACCCTCCAGATCAGCTTCTTGTGCCAAAGCTGCCTGTTGCAGTCGCCTGCATGGTTGCTGATAAATGACCATCAGACGGCTTCAGGGAACAAGGGGTTTATTTTCTCTTATGATAGTCTGGTTACAGTTCTCAGTCCAGCTTCACAGGAGAGCTCCTGCCAACACCAGGGCCGAGGGAACCAGCCACACCATCTCTATGTAACGGCTGAGAGAGGGACGATCCTTACTTGCCAGACCAGCATATCTGGCCAAGTGTACACAAGGATGCCGACTCTCTCAACCAGCTGTCCGTGATTTATTCCAGGGCCTAGTCCCACCCACCATGGGCTGGGCCTCCCCCATCAGCCAGACAGTCTCCTGCAGGTTTGCTCTGGGCCTAACTCAACTACTAATTCTCTACAAATGTGCCCACAGCTCAAACCCTCAACTGTCAAGGTGACACCTGTGCCCAACCATGACACTGCCCATCATATTCCAAAGCCACTGCCCCGTGTGTGCATGTGCAAGTGCGTGTGTGTGTGCATGCGCACGCTACAGCCATGCATCCCTGTTCTCATCTCCCTCTCCTGTACACAGGGAGCGGGGGTGGGGGTTGGGGCGCACACAGGGGCAGAGCTGGGCTCAAGGCAAGGTCTGGCTCAGCGCCCACACACACTCAGTTCTGAATGGAAGGTTCTCCCTCCCTCCTTCCAGCCCATGCCGGAAATAGCCTTGCAGGAAGTCTTCTGGCATGGCTTGTGGCCTCTCTCTAGGGAGCTGGGCAGGTCGCCCTGGGTTACAGAGGGGCCTAGGTGAGGGGTCGCCCAAGTCCTGGGTGATTCCAGGACAAGGCCTAGATGGAGGGGGGGAGTTCCTACTGGATCTGGAGGGGGTCAGAGAGCAGTGTCCCGGCCCCTCATCAACAGGAAGGACCTGAGGGGTCCGGGGAGCCGTGTCCCGGCCCCTAACCAACAGGAAGGGCCTCTTCCTCTAGGATCACTTTTCGGCAGCTGCTTGGACAGAACCTGAGCTGGGGTGGGGCGTGGGGGTGGGGCGGTGACAGGCAGACAGGCCGATGGGAAGGCCGGTCCAGGGACAGACAGACCCGGCAGCACTCGCGCAGCCCATGTGCCCACCCCAGCCTGGGGATTGTCCGGGGTGTGCACTGGGCCGGTAGATAGCGAACACCCTCCCACTCCCTTCCCCCCCCCCCGCCCTTCCTCCCCTCCTCCAGCGCTCTCCAAACCCAGGGACATTCAATCCTTCCTTTGATGGACAGCCAAGAAAAGACTCCTTCCACATCCTAAATTTGTTAGCGCCTGTTAATCGTCTTAACCTCCCTCCCTCCCTCCCGTGCGCCCCAACTACGGCCTCCTTAAAGACACAGGGTGCTTTCCTGGGTCTCAGCAGGGATGCTAAGACCAGATCCCACCGGAAAGCAAGTTACCCCTGGGCGGTGCCTCCTCTGGGTCTAGAACTTTCATGTGGGGTGGGAGTGACAGAAACAGCTCTGTTCAGAACCCCTGATTCAGCCTCCATCTTTCTCAGCTGGAGTCATCCCAGGTGTGTCAAGGAGTGGCCACACCCAGGTGGGGCAAGGAGGTGGCCATGCCCAGGTGGGGCAAGTAGCAGTGTCCAGCTCAGCTCCTTCTTAACCTTGATGCCCCCTCTTCACCCTCCTGTCACCTCCAGCCTCCTCTTCCCCTTTCTGCTCCTTCCCCTCCATCTTATTATCCTCCTTCCCTTCTTCATCTCCTCCCCTCTCCCCTAACCTTCCTCTCTTCCCATCCCCCCAGCCTCTTCCTCCCCTTTCTCCCTCCTCAGGGTCCCCTTTATCCTTCTCCCTCTTCTCCATTCTCTTCCCGCTCCCTCCTCCTACTCCTCCTCTTCTTCTTTTAAGACGCCATCCACAGAATGATTCCTTACAGTATATACCAGGCACCATGCTTAGGCAGGGCCCAAGTTCCTTCAAGACCCTAAGAAAAAGAAATTCTTGGCCCTGTTGCACTGAGGGAAAAATGGAGGCTCAGGAGGGAAAGGTGGCGTGTGTGTGTATGCATACCTGTATGTATGTGTGCATGTGTATATATGGAGTGTGTGCATGCATGCACGTGTGTGTATGTGTGCATTTGTGTTCGTATGCATGACTGTGTGTATATGTGCGTGTGTGCATGCATGGGAGTGTGTGCATGCATGTATGTATGTGTGCATGGGTGTGTACATATGCATGGGTGTGCATGCATGCATGTGTGTAGTGTGTATGTATGCATATGTTTTTGCATGCATTCATGCATGTGTGTGTGTGTGTATGTGTGGTGTGTGTGTGTGTGTGTGGGTATGTGAGATCAGACTTGAACACAGCTATGCATACTGCTATACGCCATCTCATCTTGTCTCCAAACACAGCCCGGCACAGTTCAGGAACTCCACATCACTAAGTACAATCTGTTAAGTGACGTCTCCCCATAAGCACCCTAAGGGGGACCTGCATGCGGCGCACTCCCAGTGTGTGTGCCCCTCCCTCACTCTGCATCCTCTTCCCTGTCTTCCCTCGCTCCTCTGTTCAATCCTGCAGCCCTGTCTTCCCTCCCTGCTCGTAATTCCTGACACCCAAGGATGCTCTGTGGCCTCCAGCCCTCCCCTAGCCCTAAGCCTCCCAATAAATAACGGTCGGTGCAGTGTCCGCGGCCTGAGCTCTGTAGCTGCTCAGCCCGGGAGACAGGCGCTTGCTGGCAGAGGGGCTAGGAGCAGGGGCCCCCCCCTCCACTGCAGCGGGTGTGTGTGGGGGTCTCTCATCACTGTCTCTTTCTCCTCTCCGTTTGGAGAGAGTGTGGAAGGTTTCACAAAAGCAGCCTCCAGAAAATTCAAGCGGTTCTCCACACCAAAGTCCTCAAGGGGTGGGGGTGCCAGGCCAGGAAGAGAGAGGTGGGCCACCGTTGGCAGAGGACTGGACCACGCTTGGAATACCAGGCAGGAAGCAGCCTTTCCACCCTCCTGCGGGCTTCTGCCTCCTCCTCCTGGTGCCTGGATTGTCTTGGGGGGAGGTCTTGGTCAGCTACTCAGGCAGCTGAGCCTGAGGGGTTCTGGAGAAGAGGGAAGGATCCACGTCAGGTTTGCAAGAAGACAGATTGGACGGGTCCACGCGCCCCGGGGCAGCCCACGAAGCCCAGCCACTGAGGCCTGAAACACATTACAGTGGCCCAGCTTCACACACTCTGAACCGCACAGGCAGGCTGCTGGTGGGGGCTCGGTTAGAAAGGACGAAGCCCCCCTCACTGGGAACACAGAACATGTGAGGGTCTGGCCAGGGGCCCTGGGAGCCCGAGGAGACGCGGTTGGCTCCTGAGATTAGAAGCCACCTGCCAGGACCCCACAGCTGGAGAGCACTCGCGCGCCGGCTGGGCTTGTGCAAGGATCTACTTGGCTCCAAACTGGTGGCCCGGGATGCTCTGGGGGCCCTCAGCTGCTGCTAGCAGGGCCAGGCTCAGCGGGAAACCACAAGAGGGAGCCGCGCCGGCTGCGCAGGTGCCCGATGCCCTGTTCCTCAGCTGTCTCCAACTCTGGGGTCTTCCCCACCCAGCCCCAGCTTAGGGACGGGGTGTGTCCGTGAACCAGAAAGAGGGAACTCCCCTGCTTATGAGAAGGATGCGAAGCACCCCCTGCAGAGAAACAGCCTGCACAAGGGGATGAGTTGGGGGGCCAAGTCTTGGATACCATGGACATTTGATGTGGCCCCTCCAACCCGATTGGGGTTTCGGGGCGGACTCTGAACCCAGACACCCAGGCCTTCAACTCGCCTCCTCTAATCATCTCCAAGCGCCTTACCAACTCATGTAGACTAGAATTTTTTTTAACAGTTTCGCCAGGATCCCCCGGAGAAATGTTAAAACTATTTTAAAAATGGTTTCAGGTTCTCAAAGATCTAATAGCACAGAGCTGTTGGGGCTGCCTCCTAGTCCTAAACAACAGAAAGTCATGCCCAGGCCTCTGTCCTGCCAGACATGGGTAGGGTAGGGGGCTGCCTGGCATCCCCTTCCCACTTCTGCCAGGATCCCAGCTACCGACCCAAGCCCTACAGGAGCATCAGGCATCAGCCTCCCACCCCACCCCAATCCCTTCCCATCATCTCCCTGTGGGGAACTGGGGTCAGTGCCCAGCTCGTCACCCTTCCTGCTCTGTCCCTGGGGGAGGCTGTGGTTTTCTTCCCGGGCAATGGCAGGATTTCATTCCTATTTATTTTGATTACAAGGACAGGATATTATTTCTCCTTTTCCGCATCTTCTGATCTCAGCCCATCCCCAGTTCTGACGGACTCTTGATCCTAGTAGCAGATGGGGTCTGGTTTCTTCAGAAGCCAACTCTGCAGTGGGCTTCTGTGACCAGGACAGTGCCGCCCGCTGTCTCCCCAGCATACCTCAACCTGTCCCTGGGGAAGAAGCTGTGGGGATCCCCCAGGGACCCTATCTGCTGGAGCCTTAATGTTTCTGACCTGCTTCTAGGCTCCTTGTTCCTAGTGCATTGCCCAGTTGACGAGTGTCTCTTCTGTCTTCAAAAGTGCTTCCAGGCACAGCCCTGGCTCCTGGTCAGGTCCTGGGTAAAGTCAAAGGTCAGGAGAGTAGGTGGGTTGCTGCTAAATGACTTATTAACTACTGTCCCCACTATGGGCTGTTAGCTCGGGAAGGTAGAGACTACAAGTTGTTTAGGTGTCAGCTGGTAGCCAGTAGCTGGGCCTCAGAACTACCGTGTGGGCTCTGTGAAGTGGAACAGGGCGGGACTGGCCCATTTAGTCCTTGGCTGGCAAAGAGGCAGAGTCTGAGTCCGCCTTTCCTGGAGCATTTGTACGCACAAAGTCCTGGGCTCCATTCCCAACTCTCTGTAAACCAGGAGTGGTGGCACATGCCCATGATTCTACTACTGGGGAGGTTGAAGCAGGAGGATCAAGAGTTCAAGGTCATCTTAACTACGTAGGAAGTGCGGGGTCAGCCTGGGCTACATGGAAGACTGTCTCAACAGCCACCGAAGCCACCCTAACTTATGGACTCCATGATTCCAGAGCTGTATGCGGGGTTCCTCGACCTGCACACTTACCTCGAAATCCTGATAGGTACCCGAGTGGGATCAGCAGGAATCGAATCAGGATGGGTCAAGAGGGGATCATGGAAAAACCAAAGCCAAGTTAAGTTTACTATGGAATCTAATCCCATATACACCATGAAGCAGCGGGTGACGATCTATACACTGCGCAGAGGGGTGATGTTAATTGTGGCAGACAGACTAACATGTGCAAGATCAACAATAGGCGGGGCTGTCACCAACCATACAGCCCTGCCAATCCTTAGACGTGTTAATATGCCCTAATGGCCCCATTCATTGTGGGGAAAGAACAGGCTATGAAAAGGTCAGCAACTGGTGATACAATTACTGCAATAAAGCTCTGTGTCCATCCTTAAGACGTGCTAATTAGTGTCTAGATGGCGTCCAAAGAATAGGAAGGAATATGCAAAAAACACCCCAAAATTTTGAGAGAGGACAAATCCATCCCTGCCCTCTGCAGGAAGGACAGTAGGGATCAGCCTACGACTACGCTGACATAGGGGGCACCCTGCGGCTGAGACCTCGAGGAATGCCCCTGGCATCCATCTTCTAGAAGAGGGGTCTTGAGCTTGAGTATTGGCCCCCCCACAGCTGTATGCAGGAGTTCTGGCCGTGCGGCCCATTGTGAGGCTGAGCAAAACCAGAGCATCTTAGTCGGCCGAACCCGGGTTCAAATCCAGGTTGCAGCAGCCTAGGAGCTGCAGGAAGTTGGAGATCCAACCTCGCTTTGTCTCTAGTGGGAAATGAAGGTCTCACGGAGGGACCTGGGAATGCAAGAGTAAACGGCCCAGCACAGGAGCACAAGGTCCATGAGGTGGGTCTGGCGTGGGGGTCTTGGAGTCTCTCTAGTGATGTCTCCTCTTTGGAAGAAGCTGCCTTGGCCTGCCAGGCTGGCCGGGCTGCTGCTTCACTTCCCGGGACTCTGGCAGGCTGAGACCTGAGACTTTGTCTTGTGTGGTCAGGGGCAACTTCTTGATCGGGGTGCTCAGCCATCTACTACCCTTCTCACCTCTGCAAGAGAAAGGGGGTGGTGGGGTGCATGGAGCAGCGGAGACGCTGAGGATGACTTTCAGCTGGCCCAGAGAGCTGGGTCTTGGAGTGAATGAAGTCTGCTCTCTCTCTCACCCCATTCTAGAGACTCCTCCCTCCACTACCGTTACAGACAGGATAGAACGGAGAGGGCAGCCTATCAGGGCCGTCCAAACCTGATAGGCCCTTCTCTTAGTGAACGAGGCTACAGCCCAGATGAATACCACCACTCACCGCTGTCACCACGCAGTGCGGAGCGGGGGCTGCTGGGCCTGTGTTTATGGTGCCTTCTTAGGACCTTGCATGGCAAGTGGCCAGGAGACCACCCAGCCTCTTCCCCTACACGGAGCTCTAATGCCTACACCTCTGCCCTCCAGAGCTCTGCTGAGAACCTCTTTGTAGTAACCGGCACCTTATACCACAGTCCGCTGCCCAGGTGCCGACACCTTCCAAACCCTGTCTCTTTCTCAGTCACAAAATCAGGAAGTAGGGGGGGGTCCCAAAGAACAGAAAGCCACCAGTCAGGCTTCGTTCTCTTGATTCTGTGACCCTGCGGCCCCCATGTCCTGTGCACACATCCATCTCCCAGGTTCTGCCAGCACCCAGGGCTTTTGGGAAATCATGAGAACTGCGTGCGTGTGGGGACGTGCTTGCAAGACACCAAGAAGCCGTTCTGCGCTCGCTTCTGCTATAGGCTCCTAAGTAAGGATCCGAGGGGACGGGAGAACATTGGAGACACTAAGCAGGGGGTGGGATCCAAATGGATGCTTTTCTTTCCCAAAATACCTTTTGAGTCTTTAAAGAGTCATTCTAACAATAAATAAATGTCAGAAAGCAAATTCCTTTTTTAAGAAAGGAAGCGCAGGGCTCAACGTAGGGTGCAGAGTTTCCACCCTTCTCAGGTCCACGTGGACCTCATTATTCATCTCCTCAGCTACTCTAGGGTCCGCACCCAACATGTGCTTGGGAGGTCACGTGGCTAGCTTTGCCTTTGGCCCCTGGAGTCTGACCCATTTGCTATGGCAAAGTCTGGCTGCATGGCTTCCTCTCTCTCTGTCTGTCTGTCTCTCTCTCCTTCTTCTCCCACAGTTGTAAACCCTCTCCCATTTGAAATAGCAGTCAATCTGCCCTGGGCAGAGCTTGTGTTTCTTCAGTTGTGCAAATTCTTCTGTTTGTTTGAGACAGGATCTCATGTAGCCCAGGCTAGCCTCCCTGTATAACCTTGACCTCTGGATCCTCTTTCTTTCAACTCCCAAAGTGCTAACATGACAGGCACACATTACCACCCCAGATTTCAAAGGTCTTCACTTAAAGGTGTGCAAAAAAAAAAAAAAAAAAAACCCTCCCCCCATCAAGAACAGCCAATGGGGTATCAACAGGAGCCAGGATTAGTCGTGGCTGCTCAAATGACAAGAACCAGCGTGGTGGTTGATTGGTCATGTCTGCCATAAGCCTTGGCTAGAGGGTCCTGCTCGGGGTTGGAGAATCTGTTGTGCCGCAGTCGACTAGGATGAAGTCGGGTTCGTCTCAATGCTGCCAGCGCCTCCTGGGAGTCGGGGAGACGACCGTCCTGGGTTTGAGGCAGGGAGGCTCCTGTGTTCCAGGTTGGATCCTGTTTCGCTGGTGTGGGAAGAGAACATAAATCTCGCCCGGTCATTTATTCGCTGTTTGATTGCGGACCAGCCGCTCAGCCTGCTTCGTCTGGGGGCTTCATCTGTAGAGTTATGATAGGTAGGTGGGGTCCTGACAATCGTAGACAGTGGCTCGGTCTCCATCTCCAGGGGCACACAGAGAACATCGCTCGCCACCTGTGAGCCTTTGTCGGGGGGCTGTTGGGAGCAGGTTGAGTGGGGAAGCCAGGCGATGGCCCCAAAGACTGCTTTTCATGTCCCCCCACCCCACTACCCATGGCCTCATGGGCAAATGACACTTGAAATGTGATGGACTGAGAGGCGAAGTCGAGAATGAGGTTTTGTCTGATGATGTGATTCTAAGTGAAAATTCTCAGTATTGTATCCAGGTATTTGCATTTACCCAGAGCTGCTCACACCGCATATTTTGAGTCATGTACAATGAAAGGGAGATTTAAGGGCCTACAGGGCAGCTCAGTGGGCGAAGGCATTTGCCATAAAAACCCAACGACCTGAGTTCAAATCCCAGAAGCCATGTAAATGTGGACAGAGAGAAAACTCCACAGCTTTGTCCTCTGACCCTCACACTCACACTGGAACATGCGTGCCCCAAAACATACATGCTATCATCAATAATAGCAATTTATTATTTTTAAAATATACAGTTTTTAACAATTTAACTTAAAGAGAAAGAAAGATTTAAGAAACACAGCTATCGCCAGGACTGGTGATTCCAGCTACTTGCAAGGCAGAAGCAGGAGGATCGTAGTACAAGGCCGTGTGCCGGGTTATATAACTGTAGAGTTATAACCCGGCACTGCCTGTCGAACGTGTGCCAAAGCTCTCAGTTCCACTCCCAGCATAACTGGGGAGTCCCTCATTAATTACCAAGTATCCACATCACGCCCCAGATGGCCCTGAGCAAAACTCAGCCTTCAAGCCCCCTGGGGCTTGGGACTCGTCTGGGTTTCTAACAGCAGAAAAGGAGGAAGGAAGGTCCAGACCCTCTGAGTCCATAGGTCGTCCCTTCACAGATCTGTAGTTCACAAGGGGGCCACGCACACCCGTCACGGCCAAGATTGCGCTTTCTTGTATTTAGCACAGACTGACCGGCATGCGTGCACTGTGGGCCAGGAGCTCCGGGCTGGGGGATTGGATCACCAGGCTGGGGGTTCCCAGAGAATGAATACATGTTGGGATGAGCTCTTCCCAGACCAAACGCGTCCTCACAGGCAGCTGCTGGCTTTTAAATGTTGCTAGGTCAGCACCCATGTCTGGAGATCTGAAGATTTCACGTACAAGATTCAGATTCAAGCCTCAGCTCCGATAGATTTCCCCTCCTGACCACACAGCCCATCCCTCCTCCCCAAGACTCAGATTCAACTTTTTATTTCCTTGAGTATTTTTATACATATACGCATATTTATTCGGGGTGTGTATAGGAGAGAAAGAGAGAGAGAGAGGGAGAGAGCTCGCAGGCATGTGCAGGTGCGTGGTATACGGGTGGAAGTCCAAGGACAACTTTTAGAAGTCAGTTCTGTCCTTCTACCACGTGGGTTTCTAGGAATCGAACTCAGGTTCACACACAGGCGCTTTCACTCGCTGAGCCATCTTGCCAGCCCCTCATGGACAGCTTCAGGATCTGGTACTACGTTCCCAGCCCGTGGTATGTGGCTGCAGCCGAGGGGTGGTCGATCCACCTTGGGCACACAGACAAGCCCTTGGCACTTTGCCTAAGGCCCACCACTGATTTCATGCCATGATTGGCCCACTACTCTCCTGTCTGCAGGCTGCCTGGCTCCTCGCAGCCCTTAATTTCCATAACCCGTCTTGGCATGAAGAGCAGCCCTGTGATTGACACCGGAGAATAGAGAACCTCAGTGAACTTTTAAAGGTCCTCCCGCTGGCATCCTGGGGTGTTGGGGGAGGAGAGGGTAAGTTAGAGCCCAGGGCCAGGAGGAAGGGAGGGTGTGGCAGCACATGCTGTGACCTTCTCTAGAGAACTGGGCGTCCCGTTGGGTCTCAGAAGGACCTGAACTCCCACAATTGCTGACTTGTCGAGAAGGGGGAAGGATCTGAGGTGAGGCCGGGAGGGACAGGAAGTCACCTCCCCCTTGGGAAGATCTCAGCAGGTCATGTGGGAGGATCCGGCTACCCCTGGGGGGGCTCAATCAAGAGTGACGGCTTCAGGCTCAGAGACCCGGTGATTCCAGGTTCTTTACCAAAATAGGGTTGCGGGGTCTGAGCGAGTCTGCTGGGCGGGTCTCAGCTCTGAGAGAGAGATTTCTCCTGCGACCACACAGTCGTCCCTCCTCCCCAGGCCCGCTGTCCCCAGCTGTGTGGCCACCACCCCTCTGCCCTGGGAGGGGGATCCGTGCCGGAAACTGCGCAGCCTGAGAACAATGCCTGCCCGCAATCTCCACCGCCAGCGTGACCCCCAAGATTCCCTCGCTCAGGGCTTTTCGCTCTGCCCCAGCCTGGAAGTGTCAGGGTTCAGGGAAGCGAGGACACGCACAGGGTGTCCCAGCATCCAGAGCGGGGGACGCCCGCTGGTTCTGTTAGCCAGGGCCATCGTAGCCCATCCTCCTGCAGGCTTATCTCCCATGATCATCCTCCCTTCGCTGCTGTTCCTGTCTCCACAGCTCCAGAGACAGGTCAGGAGGTGATCGGTGGCCCCCTCCCCAGCTGTGACCCTGCAAGGGCCACCTCCCTCCGCACCGCTTCCTCTATCCGACAAGACTCCTCAGGGCTGCCTGTGACGGCCTTTGAGAAGTGTTAAGCATGGCGGCCTAACCCCACAGAGGAGGGCGAGGCAGGCTTCTTGGGGGGACCCGGTTACGGCTCTGGCCCTGTTTATTGCACTCTTCCTCTCAGCCAGGAATGGTGCCAACATTCCACTTGCCCCTCCAAATCTCGCTAGGTAGATGCTAACGCTGGAACTCAGAGAGGCTAAGCAACTTGCCTAAAGTCACATAGTTAGTAACAGCAATGCTGGGGGGGGGGGCTGTGGTTTCAGGGTCCATGATTCTGGACAGGAAGTAGGGTCCCATTGATTCCAAGAAAGGAGAAACATTGGGGCCACGAGACATCGTGAGTTGGTGGCTTGCAGCAGTTCCTCCTCCGTGGGCCAGGTCTGGATGGGGCGGCATTCCGGCCTCAGTCGGGGGGCTGGCTGTAGGACAGAGATGACGGTGATCCCACGCAGTCCTCAAAGTGACTTGAAAGGACTTGCTGCAGATTTTTCCTCAGACGTCTAAGCTCCCCCCAGCCCCCAAGCCAAGGGGGCTTGCTTGTACAGCTGAGGCTGGGCATAGGGATCACAAGGCAAGCTTCGGAGCGTAGCTCATTCCACATGCCGACTCTGTCGCTCACCAACTGTGAGGCGTCAGCCAATCACTCAGCGTCTACGTGCACGTTCCGTCTGCCCAATGAGATTGCTGTGGGGGCCGTGGGGTTGTGACCCCTCTTGGGGCTCTGTCCATATGGGGTTCCAGCCGCACAGCTGTGGGTAGAAGACCAACCCCAGGGTCCCCAGTCTCCCCGTCTGCTCCGTGTGAATAGTGTGGTAGTGACATCTGAGCAGAACCACTGCGAAGAGAGGAGCCCATGCAGAGTGGCCAGTGCAAGAGGGACACTGCACAGAACCAGTGCTGCATGGTGCGCCGGGCTTAGTACTGCGGGCGTGTAGTGCGAAGCACCGGGTACTGCTAGTGCGAGATGTAGAATGCTCAATACTGCTGGCACTGAGGCACAGTGCTCAGTACCACTAGTACAGCGTGTTCAGTACCGTGTGTGCGTGTGCGTGCGTGCGCGTGTGTGCGCGTGTGTGCGCGTGTGTGCGTATGTGTGTGCGTGTGTGCACGTGTGTGCGCGCGCGTGTGCGCGCGCGTGTGTGCGTGCGTGCGCGCGTGTGCGTGCGCGTGCGTGCGTGTGTGCGTGTGTGTGCGTGTGTGTGCGTGCGTGTGCGTGCGTGTGTGTGCGCGTGTGTGTGCGTGTGTGTGTGTGCGTGTGTGTGCGTGTGTGTGTGCGTGCGTGCGTGTGTGTGCGTGTGTGTGTGTGTGCGCGTGTGTGTGCGTGTGTGTGGTGCAGAGTGCTCAGTACTGGGAGTGCATGGTACAGAGCTCGCAGAGCTGGGAGTGTTCTGTCTGAGTACTGTCAGAACATGAGGTGGAGCGCTCAGTACTCTGAGTATGTGACACGGAACACTCAGTACTGGGATCCATGGCACGAAGGGCTCAGTACTAAGAGTGCACAGTGCATATCACTGAGAACTGCTAGTACAAGATGCAGAGTGATCAGCACCATGACTGTGTGGTACTGAGCCCTCAGTACCGGGATCTCATGGTGCGAAGGGCTCAGTACCGTCAGTGCCTGACACCGAGCTCTCCGTACCTCAAGGTCATGGTACAGAGCACTGAGTACAAGGACGAGACCAAAGGCACTGGTCAAGATGTCAGCCCCGTGACGGGCTGTCAATCAACATACCATTAGCATCCCTTCTTTGCAGACCAGCTTTGGTTATTCAGACAAGTGGGTCGCTTAGTAGGGGCCTTAACTGTCAGTTTTTTCCAGATGTGTCCCGGCCTCAGCCTTCAGTTGTGGAGCTAACATGTCTATCTCACTGGTACAGCCGCTAATTTCTGCAGCGTGAACTCCCACCACGGTTGGTTTTCAGCTACCAATATGTGAAGTCACTGCATGTCATGGTTAGGCACAGGAGTCACCTTGACTGTCGAGGGTTTGAGCTCTGGGCACATTTATAGAGAATTAGTAGTTGAGTTAAGCCCAGAGCAAACCTGAAGGACATTGTCTAGCTGATGGGGAAGGCCCAGCCCATGGTGGGTGGGACTAGTCCCCAGGCAGATGAATAAAATGGAGGGAACTATTTGAGAGAGTTGGCATCCTTGTGTACACTTGGCCAGACATGCTGGTCTGGCAAATGAGGCTCACCCTCTCTCAGCCATTATGTGGACATGGTGTGGCCAGTTCCCTTGGCCCTGGTGTTGATGTGAGATCCTGTCAAGTTGGACTGAGAACTGTAACCGGACAATTATAAGAGAATAAATCCCTTGTTCCTTTAAGCAGTTTTATCATGATTTTATCAACAACCATGCAGGCTAACTGCAACACCGTATCATCAAGTCAGGAAAAAAATGAGCAGGTGGGTTCTGGAAGATACCGTGTGCTGACTGAAAGCCTTAGCATCCCTCGAAGCTCTGCTAACACTGGGTTGTACTGGGAAGGGGCCTGGATGGTGCTCAGAATCCCTTAGCAGCTGTGACCCTCTGGCAGACTACAGTCCTGCTGTGAGCCTGGGTCCCCTCATTCAGTCATACACTGGGGTTCACTGTGTCGATTACAAACCATGGTCTGCCCATCTAGTCTAGACATGCCACCCAGAAATCAGCCCCCTCAACTAGTCAGGGTTTGGCCACAGGAATATGAGTGTATGCGTGTGTGTATGCATGTGTACATGTGTGTGTGCATGTGTGAGAGAGAGATTAGAGACAGTAAGAGATTAAAGAGAGGCAGAGAGAGAGAAAAAGAGAGGAGAGACTGTGCTCTTATTGGTCAACTACCTGGAAGTGGTCTCTGCCACTGATAACTTTCCCTGCAAAGTTCTCAAAGCTACTCACTCTCTTGCAGCTCTCTGAGGTGAGGCCGATCCTTTAATATCTCTTGAACTCACCTCCTCTGTCCTGGAGGCAGGATTCCTTGAGCCAGGCTGTGCGGAGCAAGAGCCAGTGTAAGCTCTGGGCCTGACTGAATACCAGTTCAGGCCGGCCTGAGCTCTGGGACCCTGAATTTTCTGGGCCTCGACTTCTTTGCCCAGGAAGTGGGTCTAGTTAGCAATCACATAAGCAATCAACAAAGCAGCTGGTCCGGACTGTGGGACAGAGCGACGGGAGATGCACCGCGTTCTTCCTTCACTGTCAGCCTCGAGGCAGAGGAGGTCCTGGGGGGAGGCGAACAGACAAGACAGAAGAAAGGGGCCTCAAATAAAGGCCTCTGCAGGAGCAAGGCAGGGCTGTGACCTGGAGGGGCAGCAGCGTGGAGCCCACTCATCGGCCCAGGCCTTCCCATCCTCTCACTAGTGACACCCGACACCCGGCAGAGCTTGTTCGTGGGCTTTGCCTGCTACAGTCGCTAGAGACCAGTAGCTGCCTCCTGGTTTTGATCATCAAAACTGTAGACACGGACATCTGTCCTGGGGGTAAAATCACCCTCAGTTGTCAAGCCCTGTTCTGCAGGCAGAGTGCGACCAGCCCTGTCAGTCACTTGAGATTCCCAAGGAGCCTGGGACGCACAGCATCTGGCAGGGACAGGCGGGTGGTCAGCTGCAGGCCTCCAGGCAGCAGGTGGGAGGTGAGATCCAGACTCCAGCTGCTGGGAGCAAGGCCGTCAGCATCAGAACGTGACCTGAAGAGTCTTGAACTCAGGCAATCCCGTGAGTTTACACTCGCTCTACCTGTTGGAACTCAGGGAATAACGTGCGTCTACCCTCGTTCTACCTGTTGGAACTCAGGCAATCCCGTGCGTCTGCACTGGCTCTACCCGGGACCAGAACAGGGTCTGCAAGTCCGAGCAGGTAGAATCTGCTACTCTCAGGAACCTCGTGATCTCCAGCATAAGCTTTGGGGCAAGAGCAGCCAGGTTCACAGGCAAACTGGCCACGTGGAGAGTGAGCCTAAAAGAAACATGTGCAGCTTGAATCACCAGCTGCCAAGGTGATTGGGCCCCTCAGGCAGGCTGCTTCGCCTGCAGCAGAGCGCTGTGAACGCAACCCAGCGGACCTCTGAGCACAAATGACATGAACAGACTCGGGTGGGTTTTTTTTTCTGTATCTTGGTCACACAGTTCTCAAGCATGAACTTTGCAGATATCATCACTGTGTTGCAATGAAGGTCAAAAGGACCTCTGGTCCCCTCACTAGTGGTAGCTGACCCCAGACGCCTTCAAGAGGTTTGACAGCTCAGGTTCTGTGTGATCCCACCACCATCCTGCCCTGACGGGACGTGTGTAATATTACAGGTACCTAATGTGCCTCACGCACTCAGGAAACAGACATTGATTGAGTGGATGAACGACCCAGGGCACTCAGTAAATGTTGATCTGATGGATGGAGGGATGGGTGGAGGGAGGGACGGAGGGAGGGAGGGAGAAAGGGAGGGAGGGAGGGATGGATGGATAGATGCATGGATGGATGGGAGAATGGAATGAATGACCTGGATACTCAGTAAATGCTCATTCAATCAATGAATGACTGCATGGATGAATGAATGAATGAGCCTCAACACTCAGTAAATGTTGATTGATTGGATGGATGGATGGATGGATGGATGGATATTGGATAGATGGAAGGGTGGATGGATGGATGGATGGATGGATGGGTGGGTGGGTGGATGGATGGATATTGGATAGATGAAAGGGTGGATAGATGGTGGATGATGGATAGATGGATGCATGGATGCATGGATAGTTGCATGAATAGATGGATGAGAGAATGGAATGAATGACCTGGATACTCAGTAAATGCTCATTTAATCAATGAATGACTGCATGGATGAATGAATGAATGATCCTCAACACTCAGTAAATGTTGATTGATTGGATGGATGGATGGATGGATGGATGGATGGATGGATGGATGGATATTGGATAGATGGAAGGGTGGATGGATGGATGGATGGGTGGATGGATGGATGGATGGGTGGATGGATATTGGATAGATGGAAGGGTAGATGGATGGATGGTTGGATGGATGGGTGGATATTGGATAGATGGAAGGGTGGATGGATGGACGGATGGATGGATGGATGGATGGATATTGGATAGATGGAAGGGTGGATGGATGGTGGATGATGGATGGATGGATGGATGGATGGATGGATGGATGGATGGATGAATGGATGGATGTATATTGGATAGATGGAAGGGTGGATGGATGGTGGATGATGGATAAATGGATGGATGGATGGATGGATGGATGGATGGATGGATGGATGGATGGATATTGGATAGATGGAAGGGTAGATGGATGGATAGTGGATGATGGATGGACGGATGGATGGATGGATGGATGGATGGATGGATGGATGGATGGGTGGGTGGGTGGGTGGATGTATATTGGATAGATGGAAGGGTGGATGGATGGTGGATGATGGATGGATGGATGGATGGATGGATGGATATTGGATAGATGGAAGGGTAGATGGATGGATAGTGGATGATGGATGGACGGATGGTGGATGGATGGATGGATGGATGGATGGATGGATGGATGGATGGGTGGATGGATGGCGGATGGATGGATAGTGGCTAGATGGAAGGGTGGATGGATGGATGAATAGATAAACAGCCTCTGCTGCAGTGTGCCCTTCCCCTAGTCCCAGAGCTCCGTCATTCCTCTCTGGACAATCTCCAACTTTCTCACATAGGTCATGCTGACTTCTCAGCAGGCGGAAATGGGTTGTTTATCTCCATGTCACTGCAGCTTAGCCTCAGCCCTCTAGACAATGGATGTGTAAAGTGCAGCCTCTCCCTCCCGGAAGGGCAATACCTGTGCATTCTTTATGTAGCCACAGTCCTGTACAGTGATACCCAGTGGAATTCGTCAATGAATGAATGATGACAAGAAAGACCACCAGTGCTGGCTGCCCTGTGTGTCCCAGGGCCCAGTGTTGTGTGTCTGTCTGGGAGAGACAGGGCCACGTTGCTCAGAGTATGGGGAGAACTTGGAAGGAGCTGAGGTGTCAGGGGACATTGAGGAGAAAGGTTTCAGACAGAAGGACCCCACCTTGTCTGTTCACCCGCTGTGGACCAGCGCTAGGATCCTTCCTGCCGGCCACTCCATCGTCCCTGAGCGTCAAAGACAATGGGCACAGTCACCCCTCTGCTTCCAAGGCCAGCAGCAAGTGCAGGGCGACATCCTCCTTTCTCAGATGTGGCAGTGTGGGCAGTAGCCCAGCAGTAGCCCTGGGCCCCATGATCAGTGATGTGTCTCACGACCAACCCTATCCTGAACAGTAGTTCTGGGCCCCCAGAGACACTGTGCTATATTAGGAAGTCCCCCGAGAGTCAGGAGGCTGGACTCTGACCTCATTCTCAACCCGATCCATGTACTTAGTCATCACCTACCTCACAGGCTTCTCTCCCACTCTGCCCCAGGGGGACGTCACGACGCCTTGGGATGATGCTACTCTTTGAGCGTCTGACTAGAAGTGTCATGGTTTGAATGTGAGTCCCCCACAGATTTGTGTGTTTGAATCCTTAGTTGGCGTTGGTCTGAGAAGATTGTGGCACCTTTGGGAGGTGGAGACAGAGGAAGGCACATCACGAATGGTCTCGCTCTGCTTCCCCTCACTCTCTTGCTTTCTCTGTCTTCTGATGGCTTCAGTTACCTGAACCAGCCTCCTGCTTCTGCCTCCAAGCCATACCTTCCTCTATGTGATTCCCTCCATAATGGACCGTACCCCTCTGAACCAAAACCACATAAGTCTCCCTTCCTCCCCTAAGTTGCTGAGTCTGAGTATTGTCTCACAGCAATAAAAGAAAAAGAATAACGACCTCAAGACACGGGAAGGATGGACCGGTCACGCGCCGCGTCACTGAGCACAGCCAGGTGACATGACGGTGCTACTAGGTGTTTGCAAAACCAAAGCTGCCCAGCCACTAGTCACGGAGCACAGCACCAGGTGTGCAATCAGGGGTCCCCGCTGCAGGTCTGTATATGAGAGTGGGGGACAGGGTAGCAGTTGGATTCCCTGCTTGGGAACAGTGGTCATCCTCCTCGTGGGAGAAGACATGTTTGCGAAGGATGACATCTTGTTCATGACCCCCGACTCTCCTCCCCGCCTTACTAGTTTCTTTGTCCATTGTTGGGCGAAATATCTAACCGAAGCAGCATGAGGAATGTGACCTTATTTTGGCTCATGGTTGGTGGGGAGAGTCCATGATGGCGAGAAAAAAAATGGCAGCAGGAATGTGAGGCGAATGTTCAGGACGCGTCTGCAGCCAGGAAGCAGAGAGGGGCAACCGCTCACTTTTAAATTCAGACCCAACCTCCAGTCCATGGGATGGTGTCACCCACATTTAAACGAGCCTTCACCCCTAGCTAAGGCAACCTAGAATCTCCCTCACAGACATGCCCAGAGGGTTAGCCTCCCGGGACTCTGCACCCTGCCACATTGACAGTATTAGCCACCACACCATCCCGTGGTATCAACACACAGGGGCCCCCTCTTGACTGGAGTTCCTGTGAGAGACCACCGAGTAGTGAGCGCTTGATGCGACGTAAAGGAGGCAGAGTTCAGGCAGTTTTGCTTTCTGCATAAGGAAGGAGCGTAGTGGAGACGCCTTGGGGGCACTGCTTGGTCCCCGGGCTGTCGCTCAGCCCTCCCGTGACCCAGTTCCCTCATCTGCAAGGTGAGGACAGTAGAACGCTGAGCGACAGAAAACACTGAGTCCGCGCCTGGCTGCATGAGGGCCTAATGTTATGTGCGTACATGGCAAATATTGCCAAGGCCCCTTAGGGACGCAGGAGACTTAAGGTCCCTTCTGCTGAACCCAACAAACCCCCCTCTGGGGACTTGACTCACTCTTCCCTCCTATTCCCCTCCCCCACTGGCTCCTGACTCAGTTACCTGTGCAGCGAAGATACTGACGAGCAGCAGGGCTGTCACCCAGAGCTCCCGCCTGTGCCTCTGGGGACATCCCCAGGCTGGTTGCTAGGAAACCAAGACCCCGGCAGGCTTAACAGGCCCAGGGCACCAGCCTTCCTTGTGGCCGAAACATCTAAAACTCACCACGGACTGAATTTTCCCGCCGCTTCTCATGCCAAAGATGTGACCAACCAGGAGTCTCAGCTGGGCTGGCCCCGCTGGCAGGCCGCGCTCAGGAGATATTGGCAGGTTCTGGGCGACATCCCATGCCCCCCAGCCTCTGTCCCTGGTGCCCAGTGCCCCAGCTTGCTCTAGAGCCCCCCTCCTCCAGCGTGCAGGCCTGGGACATCCTGGCCAGTCCCTACGCCTGCGGACAAGTTGTTTTTCTTTTTAATGAAAATATTTTGTTCGCCTAAACACCATGGCTTGACAGAGGCCAGCGTGAGATGGGCCGTTTACTCCTGGGGTGTGGGGGGGGGCAGATTACAGAATGTTATGGGAAACTATAAGGCGGGGGCGGGGGAGAAGGAAGCATCTTTGGGGTGTCATGAGTAGCAAGGGGAAGCCTACATTGGCCAAGCACAGAAGGGGCCCTGAGTAACAGCTGAAGGCCAGGCCAGTGGGGTGGGCTGGAGGGCCCCCAGACGGGACCCTCCCAGGGCCAGGGAATTCAGGGTTCCATGCCGAAGTGCACCCTGGTTCCTGCCTTTAAGCCCTGTCACGCATGCCCCTTCCTTTCCCACGCTGCTCTCCCACCTCTCACAACGCTTGAATTCATTCATTCTTGGCCTGTCGTGGGACAGGGATGCTGCTGAGGTCCAGTGTGGGAGGAGGGAGGATAGACGGACACAGGGAGGAAAGAAAGGAGGGCGGGCCGGGCTTGGGGCCCAGAGGTGGGCGTCAGGAAAGCAACAGTGGGCGGCAGACCTAGAAGCACAAGACGCCTGACTCACCACCTAACAGAAACCAGGCCAGGCCGATAGACATCAGGCAGGGAGGGGCGGGAGAGAGAACTAACCCCCCATACCCACCCTGCCCCTCCTTCCTGCCCCTCCTTCCTGCCAGCCTTCTGTCGCATGTCCCAGGAGCCTTCTCACAGCACCAGGCTCAGCACAGTCCCTTCCTATGACCTCCCGGGCACGTGGAGCCATTTCAGGCACAAGTCCCCACAGCCATTTTGCAGGGTGGGGAGCAGAGGCGTGGGAATCGGTAGGCTCCGCCTCTCAGGACCAAGGTGGGGTCCAGACCTCTGCACCTCTCACTCAATGGGGGAGCACATGGAGAGGAAGGAAGTAGGGAAGGAATCGCACAGCTGGCGCCGGCCAGGAGGAGAACAGCTCTCAAGACCAGCTGTAGATAGAAGCCCCATCCCAAAAGAAACATCCTTGGATGCTGCTTCAAAGCGCCCTCTCTGGCGACAAGGACACTGACCCACCCTTTATTCTCTCTTTCAGGACCTCCTGTAAGTACCCGCAGCCGCCGGTCTCCTGCTTGCCTCTGAAGGGCCGTGTCATCTGTGGTAACAGGGTCCTGTGTGGGGTGCTGACGGCCAGCCCCCTGCTGTCCCCCAGAGACTGGGCCCTAGCAAGTGGGGTCTCTCCCCATCTCCCAATACATAGCTCTGTGCCCCCCCCCCAGGGAAGAATAGATCCTCATTTCATTCTAGAAGGCTGGCTTCCCCTTGTTGGAGTGATTCTCCACACACACACACAAAGGAAATGTTGCGAAGAAGTGGAAAGTGTTAGAGAGAAGGAATCTAGCTCCCCTGCTTGCCGCTGACCCCCTCAAAGTCCCTGTCCCATGCAGAAAGCAGATCAGGGTGCAGTCCCAAGTGTGGGCAGCAGCTGTCTGGCCAGCACCCCCACCCAGGGCAAGTGGGGCTCGTGGTGATGCGGGTGGAGACGGTGCAGCCAGTGAGGCCTCTGCTGCTCTTCCCTGGCCCCAGGTCCCGGGGGGGAGGGGAGCTGGGCCGTTTCCAGAGGACCTGAGAAGATCCCAAGGAGCCGCCTCCACGAAATAAAGGAACCCCCCCCCAAGCAAGAGCACGTGCTTCTTGAGGGACGCCATTCAATATTCCCCTCGATATCGGCACAAAAGGCGGGAGGGCGCCAGGGGAGCTGGGGCCCGGCGCTGAAAGAGCCCAGCTTGGCATCAGATCTTTCTCAAGGTTACTGAAATCCACCCACCTGCCTCCTGGCCGCCCCGCTGAGACGATTCCCTGGCCGTCCAGTGAGCGCCCGAGTCTTAAAGAGCCCATTCCGCACAGTCCTGGCTCCGTGGGACTCCTGCTGCCTCCTGGCCCCCTAGGAAGCCCTCGGGAGGGGAGCAGACGCTGGGAGCCGGGGCAGGGGCTGAGGGTGCGGCTCAGTTGGCAGACGGCTAGTGTAGCGTGCATGGAGCCCCGGGTTGGGTCCCCTCAACCTCATAGACCAGGTACAGTGGCATATGTCTGTAATCCACCGCTTAGTAAGCAGACGCAGAAGAATCCTGCATTCATGGCATCCCAACTATATAAGCCCAGGATACATGTTCCCTGTTTCCAAAAATAGGAATGGAAGAAGCCATGACAGGCCACCCACTGGGATGGAGCTACATGGTCCCTGACATCATTATTATTATTATCATCATCATCCTCATCATCATCATCATGGCAAGAGTCCTCACCCGCTCTCTCCTGGGGCCTCCTCCATACAAGGGGTCCCCAGAGCTAGGCTGCTGAGGCTTACTCTAACAGTAGCATCAGCTCTCTGTCCCTTCCACAGAATTTTAGCATCCTGAGGACTATGCCAGCCTAGCCAGCACCAGAGTGGTACTCGCGGAGTCTGGTGAAGGGCACGGGGAGCGGAGTGGGAGGGTACGAATCCCTGCACGGCCTCTGCCAACCTGGCTGTGTGGAGGGGCAGGGTGCAGGCAGCCCCTCCCTGAGCTGCACACAGAAGGTGCCTGAGGCGTCTTCGCCCAGCACTGGCTGAGAGCCAGAGGCAGGAGGAGGAGGGACTAGGGGCTGGGGCCGCTGGGGGTCACGGCCTCAGCCCGGTCACTTGTTTCCTGGAAAAGAAGAGCGTCAGTGGCCAGAGGTGAGGGCTGACCGGACTCCTGTCCCCTCCTCCAGGGGTCTCAGGGACCGGCTCCAGTCTCCGGCAGGAGGGTCCAGGCTCCTGTTGGCATAGCTGGCACCCAGCATGGAGGATGCATTGCTGTGGCAGCAGGCGCTAGAGAAGGGCAGTAATTGTCTGTCCCCCCCCCCCAAAGCTGCTGCCCTGAGGCATCTGTCATCCTGGGCTACATTATTGGGGGGATCTGTTTCTTTTGTGTGTATGCTGTGGGTAGAACCCAGTGCCCCAGCCGTGCCACCCAAGTGCTGTCCACTAAGCCGCATTGCCACCCCTGGGGGCTTGTTTGTTTTCTTTTCTTTTCTTTCAAGTTGCCCAGGCTGGCCTTGAACTCGTTCTGTAGCCCAGGCTAGCATTCACCTTTTGACCCTCCTGCCTCAGCCTCCTGAGTAGTTGGGATGACGAGCCCGGGGACTCTGCTGAGGACCGTCTTCCTCCCTCCCGCGCGGCTCAGGTGCTGGGAACGGTGAGACTGACCACGGCGCGTTGTTCTCTGGAGAGGTGCAGGGGTGGCGGCCGCGACCAGGCACGTGACCGTTGCTGTGACGCAAGCTGGCACTTTCTCAGTGTGAGAGGCCTGCCTGGTTTCATGCAGGTCGGATGACAGCAAGACGGTGGGCTCGGAGCCGCTCTGTGACTCAGGTTCTTCATTTGTGAAATGGAAGCCATACTAGTATCTGCCTTATATAGACGTGCTGGAGGAATACACGTGGGTTGACTCGTATGTGCTTATCGTCTCTCTACCTACCTGCCTACCTATCTGATACATACCATGTATAAGCATGTACGTGTGCTTACAATATATTCACGCCTTATCCTAGAAACAGAGGCATTTCTAGATGTTCCATGAAGGTTCGTGTGAGTTTTTAATTGTAAAGAGGGAATTATTACGCTGAACTCTTGTTGGTTGTTATTTCATTTATTGAGGGGGGGAGGCTAGAGGGATCTAACACCAGATAAAGAAACAGGAGTGGAGAATGTGTAGAAAAGTTAAGAAACAGGGATGAGACCCCGTCTCATCCAACAACACGTTCTGTTAGCTAGAACAACCATCTTCACGGTGACATGTACATGAGGCTCCCCGATGGTCGGGCAAACAGGAAAGTAGAGTCTCTCCAGGACTCAGCCGGCCGCAGTGACGGTGGGAATGTTCTAGACATGCAGTGGGGCGTGGCTCTTCCTGCACCTCCCCTCCTTCTGTTAATTGTCAGAACCAGCACTTAGGTAGCACCTGCTGTGCACCAGTCCTGAGCTGAGTGCCTCCTTCACGTTATCTCATTTAATCCATTTGAGCTCTTAAAGATAAGAGGTGCTAAGAGGAGGTGTTTTCCAGATAGGGAAACAGAGGCAAAAGAAGCTCAGTTGCTTGCTTAGGACCAACCGCGCAGTAAGTGGCAGAGCCCAGATCTGCACAGAACTCCTAGTCTAGAAGGTTCCATCTCTGCCACTGAGATGCCTCCACCAGTGCCGGACGCCTGGTCCTGCGTGCCAGGATCAGTCAGCTCCTGAAGGTGTCTGGGGTGAGGGAGTGGATCGCTGGTCCTGTATGCCCCAGGGCTCAGCCTTGGCTCCTGAAAGTGTGCATGTGGGGGGCAGGGGGAGGCTGCTGTCAGTAGGGTGTCTCAGCAGCCTTTTTGTGTCACACCCATCTAGAGACCTGGATCCAATACTGGAAAAACAACTCTCTGTGCGTTTTCATGGCTCCTGAGCTGCCTCACGTACATGTCACCGTGAAGGTGGCTGTTCTGCCAACAGAACGTGTTGTTGGATGAGACGGGGTCTCACTGTGCAGCCCAGGCGAGCCTGGGACGTGTCATCCTCCTGCCTCGGTCTCTGCACTGTGGAGATGGTGGGCGTGCTTCAGCCCGCCCGGCTGTGGTCCCCTCTTTGCGCTAGGATTGGAGGTCCACGGCGGCAGCCTTGGGCCGTGTCTAGAAGCATGCCAGGCAGGCAGCGGTGCTGGGGGCCGAGGAGGGGTTCAGGAAGACAGAACTGTGGGCTCTCCACACCACGCAGTGCTGACCCAGGGGGTCACATGCATCAAAGCAAGTCCCACCCTGCCCTGGTGTGAGTCTCTGAAGGTGCGCGCTCTTACCCCATCACACCCACACACACGCACACACACACGCACACACACACACACACACACGCACACACGCACACACGCACACACGCACGCACACGCACGCACGCACACACACACACACACACGCACGCACGCACACGCACACACACACACACACACACACACACTCACACACTCGCTCTCTCTCGCTCAGACATGGCCTGTACTGCAACATCACGGTCGAGGACAGGCCAGCAGAGACGCGGTACTCAGTGTAACGCCAGAACCAGGCAGCCGGGCTCAGAGAGAGCGCTGTGCTAGAAGACCCACGGCCCTGGTGACGCTTGAGTCACAGAAGCACGTTCCCATCTTCCTGTTACCTTTTCTTCCCCCTGAACCAGGCACACGAGAAACCCCAGATTTTTTTTTTCTTGCATGTGTGTGTTTGCGTGTGGGTGGGTGTACATGCGTGCATACAAGAGACACGGAGCGCGTGCACCTGTGGAGGCCCAGAGGTGACTTTGGGAGTCATTCTGAATCGCTTTTCCTCCTCACTGCTTTGCTCAGGTCTTTTGTTGCAAGGCAAAGGCCGTAACACCGACTCTGTCCAGCCGCACCGAAGGGGCTGGAGAGGAAGCCTGGCATTCGAACTCCTCCCTCCACTTGTGAATAAACTGGCAGTCTCCTCCCGGAGCACGGGGCACTTACCAGGGTCACGTGACGGGCTGGACAATGTCACACCGGTAGCTATGTGACGCCTGACCCGTGGAAACTCACTCTCTGTCTCTTGATTTCAGGGCCCCACTGGAAGACCCGGACTCCCGGTAAAACTTTCTTTCTTCCTCTGTCTTGCTTGAGGGCTGGGGATGGTGGGAGCACGTTCCCTGGGCTGGGACGGGTGGTCGCTTCTTGCCTGTGTTTCTAGGAGACTCTCTTTGGAGTCTCTAATGCATCAGGTGGGCAGACCCCAGCAGCGGACCCTCCCAACGTGGGGACAGTCCACTGCCTGCTTTTCCTCTGCCCTCTGCTGAAAGGGTGGACTCAAAACTCTTGTGTGTGCCTCCCCTACCCCCCAACCCCGTCGCTATTTCTGAATCCTAGAAAGACTGTGCCAAGTAACCCCAGGGACTTCAGGATGAAACCGATAGAAACCATGTGAGCACATGCAGGGCACACACCCCATCCCCCACCTTCAATTGCACCCTAAAACCCATTTTAGAGATAAGAAAAGTGAGGCCCAGAGAGGTCAGAATGCATCGTCTGCCCTGCCCAAGCTTTGGGCAGGGGCGATATTGGAAGCTAGGGTGATTGCACACGATTCCATGCTGTGTTTTCTCGCAGCCCGTGCTTGATGTTTGAGAGGCATTTTCTAGAATGTTCCGTGGCATTTGGCCTAGATGAGCGCTGGATACCAGTGCTGAGGGCCGTGGGGCCCGGAGGGACTCAAGCCAGATGCTGTAGCCAGTCAGAGGCCAAGAAAGAGTGTGGGGGTGAACGATGGATGGAGAGGAACCCAGGCGGGACTTAGAAGGGGACCCAGGACAGCATCTGTCTCTTTGCTCAGGGACATATCTCTCGGGTTCCACCCAGACCCTTCCGCACACGAGTTATGCATTCCATATTTTGGCCATCAATGATTTTCTTAATAAGTGCCTGCGGGAGACCACAGAAGCTCTCCCAGTGCGAGCGAGCCCCCCACTCAGGACGGGCGGCTCGGTCCCGTGAAATCCAAGGCGAGGAAAACAGTCAGATGACTGAACGTGGGCAGACTTAAAAAAAAATGCTTAAAAACATCCACCTTTAAAAAGCATTTAGAGGGCAATTCACAGAGCAGGGAGGTGGGGGGGTCTGTCGAGTTTCCAGCCTCTGGCCTTTCCACGCCTGTCCTTAACCTGAGCATTTTATGACCGGGCTGCAAAGAACATTACTTTTCAAGTAGAAATGAAAAGGAATCCAGACTCCACATCCTGAAATACCGTTCAGAAGCCTGTGGCTGAGCGGCCTCAGCCCACAGCAGGCACGGGCCTGGCCTGGTCTGCGGGGACAGAGTCCAGAAGGTCCTGAGGTGACCCACAGGGAGGAGGACGTGAGCTTCAGCGTGCATACGGGACTCGTTGCCTGGCCGATACCCTGCTTGTCCAGGACTGGCCACACGCCGGGCTCTTCGCATAGGCTTTCTAGACGCGGCGTCTCACGACGACCCCGGCAACCTCAAAGCTCACAGGAGGCCGACGCCCAGGCAGATCAGCTGGACGCGTGGCCGGCCATCTTGAGCAGAGACGGCGTGCTTTGCTCAAAGATGCGGTTGGTCTTAACAATATACGTGTAACAGGAGCTGACGGCTCTTTCCTGTGTGTCCCACACATGCCTTGAGAGGCTGTTTGTCCCTCTAGGGGGTCAACAGATGCAGAGTCCCCTCAGTAATACCACCCCAAGAGCACAGAGCTCTCCTGCCCCCCAAACTGGACAAACACGTCCTTCCTTCCTACACACTCTTCCTTTCCATCCTTCCAGACCCCACCCTCGAATTTTATGATGTCTGCATGCGTCTGATTGCAAAACAATATTTTCTACCCAAAGGGGGAGGGACAAAATTTCATTAGCAGACTTCCAGAGGGAGAGGACGTAACCCCTGGCTACAAAGAAGGCCCCTCCCTGTGAGCACTGGGAACGCGATGTGGCCGAGTTCACACGCTGGAGGTGGCGGGGAAGAGAGAGATCGCGGTAGGACTCGGGGTGGGAGAGGGAGGAGCAGGGCAGTATGGGTATTGCTACTTAGCTCCAGCACACGCTAGAGAGGCGATACCCCTCCCCATCTCTTGGGAGCTGCCAGTCATCCCTGCTCTGTGGAGCAGCAGAAGTCTAAGGGCGGAAGGGCCTTGGAGACACGCAAGGAAACTGAGGCACGGCCTCCTTCCACAGCCCCCAAGCTGGTGCGGGAAGCCATCGGGGATGTGCTTACTGATGAGTCCTGGGATAGTCGGTGTGCATGTGAT